>OX243990.1:21964239-22564239 GCA_945859715.1 Apamea sordens | reverse complement strand
AGTTACACTGCTACTTAATTGACATTAAATTTCTCCGACTCCAGTTATTGAAAACTATCCTTTGCCATCCATCCGACAGACACATTTATGTTCCTGAAGCAAGCTGTAAAATTAAATATTGTTCGAATTATCCATTTAACGTATTCAGACACCCAGCTGATCTACCAAATGACCTTATGTCAGTCCGCACATGCATTACGTTGGCCACTGCTAATCATTCATTTTCTTATCATTCGGAAAAGCTACCTATATTTATGAGCAGCGCAGGTTGATTCGACGTTCAATTTCCTCCGATGTCGAGTTTCACTACAGCTGTAAGAAATAATGTCTGTTCCAAGCTTTCAATCGAGTGAGCTGATCGAGCTTCCTCTAACATCGGGCCGATCACACTTCCTTCTACAACAGCTTTCGAGCAATTTCTTCAACACTGCAACTACCACATCAACAATAATTTATAAAATAATAACTTCAATTCAATCTCCATAAATGAATGAAAACGATTTAATTACCCGCAGTAGTATAATAATGCGTTGTATCGGTCTTTACTACAACGTAACCAACTCACTCGCACACGTCGCGGCCAATTGTTGGCCACGGAACGTTGGCGATAACACTGGCTCTTATATATTTGTTCAAACGTTTGTACTAAAAGAAAAGCTGAAGAATTTTCCATAACTAACGTACACAAGATCCATTTCAGCGAAAGAAAGCTCACGCAAACTTGAAGTTTTGCTGAAGTCATCGATCACTGGCGAAATGTGCGATTGCAATGGTTAAAAACAAGCCCTTCTGCATTTTACCTAATTATTATTGTATGAGTGATTTATCATTTGTAGTTTTAAGTGAGTCTTCTGCCCCTACATCTCACATTTCGCAGCCCGGCACAAGGCGGAGCCCCGCGGTCGCTCGCGGTTGGCTCGCAATTTGCGCACACCACAAATATATGGGTCACACTCATACATTAGTACTACAAATATTACCGAGAGTAATGTGTGTCGCACACGAACGGGAATTACTCGGCGCTGTTACGTTAAAGCCTTATAGTGACGACTATTAATTGCAGCCTGGCATTTTTTCAATCGCAGCGATTTTTTGGAGGCGACTTCGACCTAACGACACGAGGGCGACACGACCTGAAACCAGAAGAGATTATAACTGAAATGCCGGAATCAGAGTAAGTATAATAAAACCGGAATAAGAGTAAGTATAATAAAACCGGAATATGAGTAAGTATAGTAAACATTTGTTGTTCGGTTGTGAACAGTCGAGCTCTTGTTCAGGTGCATTTGAAGATGATACGTTAGGTTCACCTGTCAGAAGACAGTGGTTGCTGTGAAAAAGTAAGTCCTAATCAATAGCAGGCCAGACTGCATACAGACAATGCACAAGATGCGTGTACGCACACTTTGACATTACGTTCAGTTATAGTGAGGCGACACTCGACAGCACTTCCGTTTCCGCAGGCGACAGCCTTCGGTCACGCTTGCAATTGTTACGTGGAAGTACTCCGGGTAGACGCAAGACGCAATGACTAGATGAAACGTTTAGTTTCTACTAATAGTTCACTTCTTTAATTTTGCTCAATAAAAGCTGAGAAATTTTCGTGTTTTTACGCATTTTCAGTTACAAGGCTTGTTTAGCTTATGTGTTTAGTTGCATGATGAGTTTATATTTATAAAATTCCTTTTTTTTTAGCCCTTACTTTCAATTGGTAGAAAAGAATAAGTTGTGGACGTAGCTAAGCTTACTAGTTTCTTACAAGGAAACAAAATTATTAATGTTGAATTATGAAGACATTTCACGAGTGTAATACATTAGCGGACACGAAGAAGTAGCTGAAGGTATGCGTGATGTATGGGCCACGGCCGGTGCGAGCCATGGCCGATGTGTGGTCAGCGTGTGTGGACTGTGTGGAGGTCAGCCGGCCACTTCCTTTGTTTCATGTTCGTGCAACATTACAACTAATATCACCTCAAGTATGTGCCGTTTCACAGAACTCTGTATTAACTCCTGTTGTGTTTTTGTGGAACATTATTTGTATAATGACTTTTTCATTAGAATTTTTTGATTGCTTTTCCCTTTACGTTTAAAATAACACACATTCGGCATAATGTACAAAGTTAGCTTTCCGAATAGAACACTCATTTTTATGTGTAGGTATGTGTAATGCGTGTAGTGTGCATTGAGTAATCAATATGTAGGTATGTGTAACGTGTGTAGTGTGCAGTGAGTAGTCAATATGTAGGTATGTGTAACGTGTGTAGTGTGCAGTGAGTAGTCAATATGTAGGTATGTGTAACGTGTGTAGAGTGCAGTGAGTAGTCAATATGTAGGTATGTGTAACGTGTGTAGTGTGCAGTGAGTAGTCAATATGTAGGTATGTGTAACGTGTGTAGAGTGCAGTGAGTAGTCAATATGTAGGTATGTGTAACGTGTGTAGTGTGCAGTGAGTAGTCAATATGTAGGTATGTGTAACGTGTGTAGTGTGCAGTGAGTAGTCAATATGTAGGTATGTGTAACGTGTGTAGAGTGCAGTGAGTAGTCAATATGTAGGTATGTGTAACGTGTGTAGTGTGCAGTGAGTAGTCAATATGTAGGTATGTGTAACGTGTGTAGAGTGCAGTGAGTAGTCAATATGTAGGTATGTGTAACGTGTGTAGTGTGCAGTGAGTAGTCAATATGTAGGTATGTGTAACGTGTGTAGTGTGCAGTGAGTAGTCAATATGTAGGTATGTGTAACGTGTGTAGAGTGCAGTGAGTAGTCAATATGTAGGTATGTGTAACGTGTGTAGTGTGCAGTGGTAGTCAATATGTAGGTATGTGTAACGTGTGTAGTGTGCAGTGGTAGTCAATATGTAGGTATGTGTAACGTGTGTAGTGTGCAGTGGTAGTCAATATGTAGGTACACGTTACACATACCTACATAATATGTAGGTATGTGTAACGTGTGTAGTGTGCAGTGGTAGTCAATATGTAGGTATGTGTAACGTGTGTAGTGTGCAGTGGTAGTCAATATGTAGGTATGTGTAACGTGTGTAGTGTGCAGTGGTAGTCAATATGTAGGTATGTGTAACGTGTGTAGTGTGCAGTGGTAGTCAATAATGTTTGCTGTTAAGATGTTTCCATCAGAAGCGAACGATTAATTAATGGTTGTTACAGTGTAGTTACTTTTAGAACCTAATTAGGACGTGTTCCGTGTTATTCATCAAAAATGTTCTTCAAGAATGCCCCTAACGAGTTTTCTGTAAACAAATACAAAGGGTACAACACAATATCAATAACAAAAAGGCATAAAATTGAATAAAGGCATATCATTGTTGGCGACTCGTCGGCAGGTGTGTGAGCGGCCTGCGCGTGCGATCGCGATAGCGCGGGCCTGTCACGGCCCTTAATTTTGACGACATGCGACATGTCCTTCGCGTCACACTTTTGTTTATAGCCGTTTAGTAACAACCAGGAAATAGGCACTTCCAGCTGATAAGCCTCAATATTGAACGTTTTAGTACCGGCGACAGGCGCTCACCCGGATAATGTAGTGTCCACATTATTGTGTATTTCATTCTAATTAAGTAATTTTACTGCAAGTTTCTTATGTATTGTGTCCTCAACACAAGAGAACATTTAATAGAAATCTCATATTTTAGGAGTAGGTTTACAATATTTAGATAGCTTTTAGTGCGGGCTGTTGGCAAACTACCTTTAGTTTAGGTCAAGATTTAGATCATTGCTCATGTGGTTGATAATAATTATATGTAGGTAGGTAGGTATATGAGCCCGAAGTAATGGAACCTTGTATGTACTACATATTTCAAACACAATGCGAATTGTTACATGAATAAATAAATAAAGCCACCGGCACATTACTGTGTTGTGTTGTGTCGTGACGCGGAATACACCAATCAAACGTATCTATTCAGGGCTACGTCAAATCACAATGAGTTTTGATTGGTTAAAACTGCGTCAGAAGGCGACACAACACATTAATGTAAACGCGGCTTAAATCGTCGTAGATAGGTTATCCAAGTTACACAACATTGTACACAACCTATAGTAATACTGTTTTTGTCATATCTATAAAAGGCAAACCTTTTTCTATCGAACGGAAGACGTGTCCGAGGGCAACAGGAATTGGCAGCGAGTGCGTACCTACGTACTTACTAGGTGAGCGTAGCGTGCGTCGAGAAGGGATAGCTTATCGAGCGGACGGAGCCTTCGGAATCAGTCGCCAATAATAAATAACCGAGGCGGAACTACAGTGTCGCAGCACCTTCCGTCCGCGCGACAGGCGGGCGACGCGCGCGACAGTTGCGCGCGCGTCGGTCTGCGGCGGCCCACGGGGTCATTTGTTGCTGTTGACATCAAAGTTATTGTTCCGGTCTGGCTTAGCGTACGATTGTGGAGCTCCGTTCAAACTAGTTTCGATATTAATTGCTTTGTAAAGTAAAACTAAGCTGTGCACGTAATTGGTAGGTAAATAATGTTTTGAACCCAAGTAACTTTTAATGACTCTATAAAATTTAAATCCAAGTAAGTAAAGTAGGTTAGGCAAGTTTACTTTGCTCTAGTATTTACTTTGCTCTAGTATTTACTTTGCTCTAGTATTTACTTTGCTCTAGTATTTACTTTGCTCTAGTATTTACTTTGCTCTAGTATTTACTTTGCTCTACTATTTACTTTGCTCTAGTATTTACTTTGCTCTAGTATTTTCTTTGCTCTAGTATTTACTTTGCCCTAGTATTTACTTTGCTCTAATATTTACTTTGCTCTAGTATTTACTTCCTTCACCTTCAGTCTTGCTTCCTATTCCAGATAGTTTTGCCATCAGTTCCAGTCATGAGCTCTCTGAATGACTGATGCTTGAATAACGAATCGCAGTGGTAGTTAACAGGGCACTAAGTGACGGTGGGCTGAGCGCGCGAGTATGCAGCCGGGATCCGCAGAAGCTCCACTCCACATAAGACTGCTAATAATGAGCTTTTCAGAAAAGGCCATATGGATACAGATTACCTTTCCCAACTCAGCGACTGTTTGTGTGATTTTTTAACAGGATATTTTTAAAGAATCTATCCTATTTCACCCTCATTATATTTTATACTAGCTTTTGCCCGCGACTTCGTTCGCGTGGAATAGTGACTTCACCAATAGATGACACCGACTCTTGACCAATAGATGGCGCTGTATGTCCGGAATAAATTTTATTTTTTATTTTATTTTTTGTAATAAAAACTATCCTATGTCCATTCTCAAGTTCCAAACTATGTCTGTACCAAATTTCACACAAATCGGTTCAGTAGTTTAGGCGTGAAGCAAAGACAGACAGACAGAGTTACTTTCGCATTTATAATATTAGTTTGGATTTACTGAAACTGTCAACGAAGCTATGGCTTTCAAACCAAAGGCCTATAGGAAATGGAGACCTACTATTCAGAAAGAAATGAGGAGCCCTGGGGGCCACTCTTTAAGTCCGCCAACGAAGACACGGGCCCGTCCAAAAATAGCTCGTTTCTTCGGAATGATATTCCCCACCTAATAAACTTTTTCGGGCGGGCAGAATCACATCAGAGCCCGTATTCCCGTAATTTAAAACGTTCAAAATCTAGTCGCAGTCTCATCTCAGCGACAAGCATATGTCAAAAACTTGTCAAAATGTAGGGAAATTAGACGTATTTTTGACAGATTGAGACTGAGATCAGACTGTGAACGTTCTTAAAATTACGAGAATTGCCCCTCTGGAGTAAGAACAACTGTCAAATCATGTTGCTATCCATTCTTAGTTTGGGCACCAAAGTAATCTTATGTCTGTAGGTGATAAGGAGTTGGAAACATCCGTAACTTCGTCCGAAACTAGGGATTTTGTGCTGAGAGAGTAGACCCCTTGAACCGTGGGGGACGAAGGAGTTAAACAATAATTTAATATAATATTTGTTCAAAAAATTATAAGGCATGAAAATTAGTACAGTTTTGCTTAAATGTAAATTATATTCCTAAGATTTACGTGCCTGAACTCCTAATAATCCTGTGTTTCAGGCGAAAAGAGCTAAAATAGTCTTTAAAAATTAATAAATAATCAAAAGTTGACAATAGAAAAATAATTATACGTTGAGTAGCATAACTCCTAGTTTCTAAATTTGATAAATATTTGTATACCTATATTTACTTTAACACAGTTAGTAAATTCTCTGTTTCTTCGTAAGACATATTTTGGAGAGCCTCCTTGAGGATTCTCTTACAATTTGGTTCAATAATCACAATGATTCAATAATCCACGGACAACACATCGGGGCTCTAATTCACTATGAACATTAAATGATTCCTTGCTATCCTTAGCTAATCCCGCCAATCTCGCGTTCATTTCGCGCGGTTTCGTTAATTGTGTCATAGAGAATACGGTCCCTGGAGTTGGCCTGCGGTAGAATGAAAGCAAATTAATTGAATAGTCTTTTAATAGAGTCACAAATTCACAACAGACGGTTATACTTTCCTCTCAATAAGAAGTTGACAGAAAAATAGCATGCCACTGATGTTGTCAATACTCAATACTTTATTGCATTCCACATGTAGGTATTCTTAGGTGGTAAACTTACAATTAGATCATAGGGACCCTGTCGGGCACAGCACAATAAGTGAGTTAGGAGAGAGGAAGCATTAATTGTTAATTTTATAACATTACTTATCAAACTAATTACAATTCATGTGGATATTATATGAGATAAACTAATAGCTTTAATATAAAATGCAAATATAAATAGGTATATATTGAGAGATGTACATAATAATAATTAATAGATAAATAAAATTTAAAGTCTCGAGTACCTACTACCTACTTAAGTTTGTCTATCACTTACTTATAATTATGTTACGTAGGCTCATAATTTCAAGGTTATTTTTTTCTTTTTAAAGGGTTTCACGTTTATACCTTTTTTGTTCTATTTGTGGCTATTTTTTTAAATAGTTTTCGGCTTTTTACATTCATACTATTTTTATTATTATTTGTGTCGGGGGTTTTTTAAATTTTAAATTTAATTTTTTATTTCATGCTTTTATGTAGAGACTTCTTATTATTTCATTCTTATTTCACTTTTTGAGATTCAGGATATTTTTTGTAATTCGTCATTTTGTGGATTTGGAATTGAAATTTATCACCTATTTAGATAAGATACTCAATACAGCAGTACCTAAACATTAGTGCAGCCGTAACCGGGACAAAGAAATGTAACATTTGTTGAAGAAATCTTAGAACACATTCCAATACAGGTACCACAGGTAATGTCTATAATCACAGTGTTAGCGTCTAGCTCCCTGACTCACACGCAGATCGGACAAATGTGCGCAAATGTGTGGAGCGGCGGACTGCACCGGCTTCATATAAATATTGGCGATAAATCTCGCGCCGGCGGCGATCGGTAACCGATATTGATAGCGCACACATGGCGCACACACCGACCCCGGGCTAACTACACAAATGAGACGCTTAATTTAATTTTAGTTTAAATGTTTCTATAGGAACAGCTTGGGAGTAATAAGAATGCAATTTTGCAAGCATTAGTAAATTGCAATTTGATTTGGCTTAAAATAAAGAAATGTAGGTATCTACATACATTTGCTTCGTAAGTGGACTGCCGAAGATTATGTTTATCAGAAAAAGTTACAACTTCAGACAGCACAGAAGCAGTCTCGGTATGTAATTATATGAAGTTTAAAAAAGCAATTACTGCAAAACGCTCGGTGAACACTTACATGAGCGCAAAACAAACACGTGAGCGCTTGGCGACTGACAGCGTTTAAATGAGCGTGAATTTGCGTAAACAGTGGCGCGCATGCGCGGGCACGCGGGCGCGGGCTGCGTGCGCAACCACCGTAATTTGCGTTTTAAGGATACCGTGCAAGCAAAAAGTTGAAACCGCGCAGAATTTACCGAAACACCGGTCTAATAAGCATTTCTCTTCTGACTTCTTGGAACGTTCGTAACAACCCCCTGCGAGCCTTCAGCAAGCAATAAGTTAGGGTCTGTCAGTGTAATGATGTCGTCATTGACTCACTGGGAAGGACTTTGGTCATGGGACCTACGTCCTGCAAATATTATAAATGTGAATTTAAATGAATAGTTTTGGAATAACAAGACACCGAGGGCACATACTCGTAATTATCTTAATGTGGTAGTTGCTCATAAAAGTTGTCCCTAGTGCTTCATCTAGATGTTTCGTTAATTTAGAGAGTGCCGATAAAAATCTTGTTAGATTATTGTTAGATAGGTAGGTAGTTATTCTAGAAACAGTTTCTCATTGCGCATGAGCTTCACGCATGACGCATGCTCAACTTCTAACAAAAAGTATCACATTCTGAGACTTTGTTTTAAGCTTAGCAAGAGCTTTTTCTAGAGAAGTACAATTAGTACCTAGCTACATGGATATAGGAACCTACCTATAATGTTTATTGCACTCCTGCTCACTGGCTTTTCTATCAATGAATTGTGGGGATCTAAAACTTTCCTAAAACTTTCCGGGTCAGCTTCTTATTGATTTCGTGAGAGATTCCTCAGACCTCCAAATTACCCCTTTGTTATGCTTCTAAAAGCATGACCTTCAAAGTTTAGGTATTTCACTAGTCTTAGTAATTCCAAAGGATACATAAAAAATATGTGTGTGTGTGTAAAAGTGTCTTAAAGATCTACTTGCTACAGATATAAACATCATTTAATTTGAATGCTTTATTTCGTTCTTGTGTAAGTACGTAGGTACCAACGTGCTGCCCCGTAGCAGTGTTGACTACTTTGTATCTATCCAAAGTAGTCCAAGAAGCATTACTCCACGTTAAGTAATTTCATTAGTGGAGTCACACATAATTAATATAATGCCGCGAAGTGAGGCAGTACATGGTAGGCGTCGAAACCGATACGGCGTTTTTGTGCGCGATAAGGTGCGCGGTCACCTGCGCGCACGCATCTGCCACTGACGCGACCACGGTTGCTAACAAAGGTAGTATAAATCAAAATGTTTGTGACTAAGTGCCAATTAATTGAAAAGATCGCTGAAGATTGTAATGAATGAAATAGGTGCGAATTTTACAACCCTATTGGTGATGTCGATGACAAATGAAGAATACTTTGTGATTTGAAAGCTCCTACTAAACCATAATGATGTTGTTGTTCTCGACTACGTTCCGTAAAGTAAAAATAAACCCCTTATGTGCCTATAGTGTTTCATGTGGTATCTTAGAAGCCTTAGCTCATTCTGTGTAGAATAACCGCAATAAAGATGATGAAGTCAATACTGCAGCGGACAGTTCTCGCGTCGCACGTTCGCGCCGCACAGTAGAAGCACTCAGAGTACTGTTATACTGTAACTATTCATTGCTGCAACCAGAGAGTGCGGCACGATGCGCAGGGGCAGCGGCGGGTGTGGTGCAGCGCGCGGGCGGGGCGCGGGGTGGCGCATGCGCGCTGCGGCCTACGGCGCGGGGCAAGGCCGCCCGCTACCACGCTATTTTTACCCGCCAATGACGACGCCCGCGCCACAAGGAAACTGTCGTCGCTGAAGTCGACCACAATTCTGCTCTATGGAGTGGAAAATCATGTGAATGAAAACTGTGGAAGTAATGGAAATTTCCAGTCGCCGTTAAACCAGCAGAGTTGCGACGGTTGTTGGCAATCACTGTTGCATTTCACAATTCTGATATCCAATCGTCCAGTAATCTTAGTAAGTAACCAAAAAATACAACCTAACATCAAAGGAGCGATGATGATTTAGCAACCGGAAATGATGGTGTTGTCATATAACTATATACACACAACTAGGTTAGAATATTTTAGGTGTCACAACATTAACATGAATACCTACAGGGAAAAATTATTATAAAAAACGAAAAGTTATTACTATACAAAAGAGTTATTTCCAAAGCAACAATTAGCAAACAATAGAAATCGATTACCTTCCACCACCATAAAAAGATAAAAATACCCAAGAAAACAAAAAGGCTCGCTCAGGAATCTATTTGGGAGCCATCAATCGGTCCCGGGCAGAACAAATAAAACATTAGCCGCGTCAAAAGCCAACAAACTATAAACCCTCTGCGAGGAGCCGTATTAATTTGACATATACCGCTCATCCCAACTAACAGCAGGTGTTCCTAAATTGTCTATGATAAATATACGCCATCAATATAGCAGAGCGGCGCGCACCCTTTCACGGTTGGAATATGAAACCGTAATTGTGGTCACGACGTTTTATCCGGAACACTTATTAGCTGGCCAGGTACGGGCACCCATCGCGTCCACAACTGTTTTTGTATCCCTGATAGACCGACGGAGATTCCCCTCAAAGATTAGCCGAACGGTAATTTCAAGCGTGAAATTCGGCATCAGTCCATTTGTGAATTTGCATAAAACAATATCTTATTGCAGATAAATAAACTAATAACTATAAATACGATTTACGAGTTATTTTAATAGCTCATCCAAAATAGTAGCTGTCTATTCGTTAAGCGAAAGATCGTTGTGAAAAGTTTAGAATAGTCAATAATCCTGATATAGTTGACAGTTTATGGCGTCGACACGAATTTGATTCAGAATTAAGTTCTAAATACCCATGGTATCTTATAAAACGTATAATGTACGACAATTCGGCGGGGATTGGCGACGCGGCGAACTGTTTCTTACGAAATTAAATTTTGCTAAAAACTCGTTTCGATATCTTAGTCCTTAATTGGCTTTAGAAATGTGATGCCTTAGCGGCGAGCGATTCGTGATTGATAAGAGTCACAAAACGCACTGCGTCACCAGTCACC
Source organism: Apamea sordens (assembly GCA_945859715.1). Classification (NCBI taxonomy): domain Eukaryota; kingdom Metazoa; phylum Arthropoda; class Insecta; order Lepidoptera; family Noctuidae; genus Apamea; species Apamea sordens. The sequence goes on along the minus strand of OX243990.1, from coordinate 22,553,457 downwards.
GACACCCGACAGGCCCGACAGACCCCGGCAGCCGCACTCAGGCTCGGATGAAGTTATCCACTGATAACGCGACCGATGCCTACATTAGTGGAGGCAAATTAACGCGAGATAACGACTTGTTGAAACTTAGAGCTGTTTCGTATCTGCCAGTGTGCCAGTTTCTTTCACTGATACACCTAACGTAACACACTAACGGGCTATGAATGCCTCGTCGTTGAGAAGCCTATCCATTGACGAAATTTAAAGAAGTTGGCGTAATCATCTCTCAGCCGACAATATGTCGGTGATCAAGGACGCTAGATCTGTTTGCACAATCTGAAACATGTTTCGCTTGACCTGGAAATCGAACCCGATACAAATAGAAAGAGTGTCGATACTAAGGATGAACTTGGACACTATACTTTCAAGCGTACAAACGGATGGATGTTAACAAAATGATGGTAAGCAGAGAACTGCAGGCCCGTAGCGTCGTCGTAAGTCTCGCGCAAAACTATGCTGCAGTTAATGTTTGTTACGGGCGATATTCTAAGTGCTATACACATAATAATTTATGTCAACGAGATTCTAAATCCACGGCAATAAATTGACAGACTAAATAATTTGGGTGACGGCGAGAAACGTCGTAAGTGCAGGTACGCGGCGTGAGCTCGCGACGTTTGGTGCCGCGGCGCGTCGTAGACCCATAGATCCCACGCGCCGAGCCCGCGCCAAACTGGTCGGTCGACTCTTGCGCAACTCGGAGACTACAGTTGGTTTCCAATTTTATGTTGACCGGTTTCAAAGTTGTCTTAGCCTTCTAATTTCGGCTCGTTTAGATTGGAAAATACGTCGACAAAGATATTTGAAATGAAACTCAGCCGGGTGAGATCGGGTGAGATCGGAGCCCATGTTTTCACTCACGTATCGCTCGCCGCCGCCCGCATTAAGATTCCTACCGATCATTGTCTGTCGCTGCTGTTAAGTCATTAATTAAACACCTTATGGAATTGAAAGTAACTTCCAACTTTCGCATAAACATGTCTATTTAACTAGTAGTTAGAATTTTCACTGTTCCGTAGGATATTGCTTGCTGACGCTACATCCTTTACAAATGTCTAGAAGTTGATTTACGCAAACATAAAATACGTAAACCTCAGATTTATATGACGACCATATTGATCCTAGTTCAATGTCCAGGACTATAGCTAATTTATTTTCTGGCTTCGTGGCTTAGGTCTTTTAGATTGTACAAAACTAAACAATTCTAACGTCATGTCCTACTTCTGATATAGAGAAGTGTGACGTAAATGATTTAGTAACATCGTTGGAGATGTTGTGGTTGAACATGATGGTCAATGTTGCGGCCGCGTCATGTCGCGCGATGTCGCGTGTCGCGGGTCGGCGCGGCACGGCGCGGCGCGGCCCACGCGTGCCCTGTACAAATACTGTCGGCGGGAGTCCGCGCACAAATCAACGCGATCGGACGTGCGCGCACCGGACCCCCGGTGGCAGCGCCTCAGGGCTGCCAGCAGAGCAGCACACGCACCAGCAGTGCCAAGCTATAGCTTACCTACGTTATAAATACTTGAAGATTCTAGGAAAGAGTAATCAGTACTCATAATGATAACTATTGTTCGACTGAGATATCACATTATTTGAGGTCATCTTAGAGAATTTCTTATTTTACATCAACCCAAAGATTTCCTCTACCTCAACTAACCTGCCATACCGTTCTGAAGCAGATAACAGTGAGTTTTTGGTACTATTATAATTGGGTGTTATATGTTTCCCAGATACAGGGTGAGCTCGAAGTGCTGCACGTCGAGGCGCGGTCAACCCTGCGGCGGCCCCCCGGTGCGACGACAGCGCCAACATCTCTCACCTCCGGGGCCCCGTAATGAACAATATAAATGTGCCATTTGCCGGCCCCGCCGAGCCCTGCCGAGCCCCGCCGAGCTCGACACCCTCCGCAACACTCCTCCACGCACAGGTATACATACATACAACTCGGCATCTATAGCTAATGCTAGATACCAACCATGATTTACAGCCTTGTATTCGCTACTGAATCTATAAACTCATAATTTAACTCCAGCGCAATAAATAAACGTTTAAGTGCAGGCAATCTGTCGAATCCATCTCAGGATTGTGGATAATAAAACTGTTGACGATTTGTTGAAGTCCAGGTGGTACGTCTCAACCGGTCCACTCCTTCTTCTTGGAATCATGTACACATTTGTCATATGTTTGTGTTATGAACTTATGAAACATATGAAGCGACAAGCCTTATAGAAATCGTTTAAGCAGTCGAGGCAGACGGAAACGTACGTCACTATCATGAACCCACAAAAACGAATTCAAATTAAATCCCCGGACGATCGAGCAACAAATATTTTCAAAGGAAGGACAGTTTAAACTATCAAATTTTCTAAACGACTGCTAAATTCCGTTGCCTATTAAGGAAATTGTCATTTAAAAACTCGATCCCTCGAAGGGATGTGACAGGACTATTATATTATTAGGATCGTTTTTAGTAATGATAGGGCCGGTGTACGCGACCAGATCGCCGGGAGGGACTAATCGTGCGCCGACACAAAAAACTTTGGCCACTTCATTATAGCTATACGTGTGCATTATTAAAAGGCCGCTCGGGACGACGGCCACAGACAGTTGATTTTGCATTCCTTTACGGTGAGTGGAGCGGACGCAGGGAACTTTGACAGCGCCGAGGACGGTATAGGACAAGAACCAATTAACCAACCAGTTTTATAAAATTTAAATCTCGACAGCAATAAGAGGAAACCGAACTAACGGAAATCTGAAAACGTTGCTGCAACTACACCGACAAAGCTCCGAGAACAGCAGAACACAAATCTAAAGACAAACAGACAATAGTAGCGGCAAAAAACGACGTCCAGCCCCGGAGCCGGTGGAATTTGGAAACGAAATTCGCGGATCGCATTTTGCGAATACTCTCGCGTGTTACTGCATTATTATTTAAGTTGGGGCTTTTAAAAAATGGTTGAGATGGTCTGTGGGTGTTTTTTTGGAGGCGCGTGCGCAGGGTATAATTGGCGCGCCAGACGCGCAGGAGCGAGCGCTTTTTACGAACGAGACTGAGTCGCCGTTTGATAACCGCCCCTATGTAACGGAACCAAGTCCGCGCACTAGTGACAACACATAGACAACCTACTGAGCTCCTCTAACCGTAATGGGCCAAACGCAGACGCGAACATATAATACATTCCGTTGTCCGAATGTGGGCATTAATGGACAGTTTGTCACCATAGGAGGAACATTATCCGCTCACTGTGTAGGTGTACTGATCATTGAGAAACATAAAAACCAACGTTTCAAAGAAAATGGAAGAGTTCGACGTGATCCACCTTCAGAGTCGATGAATGGACTCAATGAACGCAAAGATGCTTTGTAATATGCAGTTAATATGGCCTTTTATATTGTGATGAATATGCTGCTACTACACGTAGTGGTTTAAGGTCTGAATGGAATGATGCAATCTAAATAAAGGAATAAAAACAGCAGTTAAAAATGAATGCGAAAGATATCCTGAGGTGCAGGTAAGAAAAGGGGTACACGAGACCCTTAAAACAAAAATTGGTCGAGTGTTGCTCCGAGCGATGGCTGACCCACGAAACGTTTCGTTCCTTTTACACCACAGAAAAAGTAATTTAGACCATGATGACGGGACCCAATATGATAACAGGAATCCCGTTGCGTAGCCCGCGGTGTTCGGCCAAATGTTGCAGAGGTGAGCTTCGGACGAGCGGAGATGATATCTTCCTTTTTGTCACAGCACTAACGACGCTCGGGAGGACTGTTAAAATATCTGACCTCACAGGAGCGCGGCGCGGTGCAGGGCGCGTCACTCCCGCGTGTCCGTCAAACGTCATTCCTCTCGCTAACACAATGGAATAGACTTTGCAAAAATGGGTACGCGTGTCGCAGCCCCGACAGGCCCAACAATGGATCCAAAAAACAAACAATCGGAATAGAAATCGAAAACAGAGCTTCTTGCCGATGCGACGGAACGGGATTTTGGAAATCCGGTTTCAATTTTTGTTTGGTTTTGTTGGTTGTACCTCCATCGCGCTATTGTCGACATGTCACTAGTTTTGGGGACACAATAATGCCAATCGAATCAGGACGTCCTCAAACAACTATTTATTATGCTCCCGCTGGATAATGCGCTGCTAACGATAGATAAAAGGACCTTTAGGCAAAAACACGCATCAGGCATTAAATGTACGAGTTTTATCAGAATTTCAGCGAAACCGTAAAGTTATTATGATTTGTTCACCGGTCTGTCCGTCTCACCTTACTTTACTAGTTGCTCTCAGTGTTATTAATGGTGTATGATCTTCGATCTTTGACCGTTTGTATATATATAACTACAGAAAAGTGTCTGGCTAACACTCATTTGATACCAGTAATAAATAGATTAGGAGTAAATCAAGTCTACGAATCTGTTAAACATAGAATACATTTATTTGTTTATTTATATAAGAATCAGGAAGTTGGTGGCTACGAATGTCGTTGTAACGACTATTATTATCTATTGTAGGTGATGATTAAACAGTTTGAGTGGATCATACAATACACTTAGAATTAACTTTATAGTTGTAATTTTTTTGTTCAATATTGTGAACGCGTTAAAATACAGTTTAATACAAATAAATATAAAATATACTTTTTGCACGTTAGTTCCCTTCCTTCGTAGCAGCGCACAAAGCGGGTCGAGGGCCAGAGGTGACGGTGTCACCCGTGCCCGACGACACCGCCGTCACACACACGACGATTGTGAGCCATGCTCTGAATATATTCCTTTAAGATATGCGTGAAATTTCACTTTAGTTTTTAAAATTAAGGAATTATTGAAACTAAAGTCAAACGTTCAATAAAAATGTCTGATTGGAAGCGGTCCTTGATCCTGAGACTCAACGACAACTACTTTCATTGTGATTTCTTTCACAATAGATTGTTTAGGCGAATTTCAAGTTGCCTTTTAACCCGTGTCTGGGTTGAGATTTTCCATTGAGCTTGTACAAAAATATCTGCTCAGTACATTTACCTTGGTTGATGTTATCTTTGGGATCAGTCGCAACCAGGTTTGGATTTCAAAGTTTTGGTTTAACTTGACTGTGAGCTGTCGATGTTTACAATGATAATATATTGTGACCGGTCGATGTTTATAATGATTATATATTGCAGGTCTATTGCCAAAACTCATTGATTTGATCATACTATTATTGATTTCGTTAATTTCATTACTAATAATCACAGCACTAACATGATCACTTGGTTCCATAATGTTCCCACAAGGACACACGGTGGAACCAGCAAGTTGTACTGGTTCTAGAGTGTTGTCATCCAGTTCACAATTAAGATGTACCTAGACCTTAAAATTTAACTATCATTAAGCAAAATGTGATATCAATAACTATGTCACATTTGGATTTTGGTCTCTAGTTTTACTCATCTAAGATCAAAACTTTGCCACAAGTTGAAATATTCACATTTCTATGAGTGAACATTTTTACTGAAAGTTCTTTATACAACAACCTAACCCTATAAATTAGTAGTGGTTTAGTGTTCAGTCCTGTAGTGAGTGTAGTGTGAGTGCGGAGTAGGCAGCGACGCGCGTAACAATGCGGCGCAGAGGTGGAGGTCAGGGAGCGCTTGCGACACCTGCCGCAGCGCGCCGCCGTGATTGTCCGCGCATCAATATCAGTGCACTCCTTAGTGCTCTTTGTTATTAATTACCTACGGCTTTAAATGGTCTGCATCTTCCAGTAATTTCGATTTGCAACTAATCATTAGCTTAGTTTTAGATAGGTCAAAAAATTGCTTTCGACAAAGAAGAATACTTCATGACACAATGCACCTAGCATTGAGTCACAGTGTCTCTTCTTTTAAGCTTCTAAAAAAAAATAAGAGAAAATAAGTAAGCCGTAAAAAAATCGGTGTTATATGTATGCATTTCGGTGGTGTGATTTCAATAAAAAAACCACCGTTTTAAAAGTTCGTTACAAAACCGCACGTAGACAATGTAAAGCATAACTGCAAAAAAATACAAAAAAATCATCACTCACGTTACTGTGCACTACAAAAAATAATCATTGTCGAAAGGTGAGAAAATCTGCTAATTAACACGTCGCCCCAGTGCCGCCCTCCAGTGTGCTCCAGGCCACGATTGTTCCGACGCCACCCATTGTGGGCCAGCTTTTATCAAAGTATAATTAGCTTTTGTTCAGGTGTATTATTTTTCGAGTAAAATCCTCGATCGAACTCCCCATTCACTTGCAAATAGGGAAGCCCATGTTTACGTGTCGATGAACAGTAATTATCGGACAGAAAAGTTTTTGCGACCACAATTTGTCACCCTCGAGAAAAATCCAGTCACGTTTTGTAATTGGGTTTCCTTCTTCGGCACTAGTAGCTATTCTGGTCTATGTTCAATGTAGATCATGGCAGAGGATGTGGAGACTGTGCTAACCGTCCTTGCGCGTGCGTGCCGGCTCGTTATATTTGTATAATTAATTGTAAGAGTGACGGATACCTGCGCTTCTATTGCGGCGCATGCGACGCTCAGGTGCATACGCTTTATTTGTATTTTTTGCTTCCACTTCCCCTTTGCATAAATTATTATTTTCGCAATTGTCCCGGAGCGAAAGGATTTCTTCTGACCTGCCATTGTTACTCATGGGGTCAACCGCGAATTTTATTCTTGCAAAAAGATACTTAGTTTTCTTGTTAAAAAGTAATAATTCTAATGCATTTGCTCCATCCCTTAGTGTCATAACAAGTCCGCAGAGTCTTACGTAATTATTTTTATTTGTCGAACTAGTTACAGATCACTGAGCGCTTTGTTATCTATTGCAATCATCTCAAAATCGTCATTTCTTTATTCTAAAACCAACGCTAGTGCAACCACACTACGTTCAAATTTAACCTTTTCAGTAGCATCTTGAGTGTCTTCATTCCTGTTTTTGGATACTTGAATTATAGACTGTGTACAGGTTATGTTAAAGTTGTATTTTGTTTGGCAGGTCGGTGTGTGGTGTCACCTGGTCGCCAGGGGTCGGCAGCTGGTCCATTGTGGGGCTCATCACTTGACTCGCGCGAAAGGGATGCGTCGCCATGTGAACCGCTAACGGAATCCTGGGAATGCTCCCGCGCAGATAATGCGCAACAACTAGTATTGTACGACACAATAGTAATGCGATATATTGCGCTTGTTTTGAACCTGTACCAAATTTTATTACCCTGTTACAATAAACTTATTAAAATGTTTATACGTATACTAATTTGTGTACAATCAACAGGCGCCCAACCTGCTGAGTAGCAGTGCAATTTTAACAGGACTTGGTTTGTGACCGATGCGTTTATTGATCTCTAATTGCGGTTGGGGTGATGCCTGCTGAATCAGAAAGCAAATAAACACAAATCATAAGATCCGTCATTAGCTATATTGTGGTAATAAATAAAAATCCTGGATGTTCGTAGACAATGCAAACCGAGTGCGAACTAGCCAGTAGTGGTGAGGCTCCCCGCTATCATATGCAAATAATGTACACACTGCTTGTTATGGGGAACAATCTTGGAAGAATGGTCCACTTAATAGGAAAAGAAATTAGAATAAAAAAGGGACTCTACAAAAAGAAACACGAGTATCCGTTTGGTGCGTGTTGTTGCCGATTTTCTAATATATCACAAACATTAATATGCTCGCGACCGGTTCTCGTGAGATCCGTTAGTGGCTTTATGTAAATTTTTTGGTATATGGCGTGCCTCTAGTTTACATTCGATTGCTTTAACTTAAAAACATACCTAATGTCCGCGTAGAAATCGATCTCGTACTTATGCCGATAAAGTGAAACATTGGAACCAAATAATAGAAAGTATAATTTATTGCGCGTCATAAAAATATATTAGCAACATAATAACAAATCTCAGCAATAATGTTGATCGAGTGATGACATCATGACGTGTAATCAGTGGACTGATTAATAAACGATATTGGTCAGTTGATTAACCAGCTGGTGGGATGTAGGCGAGTAGAGTACTAGATGAGAATCATATGAACTTAAATAATAAGTCGTGGGAATCGTTACTGAATAAAATAGTTGATTTGGATGCCGTTACATGTAAAATTTGACATTTCAATAGCGAAGCTGTTGGTAATGAAAAGAATTCGATTACTATGCACCGCGCGGAGGGCGCGTTAGAGCGCGCCTAGGGAAACGTTACCCAAACTAGTTTGTGACCAAACGGACCATCACATAGAGCCACATTGTCCAGATTAATGCACAAAACCGGATGCTGCGTCTCCCGGCCATCGATAAAACGGTCACAAACACTATAAACCAGCCCTACACTTCTTTATGTGATCTCTAGCGCTGACCGCCCTTTCATAACGACGCTCGCTTGTCATTCATCACGCGCAGATGAAAGGAATCCGTATAATCAGCTGATAGTACCCGTTCAACAACACTAACGGTCCATCTTTGATCAATTATCCGATCGACTAGTCCAACTCCCTAACCGCTTCGTCTAACGAATTTTCGATTCATTCGTATAGAAATGGAAAGCTAACCAGTTTTTTTTATTTCAATAACGCATGAGTCTTTTCGTTTTAAGATAGGCAGGTTATGAGCGTTTAGAGATATCCGTTGTAACTGGAGATACAATGGCTTCGGGAGAAACCGTCGGAGGATGCGCGGCACAGAGGGCTGAGATAATATCGTGTTTCGTGAACTCTGCGCCGATGTCTAATTTCCAATACAATGGGTGCTGTAAAAAACTGGCCTAAAATAAATGTGTCACAGTGCCACCCTCAGGCAGACAATGGACAAAGGAGCCTGCGTGAGCGCATTTAGCGACGCCACAATGCGCTGCGCCCACGCGCTTTGTGTCGCATTGTCGCGCAGCACAATCGCGCAGGAAGATCGATCCGCGACGTTCGCATCGCATCTAGTAGACACGTGTGCTGCGCGTCAGGCGTACACCAAACACATGTAAATCACATTATTGTGGAGGTGAAAGTTGAAAGAGAAGAGAAAAGTAAAAGTCTTGCGGCAGAAGAGCCGCGCGCCGCCGCTGGGGCCGCATCTGCGCCGCGCCGATATCATATTATGTTAATTCATTTGTGTGTGGGGGCGGGGGCGCGGGGGCGGCCGTCGAAGGGTTTGTGCGATTGTTGGCCCTTATCGTGTTTGGGTACACAATGCGTGGATTGTGTTTTTTACAAAGAGTCAAGAGACTAAAAAACTCGAGTCCTCTTGAGGTGTATTCATTTAGTTCCATTTGTGCTTTTCAATAATCTACTACAAATCGGCCAATCTCTTTGTAACAATCGTTCTCATAGTTACAGGACGCCATTCATTATCTATTTGACATCGCGTTTTGTAAAGGTTTTGAATCAAATGATTTATGTTTCCTCTGACAGGCTAAACACGAGGCTTTTATTAGGACTAGGTGACTGTATCAAGGAGGTTCCAAAAATTCTGTCATTTATCAAAGAAGATCTACTTGTGGTGAACTGGTCGGAGTAGTGCGATGTTTTCCTCATACATAGCTGTTGTCTGCGTCGGTTGGCTGCACCTCGATCACCATCTCTGATGAGCCACTAAAAATTCCGAGTTTAGAATACGATTGACACACTGATATTAAAAAAACCAATAAAACGGCGAGGTGCGTCGCGAAAGCGAACGTATCGGATGAGATATGATGCACTAAATCGTTTTTAATCATGTTTCTGATTGAATCGCGGTTGATAATGATCTTCGATTAGCGCGCGGTCGTAAGTCAGCGCGTGGCGGTGTAGGCGCTGCCTGCGCGGAGCGCCCGGAGTGGCCGGCGACGCTAAATAACGCCATTTGTTCCTAATGGATCGGACAGTTTGTACTTCTCGTATTGATGGCAATCTCTTAAACAGTAATTTGTCGCGCGAAGGGCGCCAATCGCGCGGGGTGCGTCTCGCGACGCCATATGTCGCTCGCGGTTTTGGCTCGTCGAGTGCGGTTAATTCGTAACTGCGGTGAGCACGTGCATTTTAATTGTTCCATTATGTCTTGTTTGGGGTGGGGACATGACGCGGTGATTACTGCGACTTTGTATCGACATGGCTTCTTCCTCCCGAGTCACACGTCCTATATGGCGGTGGCACATGAGCTATAAAGTTCAAGTGCTGGTCATAAACCCTAGCGAATCAATGGAAAGGTACAGACCTGATCCATTAGGTAATATAATAAGTAGGGGTACACAAGGTATAATCGTTGTTTAGGCAATTCTATGTTGAGGCGTATAATTTTTTGTCAATTTGCAAGTAAATTTTTTGCTTCATCGCAGGTACAACTTGTACAAGTAGGTGTTAATGAGGTCGCAACAATGTTTCATTTTCAGCACCACAACTATACAAGGAAATGTGTGGAACTGCTTGAAATGTTACGGTATCGCGAATCGCAGGAGAGCAGTAAATGGCAACTCATACAAACAGAAGGTCATCTATTTGCCCATAAAAAGCGTGCGGTGTGAGAGGCGCCCCCTCGCGGCCGCGGGGCCATTGTGGAGCCGTCCGATTCGCCGCACCTATTGTGCTGCTGTTTCCAGCCAAAACGTAAATAAAGGCAGATGTTACCATACTCCAAAATATAAAAACATGTCTAATACGGTCACATATAAAGCGGCTGCCAATCTGAATTGAACCGAATTTGCGAAATTGAGAGTTGAAATTGGCGAGGTTCATTGGTGCGGTTGTTTCGTTCTGGTTCGGTTTGTTTCCGCGGTTCTAGCGACCCAAGGTCCGCGGCTGTGTGGGTAGTTTTACAAAACCGAAATTGTTGTAGTTTAATAAAAGTGATATGAAACGCGAGGATGTTATTGACAGCCGATGGTATCGCGCTGATGGACGAGCGGCGCCGCGCCAACTACTAGTTAACATTGCCTCGATTAATTTTGTAGTTATCGATATGGGCTCTCGAGTTGATTTGTATGATTTTTTAATGTATGGACGCCTGTTCGACTGTAATGACATTGTGGATGGTTACGTGAAGATTTCGGTAGCGGTGGACGAAGATTAGAATTTAATTAAACTGTTATGTTTTGAGGCAAAAAGGAGAAGCGTAAAAAGAACGCTACAATTGAGAGAAATAAAAGTTACTAAAACTCATGTATTCCTCTGTAGGTCTGCCGTCCTTGATCAGCTCCACATTTGTGTTGACTCTCCATCAGTGCGACAGTTCTCGTCGCAAGCTGTATCCACAGTCTCCGATCACAACCATTCGCGACACTTGTACAAACACATGACTCAGCGCTAATTATATGAAGCATGTTGATTGTTTCATTGCCCATTCCTTCAACTCCTTCAATTTTTAAAGATATTAATTATTCTATTTCCTTGTTATTGAGTAGTTTCGGTGCAGTCGAAGCCTGTCTGCTCTCTGTGCAGTCATCCATGGTTCGATTCCCATATCCATATGTTCAATAGATAATTATTTTCTCTTAGTCTTGTTGTTTATTTGCATCGATGAAAAATCTAGTCGATGGCGACATAACTTAGCATTCTTATCGACTGCGGAAGGCAATACATTAATACGAAATGACCCTAACAATTTGTGTACAAATGTGGATAGCACATGTTTCCAAATCCGCACACAGTTCTAAATCACTTTAGCCAAATTAACAGTAGACAATCGTAACATTAGAAGTCATTATCGCCCCAAACCACGAACATGATTGTGGTGAACAAAACGCATCATTTGTGCTGCAGCGCATAGTTGCCGGCTGATTGATCACTGCGCACATTACCCGACCGGACTGCCCAATGCCCGGGCAGACCCCACACTTGCAGCCGATCATTTAGCACGGCATGTTCATTGCAAGTAGTATATTTGTGTGTGTTTTCATGTGGAAGTGGTCACACAACACACAACTCATAAGTCATATTTCGTAGATTGTAGTCGAGAGTGGTTTATTAACCAGAAGAGTATTAGTGTAATCAAATTATTTCGTGGTTCAATCGGTTAATAAGTTTACGAGTATTGAAATGCATAAAAGTTTGGTCCTGTTAGAGAATCTAAATTAGTATCACGTATGTCCTTTACTTCGAATGCTGCAGAGAGCTGACGAAACTTATTTTTTTCTCGTATACCTATGCTGATGAATATGCCGAGTGAAAAGATTGCTCTACGGTTAGGTTAGAAGCAGCAGTGCCATTCTGTATCCATCTCACCGTGAAAACTTAGGTTAAGTGAGCGTGGAGTGAGTTGTCATTCCAAATAATGCTAGGGATTGACACTACTGACAACTCACATCAAGCTCACTTCACTTGAGTTTTCACGGTGAGATTTTTACAGAATCGACCGGCTGGGCTGAATACCAAAGGTATGTCCGATGTAAGTAGGTAGGTAAGTATACTAATAATATATGTTTATTCATCAAAAATTACAGATAGTTACAGCAACAATCAGTGGGTAGAGAGTTATAAGTTAATTCGGTTTATTGTAAAATCTGTACTAATTTTTTAAAATCTTGCCTCTCATAAGAGGTTATAGCCGTATTTTGAGAAACAGTGTAAGATTCATAAACACTTTACTATTACAATTAATTAACAGTGTCGTTCTACCGCTGCTATAATATATGTGATGGCGTATGTATGTGTGTGTGAGGATGTGTGCATATAGTGGAAGGTATACTTAATCACGTCAAAGAAAAATACATAATCTGTATGAAGATAAAAGTTAGTGTCAGATTCGTATTAATTAGTAGGATTTTTAAAGTAACTGCCTAAGTTTTGTTATAATTTAATTATATTCATTGAAATGAAGTTGCATTTCAACACATCATAATTATATTTGTACCATAAATTTACCCTACTAAAAGTAAGAAAGTGTAAGTAATGGAATTATGAATATTTAACGACAAGCCGGCGCATCCACGCCAGTAATCGAATCAGAAGAGCTCTGCCCACCCCCGCAATGCGCCGTGAAGAACTTGTGATTAATATTAAGTACCCTTTATGAACATCTCCTTATACGGAGAGCAGTCAGCTTTAAAGGTTCATTAATGAACAACGGACTGCTGCGTTTGTCTAGTGGTCACGAGTGCAAATGCTGATCGTGACGTCTGGGGTTCGACCCCAGAGAGAAACTCCACTATTTGTGGAGTTGTGCCCGGTTAGTGATATGCGACTCAAACATACCTAACTGGTACGACGTGGCTGTACCTAACACCTCTCCCAACCGCTCGGTGAACACAAGCGTGCTGTATATTACAACTGGTATCTCTTACTGTATCCACGTCAAAAGAGCGGCTCTGATAAGAGGCTGATTAGCGAAAGGTGGTCCCCGTATGCAGTTTGTGATCCGGGTTCATTGCATATTACTGGCAAGGTATGTACCTACTATGCGGGTTTGTTCAACTGTGCTTACGATTGTGTTAGTTTAATTGAAGTAACAACTGAAAGCAGGTGATACAACTTAGGAGAGGCCTTTGTCCAGCAGTGAACTTCGTTTGATGGCTTGTGAGTTGTGATGACGGTCCTGGGGTCGAACAACAGTCACAAACATGACAAAATAAACCACAATTAAGTACCGCAGCTAATAAACCGCATACACACTAATTAAGTGCTTAGGTATAGTATTTTAGATTTTTAGCACATTTGTATAAAGTATACCTAATTCAATCAAATCTATTTGCATGTTTCTTATTGAGCCAGAGCCACAACAAATCAGTGGCCACTCGCAGCACCACAGTCACCCTCGGTGGCTGGCAGTAACCCAGTTTGCTGGTAATCACATTACCGCCCCACGCACCGCAGACCGACCCTCCGTAGCTGATGAACTATTCTTTAAACGAACCACAAAAACACTGTCTTTTAATAATATTTTTTATTTTAAGTCCAGGTATGGCGCTTCACGACTTTGAGGTTCTATTGAAAGTACACTACTCGTAATATGAATCAGTAACTAATTAAGCACCAATAGATTTCCAATGTCCAATATTTTCAGATTTCATAAAGAAAAAAACTTCATAAAATATAATTTATAAAGGATGGTATCAATTAGTCTATGCATGTACAGAATAAACTGATGATAGGTGCACATTCAATGTATCAACAGCTGACACCTGTACCTATACAATAGTAAACATACGGAGCGTATTGTTTGAAGAGATATTGATATCTAACACTATCGCAACACCCCTGCAGTGGTGCTCGCAGGTTGCAGTTGCGACACCAGCAGTCAGCAGCAGCCGGCAACCTGTTTCCCAGCAGAGCCAGTCGATGTGGGAGGACGCGGCTATTAGATACACTTTGTACTTTACTGTTATACGCCAGATTGGAGAGATAAGCTAGAACGTTATTAGCACCTTGAAATTCAGACAATCCGCACTCGAAGTAATTTACTTAGCAGCTCTTGTATTGCTTGCTTGAGATTACAATGACATTTGAGAATCGATACCTTAAGTCAGTTAAGTCCTTTATCCACGGTTATCTCATAGCCAGAGGAGATTCTCTTCGACAGTGTTACTCTAAAACTGACGCTAAACAGTCTGTAGTCTGCATGTAAATTACTTTAGTTTAGACTTACACCTGTGTCTAACATTTTAAACAAGCAAATTAAACATTTCTCCTCGTAATTACACATCGGTAAAACGTGGAAACAATTGCAATATTAAAATCGAATTCACGTGTTTCAGGGATGGCATTGTTCCCAAATTACTCCGGTAAAATGTACCGAATCTCGTCCACTTGTCAAAATATAGAATTAACAATAGTTAGCACAAACACGTGCAAATAATATAATATTATAATTATCAAGATGTATGTATCGAGTATGGCGGCCATACAACACGGTTGGACAGAATGTCGCACAGTTGTGTAAATGTCAGTCAGTTGTCATCGACGAGGCGTTTAATTGACACGTCTCTCGATAATTAGCTACGTTCCTACGATTGGTTACTTATAAACCTGTTGCCAAGTCGTTACAATTAGTATTGTAGATAAATAGTATATTATTATTGTAAAAAAAATGAGACAAAATTAAATTAAAAAAAATAAAAAACCGCCGACAACTTGAAACCCTCTAAAAAGAAAATAAATAACCTTGAAATTAAGACCCTACGAAAGTACGTATGAAATTTTTTGATTAAATGCTCTCCCGTCGGGGGACCGCTCTAATTATTAGCCTAACGTTCTGTTAAAGTTTAAAATAGTAGCGGTCCCCCGACAGGACAATATATAATCAAAAAAATTCATACGTACTTACGTAGGGTCATAATTTCAAGGTTATTTATTTTCTTTTTAGAGGGATTCACGTTGTCGGGGGTTTTTTAAATTTTTAATTTAATTTTTTATTTCATGCTTTTTGTAGGGACTCTTATTATTTAATTTCATTTATTTTCTTGCGTTTTAAGATTCAGGTAATTTGGTATTTAATCAGGTTTTTTGTAATTCGCCATTTTGTGGTGGTGGCCATCTTGGATTTGAAATTTGTCATAGTGTATATATAGTATTCTACTAGTCAAGCCCTTTCATTTGATACCCATATTGAGGTAGATGTGAAAAAAAAAAATTCGCCATTTTGTGGTGGCGGCCATCTTGGATTTGAAATTTGTCATAGTGTATAGTATTCTACTAGTCAAGCCCTTTCATTTGATACCCATATTGAGGGAGTTGTGAAAAAAAAAATGTAATTCGCCATTTTGTGGTGGCGGCCATCTTGGATTTGAAATTTATCATAGTGTATAGTATTCTACTATTCAAGCCCTTTCATTTGATACCCATATTGAGGGAGTTGTGAAAAAATATGTAATCTGCCATTTTGAGGCGGCGGCCATCTTGGACCGATTTTCATCAAACATAGATAAAAAAACTCCCCACAAATTCTCCTTTCAAACAAAAAAAAAAACAAAATCAAAATCGGTTCATCCGTTCGGGAGCTACGATGCCACAGACAGACATACACACACACACAGACACGTCAAACTTATAACACCCCGTCGTTTTTGCGTCGGGGGTTAAAAACAAAAATATGCAAATGTGCAATAGTAAAGTAAGCACTTCTATTGATGAAAGCCCGGATAAGTAGAAACCTATCCATAATTGCTACCTATCAATAGTAGAATTGACGGTTTCGTCACGAAAATACTTGTATTAACCACGCTCCGCTACGACATGCTACGCTAAGACATGCTCCGATACGACATGCTACGCCAAGACACGCTCCGCTACGACATGCTACGCTAAGACACGCTCCGCTACGACATGCTACGCCAAGACACGCTCTGCTACGATATGCTACGCCAAGACACGCTCCGATACGACGTGCTATGGCAATACACGCACCGCTACGACATGCTACGCCAAGACACGCTCCGCTACGACATGCTACGCTAAGACACGCTCCGCTACGACATGCTACGCTATGACACGCTCCGATACGACATGCTACGCCAAGACACGCTCCGCTACGACATGCTACGCTAAGACACGCTCCGATACGACATGCTACGCCAAGACACGCTCCGCTACGACATGCTACGCTAAGACACGCTCCGCTACGACATGCTACGCTATGACACGCTCCGATACGACATGCTACGCCAAGACACGCTCCGCTACGACATGCTACGCTAAGACACGCTCCGATACGACATGCTACGCCAAGACACGCTCCGCTACGACATGCTACGCCAAGACACGCTCTGCTACGATATGCTACGCCAAGACACGCTCCGATACGACGTGCTATGGCAATACACGCTTCGCTACGACATGCTACGCCAAGACACGCTCCGCTACGACATGCTACGCCAAGACACGCACCGCTACGACATGCTACCCCAAGACACGCTCTGATACGACATGCTACGCCAAGACACGCTCCGCTACGACATGCTACGCTAAGACACGCTCCGATACGACATGCTATGCCAAGACACGCTCCGCTACGACATGCTACGCCAAGACACGCTCTGCTACGATATGCTACGCCAAGACACGCTCCGATACGACGTGCTATGGCAAGACACGCTTCGCTACGACATGCTACGCCAAGACACGCTCCGCTACGACATGCTACGCCAAGACACGCACCGTTACGACATGCTACCCCAAGACACGCTCCGATACGACATGCTACGCCAAGATATGCTACGCCTCTCTGAGCAACGCTATAGGAGCTATGCTTCTCATCTATTCGAATCTTTGTTCTGAAAGTTACCTAACCACTGGACAAGGTATATCGCAGGGTATTTCACAGGGTGTTTGACAGCAACCTAGTATGTGACACTTAACGTCAACAATACTTGACACAAGTGGCCGATTATAAAGTTATGACAGCTTAGCGTAAACGATACAACCACACGCCGCTATAATAGTAACACAAATATTATACAATGAATGCGAAACAATAAAAAACATTATAAATTCAAATCTGCTGGAGTGAGCGGTCAGCCACACCGCCGCGGTCGCGCGATGGCCGACAATGCGCAATAAAACTTATAATACCATTATTTGTTTATCAATAAACGATTTGCATGTGTTAAGTGTGTGTCGTCATGCGGGATTACCATGAGAATGCGCGGGCTCTGCATACGTCAGTCGCGCATGCGCGGTGGAGCATCCTGTTTCATTCAGCTACTGGGCTATCTTCATCTGCAGTGTTTTCAGACTGAATTGATTACGTGCGAGGTCTAAACTCTTACAAATATAATATTCTTTCTCTAAAACAGCCTTTTTTGTGCAATAAGTCAGAAGAGCCAAAGTACAAACTGAAGCTTGATGTTTGTCGACAGGTTCACGACAGGTCACGCTGCTGTAGGGGAAACATCAAAACAACAATGATGTACAAACACTGAACTCATATAATATAGGTAGGTATATACCTACACAGTTAACTGACGTACGAAAATTTACAATTTAAATTACGGCGAATGGAAAATTAAAAACAAATTGATCAACAATTAGTTGGGAAAAAATACTTTTTGTTTTACTAAATTTCGTCAGTGTGTGAACTGTTAATAAAATTAAAAAAAAAAAAAAATTAAACAAACACGCTTTTATTACTTGTTAATAAAAAGAACTAAAAATTATAAAATAATTTAAACCTGATAAATAAATAAGTAAAGCGTGTTACATTTTGATGGAACATTAAAGGACGTTTAACATATTACACCTTTATTATTTTTCTTTTGCAATCACAATGTAACACGCTTTTATTTATATCTTATCAGGTTTAAATTATTTTAAAATTTTTAGTTCTTTTTATTAACAAGTAATAAAAGCTTGTTTGTAAAAAGTTTTTTTTTTCTTTTAATTTTATTTTTAACTTTTTAGTCTAGTATTTTTGATGCGAGATTGACTACAGCGTAGTTCGTAGCGCGTAGCCACTGCTACGCGCTCCGTATATTCGCTCCGTATTTCCGTTATATGCGTTTACTGCACTTAAGCTACCTGTACGTCATCAGACCCTGGTTATCTATCATCTAGCACCAAAGTACTCATCAAGACGAATCAAACGAGCCCAAACTCGATGGGGTTGCGTCGTTTAATTACGGAGTTCCTATGGCCACCTTCCTGCTCCATCATCAGATCAGCTCTATGTCATAATAATATTGCATTGTCATCCGATTTATATATGCATACAAAATTTCAGCTCAATTGGAAACCGGGAAGTGGATCAAATTTAACTTGCAAGATATGATTACAGACAGACAGACAGACAACGGGACAGGTGAAACTAAATAAAAGCTTGTAATAAAAAAGCTTGTAATAAAAGCTTGTAATAATGAATCTAAACGAAGATCAAAATTTTTACAAATACCATCAGCGCCACCGACCGGTGCCACTCAAATGTTTGTTCTTTGATTTGGCGATAAGTGCAGTCAGCTTAAAACAGAAGGCACCGCCCACCTGCGCCAGCAATAACGTACGACACAATCGACGCGTGCGCGTTTCTCTGCTACATTACCGTTTTGTAAAAATCAGTTAGGTTTTGTAAAAATCATACGAATAGTCCGAAAGTGAACCCACCTTGAATATATTTAAATTAATTACGCATCGCTAATGGCGAGCGCTCCAAGGACGAAGTTTGCATACGATTGTAACGGCACATCAATTGTTATCGCTGCCGCTTCATCCAAATTTTTTAAATTAATTTTGTCATCTACATTAAATTATATTATGCTTCGTAATAGAGTTGATTTTTAAGAGGAAAATATTTGTTCTTTCGCAAATGTAAATTGATTAGGCAGTTGGTAAGTTACGAATGTTTTGTCAGTGGATTTAGCATTGACTTTTCGAACTTTGGTATTTTATTTTATTTTACGATTTCTAACAAATGGCGAAATATCTCTATTTCAGCAATATAGCTCGTTTTAGATATTTGCTTTAGTCGGATAGCTAAGATTTTATTTTTAACGCATTTTAGTTGTGATAATACCGGGAGTTGTTGCGCGTTGCACCGGTCCGGAGGCTGACCGGTACAATGGCGAGGGGAGCGAATCAAACACCCCTTATCATCTAGAACAGGTTCTGTACAAGTACACTAATTTGAATAAATTCCCATACGATGCACAGCGCAAGTGAATATTTGAATAATTCTAGTCGATTCTGCATTCATCTCGTGGCTTAGAAAAAAAATCCGTTACAATGTGTCACAGGTTTTCGGTTTCCTTCCCCTGTACCTAAGTGAATAATATAATTTACATTTTTTAAAATAAATACATTCAAGTTATTAAAATGTGTTACGCAACATATTAAAATACAAATGTTTGTGGTCACTCAGTAAAAAATTAAATATTTAAAATTCATATCGATGAAATAAATCACCAAATTACTAAAATTTATAATCTCAAATAGGTAACCAATAGCATGTGACTTTATTTAATTTTACTGGAATTCTAGGAAAATTAAAGGTAAAGAAGCTATAAGGATATTACATAATAGCATTTATTATTAAAAAAACAAGTTGTTTACGTGGCTGACTGTATCGTCCATCGCAAGGGTTGTTGTTTGTCCGAAGGGGATATCACATTGTGCAACTTTTTTTGTTAAAAGAACGAATTGTTAATAATAATAGTGATTTGAACAAAACGATTTTTTACAATAATATCTTATTGTTTTTTACAAAGTACACCAGCTGTTTATAAATCTAATTCAAATTATTTAATTCCTCTAAAATTCGTCCGTCCATTTTACTAATATAATTAAGTTAAGTAAGTACACATAGTCAATTAAAAAACTTCTCAGTAAACAGTGTTCCGGACATGCCAATATCTTAAGGCAACTGCTAATTACTAGATCATTAAAGGTTTAGCGTTAACCGACTGTTCAGTTGTGCAGTAAAGGTGTAAATAATGAGCGGCTCGTATCAATAGGCATCGCTCACACCGAGCATTAATCACGCGCAACACATATTCGCTCTGGCGCAGACGGCCGACTAAACTGCGTTTTGGCGCGATAATCGCGCTGTGGCGGTGAACACACCTTCACTTTACTAGTGTTAGGTACTCGTATATATAATTGTTGAGATGATTAGACATGGATATTTTGCATTGGTTTATAGAGTGTAGAATGTTTGTTATGTAATATGATGTAAAATAGACCGATTTCGGAGTACCTAATTAATTCTTGGTAAAGTTAACTTTTTAATTTTTTATGTCTGTCTTGTTGTAGGTAACGGTCAAATTCCTCTCACTTTACAGCAGTCATTTTCTCGCAATTTTCCGTTTTTTTTCCTAATCATAAGCAATAAACTTGAGTTTTACAGTAACATCAGAATAAAGAGGGGGTTGTAAAGGATCGCTGCTACAATTAATCAACGGCGCGCGCACGTAACTGTCGCGTCGCGTTTGTTTTACACGCCGACACTAAACTGCGCTTTGTCTTTGACATACGATTAACTGCCGACGCGTCACAAGGAATTGTAGCACCACTAGGAGATTACCATACTACAGAATACATAATTGTACCTACTTGATACTGCTTGATTGACTAACATTAATCAAACTATTTTTTTATGCCAAACTGCAAATTTTGCAGTTTGGCATAAAAAAATAGTTTGATAAAAGTTTGCACGGATGTAGAGGCATAGCTAAAAGTAGACCCTAAGGTACATTATCTAGATCATTATATAGATTCAGATCAGTGAGGGCATTATCCCTTACTTTCATGCGTCTTAGTTACGTATCTGAATCTGTGCATGTGACTTGAAGGTTTACACCGTCTACGGCAGAGCTACGCAAGTGAAACGTAACCAAAGCCGGCACAAGTACTAACATAGGTACTGCATCCACCTTCGACACGAATCTGTAGAAACAAACAATACATTATCTAACACGCCCATATTGATGTCGAATCTCTCATATGAACCTTGGGTTGTAGCTAATTAGTGACACGCGATGCCCGCGCCGGTCAAGGCGCCGCGGACCGCACGCGAGCACTTACCGACGTGCAACGTCTAACTATTGACAAAAATTTATTACCTCATTACATTGATATAAAAACTGCTATTATGATTAATTAGAGACGTGCTCTATGTTCGACGCTCGGTGGGAACTGGGCGCCGCCGCGCCCCCGCGCCGCCGCGCCGCCGCGCCCCCGCGCCGCCGCGCCCCCGCGCCCCCGCGCCCCCGCGCCCCCACGCCCCGCGCCGGACGCTCAGCCGGTGACATCTCAATGCAGTATCGGTCACAAAAACTTGAGATGCGGATTTACTTAGAGGATTTAAAAGTTAAATCTATAATTGTAATAGTAAGTTTTTTTAACCTTTTAAAATGGTAATCAATAGTTGCGACCCCAAACATGCAACATGCACTTTTTAAATGATTATTCTCTAGATCTATTTATAAACAACTAGGTACCTAGTGTGTAATAAAACTGATAAAATATACTTAATTGATAAGGAGTTTGACTTCACTAGAACTAAACGACACACAATAAAGTGAAGTGGTACACAATGGTAATGAAGCTCGTATATTCCGGTGATCAGCGTAAAATTCCGGACGGCGGCGGCGCGGGATGAAAAATGATTATAAACCGAAATCGCTCAAAATCCACAAAGACACGGCGCGTTACCCGGCTTTGTTCGCTTGTCGGACGACATGATTTATAGCTGCGCGGGAATCGAACGCCATGCAAAATGTTGCGTCACGCTACGTACAGACTACGCCTGCTACGAGACTCTACTTCACCACATGCTACAAACATCCAGAGCAAACTACACTTTGCACTGCTGTTTTGCTACTTGCTTTATTGAAAACTTTTTTGTATATGGGTGGTCGAACACGTCTATTGGTCGTAGTGTGCACGCGTTATAAATCGGACGAATGAGACGTCATTCCGATTCGATACGTATCGGCGGCGTGGGGGACTTAATGCTTAGATTCTCATTGATTAAGTATACCTATTTAGTGGGACGAGGATTATGGAGCTTTTTCTATCGGGGAATATTAATATTGTTCTTTGTTAGATCGCTACAGCAGCATTATGTACTGCGCGGCCGAGTTTGGGCTCGCGGTGATTAGAGACACGAAGTGCGGTGTCGTGGTCAGCGCTTGTACCTACTCGTAAGTTTATGCTCATTGAAATTTATTAGTAGTTGCAGTATAATCTCATTGTTTATTGCTCAGTTTGCGGTGTTCAAGGTTGTCTACTATTAGCAATGCGTACATTCTTGATAGTTGTCCTTTATAGGGTCAACAGAACGGCTCGAGCCATTGTCAACAGTAGTCACCTAGGCACCTAACTAAAGATATCAACGATTACTTACTAGACTTTGCATAGTGAATGATGTCGTGTAGCGACAAGGAAAAGCTAAGCTTATAGGTTAAGGTATAAATGAAAAAGGGAGATGGAGAACAATTAAAGATATATTTAGAAGAAAAGGATGGAGATGGACTGAAGAGTGGTGTGTAGTATGTGGAGGTGGGGTGTATGAGTGACGATGCGTGATAGATGGGTTGAGGAGGTTAAGGTGAAGATACAGGTGGGTTGAGGAGGTAGTCGCGACGCAGGTGCTGGCGACAGGGGCAGGTACAGCTGCCGATCCAGGATCAGGAGCAGGAACAGGTGATGACAGGTGCTAGGGCGTGGCAACACGGAGGACACCCGTAGGAGGGCCCACGCAGCAGGCCAGGACGCAGCACAGCAGCAGGAGAGAGAGGCACGGCGGAGACGCTGTCAGCCCGTCAGGTGAGGACAGGAGGGCCCACGCAGCAGGCCAGGACGCAGCACAGCAGCAGGAGAGAGAGGCACGGCGGAGACGCTGTCAGCCCGTCAGGTGAGGACAGGAGGGCCCACGCAGCAGTCCAGGACGCAGCACAGCAGCAGGAGAGAGAGGCACGGCGGAGACGCTGTCAGCCCGTCAGGTGAGGCGGCCCTCGGGTGAGGCGGCCCTCAGGTGAGGCGCGGCCCAATAGATGTAGTAGCCCTCTTCACGGAGGACAGAGGGCGGAGGCGTAGGCAGGGTCCGTCAGGAACCGTAGCGGAGAGGTACGCTGGGTATTCCCGGGATAGGTGACCCTGGAGTATCAGGCTCCTTGTAGTGTTCGCTTTAGAGGCGAAGCCAGAACTGATCCTTGTATTGCGTGGATCAATAAAGTTAACTCGTAGAATAACATCATGTAGAAAATATGAATTTGAGATAAGAATTCGGCCAGTACTTCTTTTACATGAGTACATACTGAGTTTGCATTTAAAAAGATACAGGCCGGTAAGAATTTGAAAGGTACGTTGCTATGGCGACGTATTAAACGTCGTTGTCAAAGCTGTCATAATAAAATACAATAAAATCTATAGTTATTTTGTATTAGAAGTATAGTGTTTATAGGAAAAATGATATCCATCAATGTGGGCGAAACTACCAACCCTTGGATGACACTAAATCGTCGTAGACTCCTGTTAAAGTTGGAAGCTGTGTCTGTGTATCGATTGTGGATAGAACGTGTCGTGAGGAATAATCAGATCAGCGCCTAACGGTCACAGAATGCTTGTTCTGACTTGGAGAAATGAGTGAAGGTAACTGTGAGTATGTACATTATGTTACAATGAATTATGTTTGAACTAGACTTTAGCCATCGCGGACTTCTCTTGCGATGTTCTCTGTCCCCGATGGGGAAGGCACTCAAAAAAAATTCTTTGACATCTAAAACCTACACGAAAGTGATGGAGCAACTAGGATGCGGCATCGTAACCTCTCATTTGAAACAAAGGCTCCTTCAGACGTGTGGCATCAATGTTCCACAAGTGTCGGTTGTTCCTAGGCGACGTATTGTTAGCTGATGGTCACCTACCGCGCCAGCTAAGGAGGAGCGCACAATGGCGACACGTAGCGGCAGCGGCGTGTCTAATGTGGACTAATGCTACCCGCACACCGCGCCGCCGCGACTGCGCCACAGTGACACCACAGACAAACTGTTAGAGTGCGCGGTCACGTTGTTCAGGTGAATCGGAACATTTAAGACTGACCTCTGGTTGACTCGCGGTCAGCACCACTTTTATTGTCTTTTATCATATCATAGAAGCGGCTGCGTGCAATTCTTATTAACCTACTGATGACAACAAAAACCTGAAAACTTCATGTTGATGCTAATTTTTTTGCGAAAACCTGAAGAACACTGAGAGGTCTCGTTGCCTGGTCGATGACTTATGCAGTGAAAAAACAAAGATGGAGGAGTGTTTTGTGCGTTTACTAGTTTTAATCATTCAATACATTTGTAGGTCTATTTGAGTTCCTCAGCTATAATTATTTTCATGACACTATCCACGATGAACCCCTCGCCTGCCATATCGTATCGTGCGACAACGGACACGGCGGCAGGTCGCGTTGCTCAACTATTCGGCTCACACGTAAGCTGTTAGAGTCGGAGGATAATGAATACAAATACACGGCTATTTAACTTCCCTCCAAGATACACTGAATATTAATACACTTTTCGCTTCGGACCTTTTATTTCAAGGGCGAGAACTTCGACTTAGCGGCCGTTCACATGAGGCGTACGGCGGAAGATGTTTGTAGGATGCATCACGTTTTGTGAACGACAGCCAGCAAACATGGCTTGAATCGAATTATAAACACCTGTCGTCATGGCGTGCTGTGACGACAACATTGATTAATGACAAAGTTACAGTCTGTTGGTGCTTCATAGGCTGAGATGTATATACTTACAGCTTCACGGTCTAATAGACTGGCGATTCAACTTACTTTGCCTGTCTGCAGGTACTATATATTAAGTACCTACCTTTATGTAGGAACGTTACCTTCGTCGAATGGATGCTCATGCTCATATTTCTCTAACATTCTCAGTATATTGTGGTTTTCCTTGCAATTAATAAATAATGTAAGTATGTAATGTTTAAGTCTCTACAATGTCGAGATTATAATTATGGTCTTTACAAATAGACGTTAGATTGCCATCGAAAACATACACGAGTACCTATCTATGACATGCCTTACGCCGTATTTACTTACTTATGCAGTAAGCAAAGGGGTTTCTAGAAACTTAAATACCCACAATACTTATCAATATCAATCAGAAATCACTCATAGGTACATAATTACAATATGGTCGAAGAGGTTGACTGACGCCGACTAGTGTGAGTGTTCCGTTAGTCAGTCGCTTTCCTATTTGTAATTCATTGCTGTTTCTCTAACCAAGCATCGCTGATGGCGTTGTAGTTACAAGGCAATGGAATGCAAAGTGATGCGGATAGTGTCGTGCATAGTTAATAGTGAATCCTTAGTGCATAAAGGTGTTATTTATGCGTGGCCAATGCAATAACAGGTGCTGTTGCGATAAACTATCACTTCCTAGCAGCGGCGGCGGCTGGTCCGGGGGAGAGCGCCGGGAAGTGCGCCTGACGCAACTTTGACTACAACTTTCAAAGGGCGCTATCGTAATGTATGGAGATTGTATCCTTGTTTGTTTAGTAGCGATTGAAACTTCCAACAAATGAAGTTTGTTAAAGTCAATAAAACCTTGCTTATTTTGGTACTCGTACTTCTTTTCAAACACATTTTCAATAATTACTTATGACCAGTGTACCTACCAATAGGTTCAATTGTGTCCTAAATAAAAGGGGTGTTTCTTATCGCCAGATAACCACGTTGCACATTTTTAAACCCTTGCGAAAAGGTTTTAGCTAACAGAAAATCTAACTACTTGCAACATTGACTCGCCAAGAAATTGAATCGAAATAACGAGTGGTCTCGTTACATCTCTGCAGTTTTACATAAGTCACGCTAAGTTGAATGAAGATAACTTTAATACGTACATTACCTGAACATTCTTGTAGCCAAGTGGCGGCGTCTAAAAATACCCGTGTCATGAGAAGCCAGCGTTAGGCCCCCCACACACGCGCTACTACGCGCGGCGACGTCGCGGCGCGGCGAGATGTGCGCGCGTGACGAGCATACGGCACGTACCAGCGACAGGAGCACACACAGAAGAACCAGTCGTAAGAACGCACGACAGCAGACAGAAATCTGAGACTATCACAGAGCTGAAGGCAGGCTTTTCTCGAAAGAGAAGCACTGCTTACGAGGAAGACGAAAGGTTTGCAACAAATTCGCTCGCAACTCGGCTGTAATTAGTCATGGTAACTCATTTAGACCCAAGAATTAGTACCTATCGATTTTTAGAATTGCCCATTGTATGTTATTTCGGTGGGCACCATTCAGGCACCTCCATGAAACTGAAATAAACTTGAAGAAAACCACAATGTTCCTTGTCCCTTGTCCCTTCGTTGTTCCCTTTTTATACGGCACAATAATAAGGCTGATCTGATAATATCATACTGTATAGTGCTGTACTCTTTCGGTACTTCCGTTCCTTTCTCCAAATATTAGGTTGGGGAAAAAGTCTTTTCGCATTATAGTATGTATGAACTTGTAATAAAATCTCTTTGGCTATACTGTTTGTATCTGGCTGGTTTTGGTATCATTGAAAGTTTAAATTTTAAAGAACATAATTCCAAATTCAAATTAGGAAAATGTGTGATTTTCATTTGTTTTTCGTACAGTCAAGATGAGTGAATCTAATGAAGAAATTCGATACATTTTAAAATGTTACTACAAAAAAGGCAAAAATGCAACGCAAGCCGCGAAAAAAAATTTGCGATGTTTATAGACCTAGTGCAGTGTCTGTGAGAGTAGCACAAATTTGGTGTAAGCGTTTTCAATCCGGAAATTTTGATGTCAAAGATGCACGTCGCTCTGGTCGCCCTATTACGGATAAAATGGATGCCATTTTTGAAAAAGTGGAGCAAGATCGGCATATCAGTAGTTACGACGTAGCTGAAGAACTGGGAATTGACCACAAAATAGTTTTGGCGCATTTGAAAAAAACTGGGCACACAAAAAAGCTCGATATTTGGGTACCTCACGAGCTCACTGAAAGAAACCTAATGAACCGTGTACTCATTTGTGATTCTTTATTACGACGTAATGAAACCGAACCATTTTTGAAGAAGCTGATAACTGGTGATGAAAAGTGGATCACGTACGACAAGAACGTGCGAAAAAGGTCGTGGTCAAAGGCCGGTCAGGCTTCACAGACTGTGGCGAAACCCGGGTTAACTCGCAACAAGGTGATGCTGTGTGTGTGGTGGGATTGGAAGGGCATTATTCATTATGAGCTGTTACGACCAGGCAGGACCTTGCACCTACAGATTTCCACCTGTTTCGGTCTCTTCAGAATTCTTTAGCAAGTGTCAGGTTAACATCACGAGAGGACTGCCAAAACCACTTGTCGCGGTATTTTGATCAGAAGTCCCAACATTTTTATAGCAATGGGATCGTGTCCCTACCTACAAGATGGCAAAAAGTTATCGAACAAAATGGTACCTACATACTTTAGTTAAATGTAAATAAACTATATTAAAAAATGTTTTGAATTTTCTTAAAAAATGCGAAGAAACAACTATTATATCTAGGTATGTACTACGTATGCTGTTTGTGTGGAGTGCACCTTCTGACCGTGCCTGGCACACAGAGGTGAGTACACTCTACTGTTTGTATTGTAACGAGTCGACTCATATCTCATGTGAAGACAAACGTTTAAGTTTCAATCGTCGCTCGTAAGCGTTTCGACAGCCTTATTATTACTCTTTGAATGCCACTTCTTTGACCACTCATTCTTTGGGGAAGGTAAAGAATGTCCAAGTTCTGACGAGCAAGTATTAAATAAAGAACAAATTCATTTGTCTCGACTGTAGTGTACATTAGAACTTCGAGCTTCTGAACACAAATGATTCAAGGAAGTACACCATAATAAGTATCTCAATATTTCAGCCTGGATGCAGCACAGCTGTCAACCAGCTTCCAGGTGTGAGTTGTTAGTCACACAACATTAAACTTCGTCTCCCATCACACTCCCAGGGTGTTGCAGGTGTATCCATTGGCGCCAACAACCACTTTCCACCAGGTGGACAGTCTGCCTGTTTAGTTGTTTACCAACATAATATTTTTTGTTTTTCTACAACACTATTCTTGTGTCCCCTCTCCGTAAATTCCTGTTTACAGTTCCCAGTACAAGGGGGCATTTCATACTTTTTTCGCTTCCCTACACATCCGACGTCGTTATAAAATAACACCTCCACATTACGACGAGTAGGCAGTGCTGTTACTATTTAATTTTGACAATTCAAAAGCGCCTGTAAATGGATTATTTGAAATAATTGATTTGAGTTTGAGAGTTGAGTTTGAGTTTTCTGAGTATCGTCTGTAGTATCGGTGTAGTACGACGATACGGTACTAATTAATTATCAAATGATTGTGGTAATCATTTGTACTTTATTAATTGCAATAATGGTATCGTGACATCGATGATTTAAACAGACTTCATTTTTATTATTACATATTATTATATGAATTCTATTAACTGGTATCAGCAAAGATATTATAAGTAAAAAGTGTATTATAATAGTCGGATGTAGTACCAAATCGGCCATTCGATAATCCGTTCATCCTTTAAGAAATTGCTCAGAGACCAGGATATCAAACCTAGAACTTCTCGCTTGACAACGTGGCTCAGCAAAATAGATTTTTCATGTCCAGCCCAACCTACGTATTTCACCGTGTTTTGAAGAAAGTTCAACTGCACCCTAATTGCGTAATACACGATCAATCGGAATCCGAATCATTTTGAAGCAAATTGCTAATCCATTGCTTCATAAGTTGGAAAAATTTGTCTGCTCAACACGTAAATAACGCAATGAATGTTGTTGAACTGTCAAAATTAAACCGATTCCGATTGATCGTGTGTTACGCAATTAGGGTGCTGAATTATAGAAATAATATTATGAAATCGAATTTATTTTCTTATTTATTCTTGCCACGACTTATTACGGTAGAACAGGTGCACTTTGTTGCTTTAGACTTGGCACAAAGGTTCAGTTCCTTCGCAGAATCAGCCCACTGGTTCTTATTAGACATCTACTTCTACTATTAGTAGGTTATCAGCCAGGCTGAACGTTCCCACAGTAAGGCGTGTCGCGTAATAGATGCTATACTATCGCTTCTGAGAAGCCGTCACTGTCCCACGTTCGGTCCTTGGACTGATCACGCAAATAAATAATTCACAGCGATTTAACATTACAATGACACTGACACTGCTCTGGCAGTGGGTTCAGTCCGTGGCCGTCTTCGTCTTAGCGTGTCGATAGCGATCTAAATGGACTCGGCACAGAATTCGGACACTTGTTTGGCGCCATCACCAGCGTCCATCAGTTCCTGTAACGTGCAGCTGACAGGACACGCAGGGCACGATATTAATTGTCCGTGGTCGTCAACGAGAGGAGACTAGAGCAAGAGCTTTTCTCTGTGCAATGTGAAATATTTCAACAAAGTGTTCTTTCTTCTAAACAAACTTCTTTGAAAGCGTAATGAGTACCTTTAACAGGCCTATAGAATAAGTACCTACTCAACAAATACGTGTTCGTGAGTTGTGCTACTGCGCGCGCGGGCCAGTGCTGTGGCGTGGCATGAGTCTCGCGGAGCAGCTGCAAATTGCGCAATTAACCGATACGCTAATAACAGCGATCTGGCACGAGCGTCTGAACAACACCAAGCAAACAGTATCGACGGATGGGCGTCACCGTTTATTGCACAATCACTTCACTATGTCCTTTCTCATCATTTACTCGATAACAACGAGGAGATCAAACGATTCGTGAGTAACTATCTGATCTTACAAAAATAGTTGTTAAGTATCTTTGATTTCTACCTACTGAATTTACGATTGCATTTTCGATTCAGATGGAAAATAAACACAATTTTGAATAAAATAAATCACTCAGTGGGACTCCGGCTATAAATAAGGATTCTCAGACAAATTATAACGTTCACAGAGTGACTCGTCTTCATGACGTACACTGTAAAGTTGTTTAAAAACAATAAAATCCGGACAATAAACACCGTCTACATCGCGCTGATTAACTTGAAACCAGACGCTATGATAAAAAAGAACAATTAGAGCAATAAATAAAATAAAGTAAATTAGTTTAGCCGTGATTAGGAAGGTTACGATTAT
Organism: Apamea sordens; assembly: GCA_945859715.1. Taxonomy (NCBI): domain Eukaryota; kingdom Metazoa; phylum Arthropoda; class Insecta; order Lepidoptera; family Noctuidae; genus Apamea; species Apamea sordens. Next base: position 22,522,926 of record OX243990.1, on the reverse strand, counting down.
AACAAGTCTGCCGGACTGTTATCTGATTTCACGGTGACGTAGAGACGCAGAGCTACTCGGGCAACAATAGCCGTTGTTCCAAATGTTTAGTGTAGAAAAACAAGCGAATCAGTTCCTACTCGTACTTGTGTCAAAGATTCTATTGCATAAGAAAAGCTAAATACAATCATACCGCAAACTATGTAGATGTAGGCAAACAGGACATTGATCACTAGTATGATCACAACTCATATAAAAATAAGTCAAGTCAACAATCTACATACTCGTAACAAGACTCCTGTATAAAAACGGTAAGTTTGGCCGCAAGTCTGTGGAAGGCGTTGCGTTGGTCGCGGTCATTACCCGAATTCGGCGCGCGGACAAACACACGGGACAAAGAAAGTGCATTTTCCTACAGACTACAGTGTAATCGTATATTATTTGGAGCGGCGTGCATTATTCATGAGGCTATGATACGTGGAGTAAGGTTCACCCCGTACTGTCAGCATAACACAGCACAACTGATTTTTGTAATTTTTTGTCTGGTGTAAATTATTAAGTAACAGTAATAAGTAACATATTGTTTAATTTGAGAAGTAAAGATGTGCTAGCAATTAATGTCTGTGGATGTAGAACTGCATCAAACATAATTCTGCACAAAATTGAGTAGATGTGAACAAAAAATATATAAATCACAATAAAATTACAGACACTTGATTTATCAACAATTTCTTTGATAATTAAAAATATAAAGGAGGAACAACAACAATGCAGCTCAATGTTTCCACCATCGATCTCAATCATTCCGCAGTGCAACGGTAATTTGACGGGGAACGAAGTTACGAGCTCACATCAGCTAAGTGAGCATTATATACTGCTCAATAATTTGAGAGGAATCCATACATTCGAAGTTATTTATGAAGAAACAGCGCGCGGCCGCTGTGCCGACGTAGAGCGGCCGTTGCAATTATATAGGTATTTGTAATTAATAATGTGAAGTATTAGTTACACGCGATACGGGATGGTGTGGCTTTTTGTGTCACTCGCAAATAAGAAAATTGTTGCTTTGTACTCGCAACTAAATTGATAATTAAATGAAGCTCGTTTTGTTTTGTTCTTTACTGATTTCTATGAACGACCGAAGTAATAGATATGACTGGTACAATTAAATACGTTCTTAAATAACGTAATATTGAAGACGTCAGGGCAAAATCATAGCTGAACTATTCTTTCGACTAATACTGACAACGGCACTCTTAACTTTACTAAAAGGTTTTTTTACCATTTTTTCTAAATATAGTTGGGTACCTGTTGTGCAGTCAGTACCGCGCGTATGTCGGTCGTATAGGTTTGAGCCGCGCGGCACTTATCGCTTATTGTTGCTAAGTGTTTATATACCGCGCGCCGCCGCGCCGCGTCGCTGCCTATCGTACATCTCTAGCACTGGACGCCTATCTGATAGGTGTGCTACTAATGTCTGTAAGCTCACTGAGCATAAAGCCTTTGGAGATTATCTTAAAATAAATATCTTAAATCCTTGACTCAGCTTTTAAAGGGTTCTGCAAATCTTGCCTACTTTTGATTATTTTTCCTTCAAGTTCTTATTCATTACAGCCACCTAGGTCGTACAATATGTGTATATCTGCAAAAGCCCTCAAAATGACATACCTGAAAATGTGACGAATTCTTTTTAAAATACTGTTCTTTAAAAAATTCTGTGACGAATTCTTTTTAAAATACTGTTTTTAACAAACGTTTTCTGCAAAAACATTTTCCAAATATACGAGTTCCGTTTTCCAAATAAATACACAGTTAGGCACATAACGGTAGGCTCAGCTGGACGGCGGGAGCTGGCGCCACACTGCTACAGGCGCGGGCGGTGGGCACACTCGCCCCTACGTTTATTAAATTTTGCTAAAAGAAAATTTAATTAAGAGAGTTTTTTCTTTTTATTTCACACCCCAGATTTCATTATTGGCGCAGACCGCGCGAAAGGGTTTAGTTTGTAGACACAGTTCTTGTTAGAAAGGTCAGAGCAAAGCCGAAACCATTTATTTCAACATGAACCATAGACATGAACCACAGACATGAACCATAGACATGAACCACAGACATGAACCACAGACATGAACCACAGACATGAACCACAGACATGAACCATAGACATGAACCACAGACATGAACCACAGACATGAACCACAGACATGAACCACAGACATGAACCACAGAAATGAACCACAGATATGAACCACAGACATGAACCACAGACATGAACCACAGACATGAACCACAGACATGAACAACGCAGACAATGGGTGCATGCAAATTCTTAGTGCAATTCATAAGAAAAGTGATTTTATTTCGTATATCGGTTGGAACTTCTTGATATGCAATGTTTCAACGCATTGACTGTATTCAGTGCACAAGTATGCACAAGTATTTATAACTAGCTTCTGCCCGCGGCTTCGCCCGCGTGGATGTCGGAAATTATCCCACGGGAACGTGTTAACAGGATAAAATGTATGTGCTTACCCAGGATGCCATCTATCTCGCGGGCCCTTTGTGGCTAATTACAATAGAAAACCAATTGTGTCTCATTAGTGGTGATTAAGAGGGTACCTATATGATATCTTTACCTAAGTAACTAGGTACCTCATTAAAAAAAAAACTCAATAACAGAAAATAAAATACCTACCTACCTATATAAACCTATTTCTGATGATAACTAATCTAAACTCAATAAATAAGCAAAATCCCTAAAAACTAATATCTATACGAATGACTAATCCTACCTAACAGTATCTATTATAAAATAACCTACGGTCACTACGTACACTATCAAATGGTCGCACAGATAATACCGCAGTATTATCGGTGCGACCTTTTTATTCCTTTTTATTTTTTTTATTACGCAGGTGACGTAACCTACGACAAACTTATTATTTGCGGTTGGTACAGTAATCGGGTCTAGGGATCGAACCGCAAAATTAAGTTTGTTTTTTATTGTATATACTTTTCCGGGATAAAAAGTACCCAGTGTGGTGCCCAGGATATTAAAGAATAATTATACCAAGTGTCATCGTAATCGAACCGGTAGACAGACAGACAGACAGACAAAATTTTTTTTAATCACATTGTTGGGTGCGGTGTCGGTCTAGTAACACAGGGGGTGTTACTAGACCGACGCCATTTATTTTTATGATATTTTCAATGTACAGAATTTTCACTTCTATAGATTTATTATAAGTATAGATTTACGCTATTTGTAAGGAGTGCTCCGTCTAACCCTGCCTAGCTCTGCACGTCCCCAGTGCGGCGTACGTGTAAAACGTGGAAAGTGAAATATAAAAAGTAACAACAGTTCGCTCGTAATTCGGGATCTGTTGTTGAGAACGATTTACGAGCAGCTCTTATTAGGAGTGCAGCTTCGCCTTTATTAACAAGTGCGCCCTTCGCCTTCGGTCACTCCCGTCATGAAATTAAAACGCATATTTAGGAGCTACTTTATGAAGTTGATAGTATAATGTTATTAAAAGAAAAACTTTTTTACGAAAACATTTCTCAATATCTAAATTAATTTACAATCACTTTTTTAAATATTACATTTGCACACCTAATATTAACATTTGCACACCTCATTTTACGCAAATTGAGCAACACTCATTTGACTTTTAGCCAACAGCCTTCTTTCTCAATGCTACATATCAGTTTTATAACATCCTCGTTCCTTCAAGTTTTATTTTTTTCCACTAAATCCTTCAAAGAAACAATGCAGATCTCGTTTTCGCAAGTAAAACTGTGAGTTAGCAACATTAAAAACATTTGTCACGGATAATCCGCGGAGGCTCGCACCGAACAATAAAATGAAATAAACAGCAAAATGAATCACCCGCCGATTCACCTGTCATAACATAATACACAAGAGGAGTATCTGAATATTTTTTTATGAGACGTTATAGTAACGTTAATAGCGGCAAGTTTGTGTGTTACTACTTTTATTTCGTAATACCGTATGGTTTAAGAAGTGACGACAAAGTGGCACTCCTAATTAATCAATGTTTTTGAAATGTTTGCTGGTGATGACAGAAGACAGAAGAAATTTAGAAAAGAAAGTCGCTAGTGCGTCGCGTTACTTTTTCGAAAAACGAATGAATGGCAAGAATGTCGCATTGGCAGACTGCATATTTTATATGTTAGATGTTTTGTGCAAGCGAACGTCACAGGCAAAACTTGTATTCGAAGATACCCAGTAGGTATTGCAACATATTGCGAATTGGTCAGACCAATCAGTTAGCAAAATGTCGTGTTGCACAAATTAATGACGAATATTAATTACTTATATTAATATAAAACACCGTTGAATGCTACTGGTATAATACGGATTTATAAATATTTATCGCTTTTGATTATTTATTGATACATAGGCAGAATATTTTTTCAACAAAATAATGGAATATTTCAATAAAGAACACATCAAAATAAACCAAAATGGGCAAGCGGAACCATTCGAGATATTAAATTAAAGATCCGTTTGATATTTACATTCCTTTACGGAATATGCAGAAAATATTAACTTAAAACAAATAAGTAGTCCACTTGACACCTATGAATATTCTTTGCACCTCTAGGAACTATTATTTTTATGGCACAGGTACGGGATTTTTGCCAGGTGGCGGGGGCTTGAGACTCGGCGAATTTATTAGCTTCTATTAAGATGATAATCGAATAATATTTTATTCTTATTCACAAGGTGCATGATGAAAAAACATTCAAATTGGTAATCGCGTAACCATCGGTATCACTAAAATGTAGCTTATGATTCATTTGGCGCTATAATTTGGCGCATGTCAAACTGAGATTAATGTGTTATTTTAACTTTGTTACTATTCATTAATTCATCTTTGTGAAATTAAATAAAGATTTATTGTTAACAGCGTGTGGTCTCAGTTTTTAGACCACCATTAAGTTCCATGGATGCGGCCAAATTAGGCAAAAATCATGAAAAATATGTACCAATCAGCGACGCATGTTAAAATAAAATACTCGTTAGTACATAGGAATATTTGGCTGCCTCCTGATCATTACAGTATATCACAGTATGGCAGTCTGTGTTCTGTTGTTGTAGTTTGTGGAGCCAAGCTGACAACGTGTTACTGAAGTGTAAGCAGAAGTACTAGGTCAGAGCTAGTCTTTGTAAATGTGTATGTTTTAAATTAAACATATTATGGATTACTTAGGTTCTGCCCGCGGCTTCGCCCGCGTGGATGTTGGAAATTTACCCACGGGAACGTGCTAACAGGATAAAATGTATGTGCTTCCCCAGAATGCCATCTTTCTCGCGGGCCCTTTGTGGCTAATTACAATAGAAAACCAATTGTGTCTCATTAGTGGTGATTAAGAGGGTACCTATATGAATATCTTTACCTAAGTACCTACCTAATTTAAAAAAAATAAACTCAATAACAGAAAATTAAATACCTACCTACCTAAATAAACCTATTTCTGATGATATCTAATCTAAACTCAATAAATAAGCAAAATCCCTAAAAACTAATATCTATACGAATGACTTATCCTACCTAACAGTATTATAAAATAACCTACGGTCACTACGTACACTATCAAATATACTACCTATAATACTTTACAATTAAAATCTATACCTACGACTTATATAAAAATAAACCTAAATAACTCTAAAAACTAAAAGGAATAAAAATGAACTCCATTGCGGGTGACTTAACCTACGACAAACTTATTATTTGCGGTTGGTGCAGTAATCGGGTCTAGGGATCGAACCGCAAAATTAAGTTTGTTTTTTTATTGTATGTACTTTTCCGGGATAAAAAGTACCCAGTGTGGTGCCCAGGATATTAAAGAATAATTATACCAAGTTTCATCGTAATCGAACCGGCGTGATGCCTGAACAAACAGACAGACAGACAAAAAAAATTTTTATCACTTTTTTGCCATTTATTTTTTTGATATTTTTAATGTACAGAATTTTAACTTCTACAGATTTATTATAAGTAAGTATAGATTGTTGAAGATATTTTGGTTGTTTAGATTTTGAACATTCTGTGGAACAGGATGTAAAATAATTTGAAATTCCATAATTTCAACGTTGTACCTGATTGAGTTGTTGTTTGAGTTGTTACCTGATTTATTCGACGGCTGACAATAAAGTATAACAGAGATGATTTAATAGTGCTGCATGCAATGTACATTAGTGTATCAGACACTTTAACATTCTATATTAATATATTAAATTATACATTCTGTTTGCCTTTTATAAAACTCGAATTTAAGCTTCTAAAAAAATATTCAAATGCGCAGATTTCTAAACGAGACATCTTGTATTCTTGACTGTTATTTTAAGATAATTTTAATGATCTAGAAATTTTGCAATAAAATACGGCAAATCGTCGAACACCATTAGAAATGGTGACATTTATTTCGATATTATATTTTAATTTACGCTCTGGGCATAAGTAGTAGAATATTGAATGGCTGCGAGTGTTAAGAAATATGGAGAGGATGCCAGCAGACTGGTCGACGGCTAACGGAATGTTGTCCACGAGTAGATAAACGTGTACCAACACCCGGCGACGGCCAAAATGTGCCTTCAGTTACTGTATAGCTTGATAACCGAACAAATGTGGGCCATTCACGTGTATAACAGTAGGCTGACGTCGGAGATCTTGCAAGATGTTGCTGAAAGCCTAGCCCGATGACGCAGGTGACATGATGTTGAGAAACTCTTGATAAAATTAATGATATTGATGACATTTGAACGAGCTTCAGAACATCTTACGCTGCACACAAATGTCGATTTAGAAATATGTTAAACTAAAACAAAGATGCCACTGGATTCATTAAAAGTTACGATATCCGTCGACCGTGAACTACTCTCAAATATATCAGTAACACGAACGGATAACATGTCAATAATTCAATAATATGTTCCAAATAAAACGGGGAGAGATGCGTAACGTAACGGTACATATCGGAGTGATAATAAATCGCGGCTGTAACCGATCGCACCTGACGCGAGGATTCATACTTTATGAAGATGTAGGGCAGGGCAGGGGGTACAGTCTCCGTGCAGGATACGGGGTGTGCAGGGGGGTCGTAAACCATATTCGTGGAATTATGCATCCCCGGCGAGCTGTACGCGGTGGGACGCGTCAATATTTGATGGCGCTGCAAATCGATGCACGAGTGGGTATGAGTCCTAATCTGTATTTACGATTGTGGGAGATGATAGTTTTTCGTTTGTGGCTCGTGACGGGTTGAAGGGAAGGGAACATGCAGTAAGCTGCAGTTCAATTATTTTTATCTCCAAATCAGGTTATTTATGGTTTTTATGCGACAGCTAGATTAATATGGCGGGGAGTGGATATGTTTTGACGACTTCACTCGGATGTAGGCCTTTAAAGGTACAGACCTGCATAGCTCCGATTATAGAGTCAATGTTATACTTTGTTGCATCCGTTTTATTATACACAGAATAAACGACACTGTATGGTATCGGTCTCAATAAAATGCAATGTCTCGCGGGCGACACGTTGTATGTCACCGATGTCACGTCGCCTGAGGTTACAGCTGTTTGTAAAGTCACAGTTACTTTGCATGAGCAACGAAGCTATGAATGAGGAATTAATAACTTTGTAGAAGTCTGAACATAAAAGTGTACTGAAGAGCGTAAAGTATTCAGAATGAAGCTACGTACAGGTACCTACTTATTGCAGAACTACTGAAAAGGTGTTAACATCTTTCCTGGCGATAGTGAAAAACCGGCAACAATTCTGAACATTTAGAATTACTTCTTCATAGACTTTGATTAATGACTATAGCAACACCAAAAAGCTTTGATTGGAAGTGCTAGGGCTCGCTCGCTTCATCATTACAGCTCTGCTCACCATGTAAGTGCTAGGGCTCGCTCGCTTCGTCATTACAGCTCTGCTCACCATGTAAGTGCTAGGGCTCTCTCGCTTCGTCATTACAGCTCTGCTCACCATGTAAGTGCTAGGGCTCGCTCGCTTCGTCATTATAGCTCTGCTCACCATGTAAGTGCTAGGGCTCGCTTGCTTCGTCATTAATAATTATAATAATTATTATTAACTAGCTTTTGCCCGCGACTTCGTTCGCGTGGAATAGTGACTTCACCAATAGATGACACCGACTCTTGACCAATAGATGGCGCTGTATGTCCGGAATAAATTTTATTTTTTATTTTATTTTTTGTAATAAAAACTATCCTATGTCCATTCTCAAGTTCCAAACTATGTCTGTACCAAATTTCACACAAATCGGTTCAGTAGTTTAGGCGTGAAGCAAAGACAGACAGACAGACAGACAGAGTTACTTTCGCATTTATAATATTAGTTTGGATGACAGCATCTGGTCGGTGCCCGTCTGTCACACTGAGGCTGGTTGGATGCAGGATGTCGAGCGAGTGTGTGGGACTATACCAGAAATGGAAGCAGTCCTAATTACGCCATCAGACGTTGCTAGAGCGACCCTTCCATTACCGAATTGGAAATCACCGGGACCGGACGGACTACACAACTTTTGGTTGAAATGGCTAACTAGTTCACACACTTGCCTGGCATCTCAGGTCCAGTCATCCTTAGAGTCTGGGTCAGGTCATATTTCTCCTCCTCTACATGGATGATTTGAAATTTTTTGCCCCCAAAAAATTGCATCTGGTGGAGCTACTGAAGGTAACTGAAACTTTCAGTAGTGCCATCAGGATGGAATTTGGTGTGGACAAATGTGCAGTCATGCATGTAAAGTGGGGGAAGATTATGGAATCCGAGGGAATTCCACTTTCAGATTCCATACACCTTAGATCCCTCTCCTCATCCGAAAGCTATAAGTATTTGGGTATGTCGGAAGCGTAAGGGATCAACGATGCTGACATGAAGCAATCGTTGAAGGAGCGCTTCTTTTGTCGCCTGAAGAAGGTATTAAATTAGTCTTCTTTCGGGCGGAAATAAGGTGCGCGCCTTCAATGGTTGGGTCATGCCGGTTTTGATGTACTCTTTCGGCATACTCAAATGGACTCAGACTGAACTCGACGACCTGGATAGAAGGGTCCGTACACTACTGACCGTAAACCGGATGCATCACCCATGATCATCGGTTATGAGACTGTATATCCGAAGCGTATCCTGTAAATGCGAAGACCCTCCACAACCGCGAGGTGTGCAGTTTCAGGGAATATTTTTTAAAAGCCGAAGTGGGTATCCTCCGTGATGTGGTCGCAGTGGACAAGGGGCTCACCCCGCTCTCCATGGCAAAAGAGAACTGGCGCAAACCTATAGTACTGACTACCGATGACCGCAAGAAGGTATGGCAAAGCAAGGAGCTTCACGGGCGCTTCTATCGGGCTCTTCATGAGCCCGGTGTAGATTTCTTAGCGTCCGTTTCCTGGCTACGTTTTGGTGACCTCTTCGGGGAAACTGAAGGTTTCGTCTGTGCAATTATGGACGAAGTTATCTTGACGAATAACTACCGGAGACATATTATGAAGGATGGGACGGTTGACGTATGTCGGGCATGCCACCGTCCGGGTGATTTCATCAGACATATATTATCTCTGGTTGTCTAACAGCGAGTACTTGCACAGGCATAACCAAGTAGCCAGGATTATTCACCAGCAACTTGCTTTGAAATATAAATTTGTCAACTCTGAGGTACCATAATATTACAAGTATATGTGCCCGACCCAGTTCTCGAAAATGACCATGTCACGTTGTACTGGGATCGGTCTATCATCACTGACAGGACTGTTGTCACCAACAAACCTGATATAGTGGTGATAGATCGATTAGTGCGCCGCGCAATGATTATCGATGTTACCATTCCACATGACGGGAACCTCGTGAAAGCTGATAAACAAATCAAATATCTTGACTTAGCACACGAAGTTGTTGACATGATTGTGGAATGTGAGCTCGACTGTCATAGTGCCGATTGTCGTATCGGCTAATGGCCTGATGGCCGAAAGCCTCGATCAACATCTATCGAGGCTCTCGTTAGGCGGTTGGATCAAGGGCCTGATTCAGAAGGCAGTACTCCTCGATACGGCTCGCATTGTGAGGAGGCTTCTGTCTCTGGAGCCCTAACCACCGGTAGCTTGGACCCTGCTCCCGACACGTGCCTGGGCCTTTTTTTTTTTGCGGATGGGAATTCGGCAAATGACCCCTCCCGCTCTGGGTGGAGCGGAAGGGAGTGTCATACTCTTACTGACTAAAACCCACCCGTGTTCCTTCCTTAGCCCTTTATGTTCCCAGCGGTAACCCTTTCGGACGATCCCGGTACCCCGGCAGGCTTCGGCCCTATCGGGCTCCGTTACTTATGCTGACATCTCTTTGAGGCGCGCGTAGAACACATACGCACCGTAAGACACGGGCCTGGTCTTGATCGGACGGTGAGCTACCCTTTACTCTCCGCCCGCAGGCCCGCGCCTACGGTGGCCGGGAGTCGTCACGCGGCTCCCGACGCCCGGAGCGTCTCCTGCGGCTGCTGAGGCGTGAGGTTCTCTCCCTCATCCATCCCGCCACCTCCTTCGCTAGCATGACTGCTTCGCAGAAGGAGGTGACTGCCTCCCACTCCCTCTCGCCCCGGACCATGGCTTAAACCAGGGCCGGACGCGAGAGGTCGCCGCCGTTGCCGATCGCCTCTACGAGGACACGGCGGTGCTCCGCCCAAGCGGGGCAGACCTCCACCGTATGAGATCGCGCCGGAGGTTCGTCCGCTCCGCCGCGGTTTGCCGCGGATGCGCAGTTTCCCCCCGAAGTAGTGCCTCCGGCTTCTCAATCATACAAGCGCGCGAGGACTATCGCCTCCAGATCCCATGGTGGCAGTCCGGCAAGGAGGCTTGCCGCCTCGTCCGAGATCGTGCGGTACCCCCGGATCAGCCTTACGGCTACCACCTTTTGGGGCGCGTTCAGATAGTGGGCGGCTCGCAGCCGCAGTGAACGCGCCCACAACGGGGCCCCATATAGGGCCATGGACCGCACGACCCCCGCGTAAAGGCTCCGGCAGGAGGCGTTTGGCCCCCTCAGGTTGGGCAAGAGCCGCTTTAATTAAGGCGGCTCCGGTCCGTTCCAGTTTGGGGGCCAAACGTCGGAAGTGTTCGACGAAGTTCCACCGGCTGTCGAGGACGAGACCCAGGTACCTCATCGTTGTCTCGATGCCGATGTGAACCCCTCCTACCACCAGCTGGGATCCCGAAGGTGGCCCGTACCGGGGCCCATGAAAGGACATGGCCTCGGACTTGTGCAATGCCACCTCGAGACCCAACCGCCGGATCCTTTCCACGACTATCGCAACCCCGCGTATCATCGCGTCGGCCGCCGCCTGATGCGACCTCCCCTGCGCCAGGACCAGCGTGTCGTCAGCGTAACAAACTACTCTGACGCCATCAAGTAGGTCGGCCCACAGCACCCAGTCGTAACCGATGTCCCACAGGAGCGGCCCCAGAACCGATCCCTGCGGGACACCGCACAACGAAGACTGGTGCCTAAACTAAGTTTTTTACAAAACCCGTATGTCAGGTCACCAGACCCCCTAATCAAAGATTTAGATTATTATTGTTGCTCGTATATCATATTAAATTAAAAATAAATTTCACTTATAAAAATCGAAAATAAAATAATTTATTAAGAACTAGCTTCTGCCCGCGGCTTCGCCCGCGTGGATGTCGGAAATTTACCCACGGGAACGTGCTAACAGGATAAAATGTATGTGCTTCCCCAGAATGCCATCTGTATGTCGCGGGCCCTTTGTGGCTAATTACAATAGAAAACCAATTGTGTCTCATTAGTGGTGATTAAGAGGGTACCTATATGATATCTTTACCTAAGTACCTAACTAATTTAAAAAAAAAAACTCAATAACAGAAAATTAAATACCTACCTACCTAAATAAACCTATTTCTGATGATAACTAATCTAAACTCAATAAATAAGCAAACTCCCTAAAAACTAATATCTATACGAATGACTAAACCTACCTAACAGTATTATAAAATAACCTACGGTCACTACGTACACTATCAAATATACTACCTATACTTTAAAATTAAAATCTATACCTACGACTCATATAAAAATAAACCTAAATAACTCTAAAAACTAAAAGGAATAAAAATGAACTCCACTGCGGGTGACCCAACGACAAACTTAGTATTTGCGGTTGGTACAGTACAGACAGTGGTAATCGGGTATAGGGATCGAACCGCAAAATTAAGTTTGTTTTTTATTGCATATACTTTTCCGGGATAAAAAGTACCCAGTGTGGTGCCCAGGATATTAAAGAATAATTATACCAAGTTTCATCGTAATCGAACCGGTAGTTTTTGCGTGATGCCTGAACAAACAGACAGACAGACAGACAGACAGACAAAAATTTTTTTAATCACATTTTTGGGTTCGGTGTCGGTCAAGTAACACCCCCTGCCATTTATTTTTTGGATATTTTCAATGTACAGAATTTTCACTTCTACAGATTTATTATAAGTAATAGATTAGCAAGGGAGGATGTAAGTGAAATGTATGTAAATGCATGTGCGATGAGTGTGTGTGTTGTGGAGTGAGTGTGTGTGTGGTTTGGGGTACTTATATGTGCGTTGCAAAGGGAAATTTTATGTCAAGATATAGTTTTGAAAAGATCTTCAATTTGTGTATAATCTAATGTAATAAGCCAGTCAGTTATTTTCCTTTTAAATGTTGTTTTGTTTAGGTTATGAACAGAGAGTAAATAATTTAGTTTGTTGTTTAGAAATAGGCCAAGAAAAGAAAAGAAATTTCGGGCAAATTTGGATTTTACTACTTTAGGTTAGCATATATTCTTTCTTCTGCTTCTCGTGTCAGAATTATGGTCGGTATTTTTAAAAATACTAAGAGATCATTGTTCCAAAGCAACATGGAGAAAAGCTGCCGAATTGAGAAGACTTTAGCAGACTTATAAACTTCTACAGTGGGATGACGAAAAGGAAGAAATAGTGCCAACTTTAAGGACTGCTCTTTGAGCCCTTAGCCTAAGTGCTAAAAGGTTAGTTTTAAACGTTGCACGCCATGAAGTGATGCAGTATGTCAGGAGGGATTGTGCACAAGGCGCAATAAACAGATAGTAGTTGCTTGGAGTTAAGGATTGACCGAAGCTTTTTAACCACATAGATAAATTTCCGTATTCTGCTAGTCAGAGAATTTATATGTTGGGCAAAGTTTAATTTAAAATCCAGAGTGAGCCCCAGGTACTTAATATGGTCTACTTTCTGCAATTTGGAACAAGAACAATCACCTTTATGAGGGAATGAACAGGTGTGAGCGAGAATGGAGAACGGTTGGAGAAATTACTGCAGACTGTTCCTTAAAGAAAACGCAATATACTTTGTTTTAATGGAATTTAAAGTGAGTATGTTAGTTCTTAGCCAATCATTCACAGTATCAAACCCAATCTGAGCGTAGTTACGTACCTCTTTCCATGAGTCTGCACTAAAAAGAAGCACAGTCATCCGCAAAGGTAATAATACGACCGTTTTCAAGAGAGAGATTGCATAGGTCGTTAATATTGACCAGAAATAATGTTGGCCCAAGGATGCTACCCTGAGGAACTCGGAGAGCTACGGGAAGAGTGTCACTAAAGTGGTTATCTATTTTAACAAATTGCGTGCGGTTTGTTAAGTAATCTTTGAAGAGTGACAGTTGCTTTCCCCGTATACCGAAGTTTTCAAGCTTACGAAGCAAGATCGGGACCGACACTGTATCAAAGGCTTTAGCTAGGTCTAAAGAGATGGCTAACTACTTCTTTTGGATATACAATAGAATTTGTCAAATCGTGCACTGGCTGTCGATTTTCCTGCACGAAAACCGAACTGAAATTGGGACAGCAGGTTGTTTGATTCTAGATATTTCACCAACCTGATATTCAACAGCCGTTCCAGAATTTTTGATAAGGCAGGGAGAATTGCGTATGGTCTATAATTATTAACACAGTGTCGGTCCCCACTCTTATGAACAGGATGGATAAGTGCCTTTTTAATCGCAAGAGGAAAGGTACCAGATTCTATCGCCAAATTGCAGATATGTGTAAACGATATGGTACTAAAAGATTCTTATGTGCAATGAGAAGGTTTGAAGAAATATTGTCGCAGCCCACGGCGGAGTCGTGCTTGAGAGAGGAAATAATGGCAGCTACCTCGTGTTCATCAGCGGGCAGGATAACCATGGAATTAGAAAAGGTTGGTAGGTGGGTAGTAGTAGGGGGGTCATGACCCTGCTGTTGGGCGGTTATTTTATTAGCCAGGGTTGAGTCAATATTGGCAAAAAAATGATTAACCTTGTTTAAGCAATGAACTGGTTGATCCTGCGGGCTTAATAACTCAGTCGGTGATGTTTTGGGTCTTGACCTATTCGAAACTTTATTTATTATTTTCCAGAGGCGGTGGTTTATTACAGCTCTGCTCACCATGTAAGTTCTAGGGCTCGCTCGCTTCGTCATTACAGCTCTGCTCACCATGTAAGTGCTAGGGCTCGCTCGCTTCGTCATTACAGCTCTGCTCACCATGTAAGTGCTAGGGCTCGTTCGCTTCGTCATTACAGCTCTGCTCACCATGTAACTGCTAGGGCTCGCTCGCTTCGTCATTACAGCTCTGCTCACCATGTAAGTGCTAGGGCTCGTTCGCTTCGTCATTACAGCTCTCCTCACCATGTAACTGCTAGGGCTCGCTCGCTTCGTCATTACAGCTCTGCTCACCATGTAAGTACTAGGGCTCGTTCGCTTCGTCATTACAGCTCTGCTCACCATGTAAGTGCTAAGGCTCGCTCGCTTCATCATTACAGCTCTGCTCACCATGTATGGACCACATTATGTTCAGGTATGTATCGCTAAGTGTGTGCTATGTGATAATGAGGAGTATCATGCGATGGAAGCTCGCTGCAAGCAATTGTTCTCTAATTGTCTGCCGAGCCACGGCGATTAAAACTAATGAGCCAACTTTGTAGAATATTGTACACTCAACTGCACTTCTGTGGTACCAATATGACTTTGATAACACGTTTATTTCAGTAAGAGCGTAGAGTAGAGTAAGAGCGGTTTTAGTACTTGGTTCAAGTGGTTATTACTATATATAAATATATACCAACGTTGGTTATTGGTGAGCTACACTTGAGGTGGTCTAGTGCCCGCATCAAGTGTTGTCGCATATCTAAGAACTACGATCACCTACCTCTTACTATGTATAGCTACTACTGCTTCTGTAGAAATGCAAGTAAGGCATCTATCCTATCATATTAAGACCTAAGTAGTAATAAGTTGAATAAATTAAAATTTTTTTAACACGTACGTCGATATTTTTCATAAAGCCTGTATCATGCTTAGATAATAATGAGTAGGAAATACCCTGAGTAAGTCGACGAATGCGCCGTACTTACACACGGTACACGTTCACTGTTCCGTGTTATCGTTACACGAGCGCGCAGTAACTAGTCTGAGGCCAACCTAGAGCGTAGGTGTCTTATTATCATTAACAATACCCGTTTTATACAAAAAAATACTCTGAAACTGGTTAATTAGTAGGTACCTACCATTAAAGGCCTTTTGTTTTTCGCTCTGAAATACAGGCTACACGTGGAAGTACATAGTTCATGGCCTGCACAAGTACCTACCCATGCCAATTCGAAAACTATTGAACAGTAGCAGGTACCAAGGCGTTATTTTTAAAACATAACGCTATTTTTCAACTAGAGGTAAGCAGAGGTGTATTGTATTGCACACCCACATTTTGCCAGTTACGTTTAAGTTCCATGTAATGCAGCAGACACGGCGGACACAAATCTAATAAAAACACCTGAAAAATTCCTGAAACCTTCCCGAGCCGGGTATCGAATCCAGGACCACTTGGCTGGCCAACAAGGTATCTAATAAGTCAGATTTATTGCTATCTAGAATCAGCTGTTCATCCATCCTAGTTGTCTCGCAGGTTGTCAGAGATGGAAAGTTAATACCTCCGCATCAAGCCGGTATCCACAGGAAAGTGTCACAAGCATGGAGGATAGCGTGAAGTAGTCAGATGACTTGCTTCGGACACCCTTCGCGGGGTTATGTCCTTGTGCATGTGTAGCTTCTGGGTCCTATTTATGTACAAGTGTTGTACCTATGAGTATTTATTAAAAAAAAAAAAAAGTGTAGCTAATATAAAATACTCTTAAAAATAACTTACTGTTAAGAATTCGTACCTGCCTAGGTACTAAATGTTGTTTTTACAAAATAACCTAATTTCTATCACTGCACTGTTTGACTTACCCTGACAGCTCTACCCTTAATATACCTAAGTGTATGAGACAATTCAAGGTTAATTTATAATGATCAGCAGTCTGCCTCTGCATGCTAGGACCATTATCTATTTTCATTAAATTATCGGAATTGGTTTTAGTAACGTTAGGCTCTAAATGTCCTACAACAAGTAGTGGTACACCGTACACCCACAGTACAGGAAGGCTGCCAGCTCTAACATTGACAAGCAGTTAGCCTACCTATCTGTGCGCCTGCGCCTACGACAGAACCACTTTACTCACCTCTTTACTTAGTAATTGTAAGGTAAACGGCTGGTCACACTTAGTTTATGATCTAGACTACGTCAACTATTGCTGAAGATACAGGGTGTGCGGTTTAACGAGGGAGAAACGTTCCGGGATTGGAAGAATGGACCTTTACTATGGGACCAACTATGAAATTGAAAAAAAAAACCCCATTTGTCGTGTTAAGCGAACCTACGGAGCAGCTTATTTATTTTCGTGATTTCAGTCTTCGTGCCATAGTAAACGTTCATATAACAAGCTTATATTTTATTTGCGATGTATGTATGTATGTAACTATGTTTGTTCGGGTGGACTCTTGCAACTCAATTTTGAAGCAGATATCTTCAACCGATTGAGCTGAAATTTTGCATGCATGTGTGAATCAGACCACAATGCAAAATTATTATGACATGGAGCTGATTTGATGATGGAACCGTGTTAGCAATTAGTACGAACTAAAGGTAAAGTCAATCGTAAATTCAATACAAAACAATATGATTCATATTCACTGCTATTACATAATTTAACAAACACTGAACATCCAACAAACGCGCCGAAAGGCCACTTCGAATATCCGTAAATTGATATGTCTACCTATAAAATCAGTCAATCTATGGATATTTGAGGTGGCTATTACCTACATCATTATTTAATCGACAAGACGACGAACCGAAACCAACATGCAGTACCTAACTATTTTTGGCTTTTATTTTCTGCCTACCCTGTCTAAAAACTCTGTGCACGCCACGAACTCGGTAATTTAACGACACAACCCCATCGAGTTTGGGCTCGTATGATTCGTCTTGACCTTAGCTCTTTGCACATTTAAGTATGAACAATTTGTATCAATAAACGCAGGCTCGTAAGAAATTCGTGGATTTGAATGAGTTCGCGGGAAAACATTTTAATGTGGGATATACTCGTACTTTTGGGGGCTGTCTGATTCACGAAAAATAAAATGATAAGAAAAAAAAACTTTTAAAAACAAGCTTTTCTCACTTATTAATAAAAAAAAAACTAAAAAGTTAAAAACAATTTAAACCTGATGATAAGAAATAAATCAAAGCAGACAGTATGTAAAATAACATAAAAGTATGTCCCACATTAAAATATTTTCCCGCGAACTCGTTTAAATCCACGAATTTCTTACGAGCCTGCGCTTATTGATACAAATTGTTCATACTTAAATGTGCAAAGAGCTAAGATAGTGGATTAATATTAAATTTAATAATATGTAATTACAATTCAAATGAACATATTAATTTGAAAGAGGTACAATTTCGGGATTGGCACTGTGCCGCACTGGTTCTGACAAGGAGGCTTCTTCTTCTTCTTCTTCTCCACCTTGATGAAACCATCCTTGTCGCACGTGTCCTTCTCTGGACCCTGCCTTTTCAAAACCTTGTTGGGTTTCGACCGGCTCCGCGTACCCCCTTTTGGTTTTCCCGCTAGTTTTACCTGCGAGTTTTGCGACTCAGCAGGCTTGTTAGCGGCTACTATTGCTGCGTAGGCTCGTTTGGGGGTCGACGAACCTACACACGTCGTTGTCTCCACCGATGTCGAGGCAGGGACGGCAACGGCACGGATTGCAAAGCATGCATTCTCGGCAGTTGGTGTCGCATTATTAGGTACTTGTAACATTGACAGGTGGGAGTGCACGCCAGCGAGCAGCCAGGAAAATAACAAGTAGGTAAGTAGCAACAAGTTTTACTGAAGTTATACTGATTTCAGCAGGTCAGAAAGAAAAATATAGTATCATAAACATTTTACTCTTGTAATATCTGTTTAAAATAGAAAATTCTTACGTGGTGAGTATCTAGACAATGGAAATAAGTTAGGTATAGGTAACGTCCCTGAAGACATATGAAACCCTGTACGGCAAAATAATGCCAATCGCTATTATGACAGAATTAGTTAAACATAACACCAGACTATTATTTCTCGAATAGGTGAGCACAGCCCACTTTGATAAGTTTAATGTTACGGTTGGTCTTATGTGCCATTAGCTGTTGCCTTCTTAGCTTTCGGGAGTTTTTATATTTCATAAAAAAAACAAATACCCAGAATCAAAGTAGCATAAATGTCCTTCTCCAGGTCTCAGGTTAACTATCTGTCAAATATAACGAGGAGTAAATGAACAGATAGACATACAGATAGGCTTCCTGTCGATATAATAGGGGTTGAGGCCTATTAACACCGATTGTTCACAAACTCAGTCTCCGGGCAGCTACTGTTTGTAGTAGTAAAAAAACTAAAAACTTTCCTCAACCTGAGGATCAAACTGTAAAAAAAAAATAATCTTGACACCACCGATTCAGCTCAACCACTAAGATATATGTGGAGTGTTAAAACGGCACCCATCTACATAGACTGATTAAAAACGTTGTAAACCCACGAACAGTTAGGTGGCCACTAATTAGTAGTATCATAGAGCCGGCCATCTCTGTGGCCGCTTTTATAGCCCGGCCTTGATCGGTCTGATGCTCGTTGTGATCATCACGAGTTATGATAATGTTCTGTTGGAGATATTGATACATGTTATGAATGGTGGGCTCGTGGTGGCAGCTCTTGATTAGTGATCTGCAATTGATTACGTCAGGTGGTTGGTTTACTAGTTGCGTGTTAATATGATTGTGTAGGTGTGAGGAATTATTGTTATGACAACAAATAAAATAAGATAGGTACCTAAAGCTTCAAAATATAAGTTATCTAAACAATTCTCTCGTCCCAATACGTAGTTACTGATTTTATTATCAAAGATGCATACGATATGCAAGCGCCACCGTATTGAATTATATTATAATAATTTCCCTGACTACACCATAATTATTAACTGTCGTACATTTACACGAATAGGTATCCGATCAAACTCATCCAAAATGACGTGAAGACCGTACAAAAGTATCGTCAGTACTTCAGTAGTCAAGTTTCAAGCAACAGTTTCATCAGCCACTTAGGTACCTACTATTAAGGTTTCAATTTCGTCAAACATCCATAAACCTCAAAAAATATCTGTGAAATATAATATTTCACGATCACCACTAAACACAGCTCGAGTGTCTGACTCGTAAAACTATAATGTATTAAAATGTTATGATAATGGGTAATAGTGGCCGTATGGTAGCCACACAATGGGCATAATGATCGGAATGGTCGTAGCGTATCAATCATTTTACAAAGAAGCGATTAAACGGTAGGCGCGATATATCAGGAACAAATTGTGCCTGTCAGCGGTCTCCGAGTGCTCACACTGATCACACGGACGGCCATTGTTCGACCGATCATACGCGCAATTATATCACTCACGAGTTGACAAGCGCGCACTCAAATTAAAATTATATTTATAGATATAATGTGTTCCAAACTGTGCTACTAGCAGTCTAGACCCATAAATGGAGGATTGCCGTAGAAAGTACTCCAGCCTGTTTGTGTGATCATGAACGACATACGAGTACCTACTGAACATTACGCACAAATCAGATAGATTCCTATTTGAATTCCAGTTTTATTTAATTGCTTAATCCTACTCTATTACACTTTTATTACGGTTATATACTTTTATTTACCATCCTCATAAATTCAATTTTAAATTGAGATTTCGAAAGATCGATACTTATTAATTTGTCGGTTTTGTACGAAGAGCGGAGGACGAGCCGGGACAATTAAGTTTGATAAGTTATTAGTAAACAGACAGATATCGCTGCAAGTAGATCGGGCTCATCCTACGCTCGTCGGCGACGGCCTACCACCATTTTCCAACATGTTATCATTAATTTGGACTGGTTTTGGTTCATTTTTATTAGAATAGTTTCGCCTCGATACCGGTTGCTCCCAACTGAAGGCTTGCGAGATAACAGTACGGTATATTGATGTGTCGTGTTGTCGCTAAGGCCGATGGTCGCACGGAGCCGCGCGGCCGCGGACGGACCGGTGCGGGCGGCTGCCGTCCGCGCGGGCGCACTTCAAATATCATAGTTTCGTGTTTCATAATGAGTAGAACATGTTTTTGTGGGCTACGGCCGGCGTTGGAGTCGTCGCGTGTACACGAGTTATAGGTAAAGCGTAGTCTTCAACGGACATTCAATAAAAATTATGATTTATTTTTCAGGTGCAAAGAAGATAGTTTTAGGGTTGTTTTCTTTTGTTGTTGAAATTTTCAGATATCTGAATCCCCGAATTGACTACAAATTATTTGAAAGTTAAGTAAGTTAAGTTATATTTTGAAAGTACCCGTACGCTTCAATGTGTCTTTCTAGCATAGGTTCGTAATGTAGCCTCCTTGCCTAGGATTAACTATATCCTGTTCCCGACTTAACTTTGTACTTGACCAGTTAGGTATTGTTTTTTTTTTCATCAAAGCAACTGATGTTGCAAATCATAAAAATATTGCATCAGCCAATTACAGCATGTATTCAGAGTCTATCGCCTTCGGTAGGAAAACATCGTCGTCGCGAACATCGCAAGACGAAATAATGGCGGCGTCCAGTGGCACGGAACGACGCGGTTGATTGTGTTCGCAGTTATAGATGTTACCAACCACCACGCACCACAAAAACGAACAACTTTTCATGCTGCAGCTCGCATATTACCAATTTACCATATAAGGAGAACGTGCTTACATTCCCGTAAACACGCGCGCTTTAACAAAACCAACCCTATCTTATGCTAATACAACTCAACTCTTCATGCACCAACAAACAAGTTTACAATTTCAGAGCAAATAAAAGACACGATTATTTTTTTCTAATGATAAATGACATTTTGACAGTATTAACGTACACGCTAATGTGCTCAATGACCATTCCAATATTGTTGCGTTTTTGCTCGTAAAAGACGGATATAGTCATATTGTGGAAGCGTAGTGAACACAAGATAGTGTTCTGAATAATAAAAGAGTTTTTATTTCTGATCTAAATTTATTATTTCACGTTTCGTTAATTTAAAAGGTAATTAATATAATTATGCAGTTTACTGCATAAGTTTTATAAACAACTCAATTAATTTTAAAATAAATATTTAAATGTGTAATGTCGACTCCAACGCACTCGCTGTGACCATTTTGGAGTTTTCATTGAATGTGGTTGTATCCAAAATGCAGATGGCTGTGATATACTGATATTAGTTTTTTAGTGAGCGCGTTCGTTAGCCGAATATAGCGAACTTATACCACTATCAATATTCAAATGCGCGGCTTGGTGACAATTTAGTGGCAGTACCGCTACGCAGACGACCTCCAATCATTAGAAAAATATTCTAACACATCTTTGGCATTCTAGACTTGAGGATTTCGCAAATGATCGGCCTTAACGTGGCTCCGCTTAATGAGGTGACATGAAAACTTTACGACTCCTGCGCTTGTTACATTTGAATATTGACCTTACTATTATTGAGATAAATTATGAGCCGTGTATTAATGGCCGATCGAAGCGATCTGTTGACTTAAATAGACGTCAGGTTGTGGAGATTTGTATAATATAAATAATGTTTGGCTAATTTCTGAATAATTTTAAAGACTGGTCAGGTGCGAATGTTTTGAGTCAAGTGCGTACGTGTAGGAGCAGGCTGTAGTCGGAGCTCTGCAGAATGTTTTGAGTCAAGTGTGTACGTGTAGGAGCAGGCTGTAGTCGGAGCTCTGCAGAATGTTTTGAGTCAAGTGCGTACGTGTAGGAGCAGGCTGTAGTCGGAGCTCTGCAGAATGTTTTGAGTCAAGTGCGTACGTGTAGGAGCAGGCTGTAGTCGGAGCTCTGCAGAATGTTTTGAGTCAAGTGTGTACGTGTAGGAGCAGGCTGTAGTCGGAGCTCTGCAGAATGTTTTGAGTCAAGTGCGTACGTGTAGGAGCAGGCTGTAGTCGGAGCTCTGCAGAATGTTTTGAGTCAAGTGTGTACGTGTAGGAGCAGGCTGTAGTCGGAGCTCTGCAGAATGTTTTGAGTCAAGTGCGTACGTGTAGGAGCAGGCTGTAGTCGGAGCTCTGCAGAATGTTTTGAGTCAAGTGCGTACGTGTAGGAGCAGGCTGTAGTCGGAGCTCTGCAGAATGTTTTGAGTCAAGTGCGTACGTGTAGAAGCAGGCTGTAGTCGGAGCTCTGCAGAATGTTTTGAGTCAAGTGCGTACGTGTAGGAGCAGGCTGTAGTCGGAGCTCTGCAGAATGTTTTGAGTCAAGTGCGTACGTGTAGGAGCAGGCTGTAGTCGGAGCTCTGCAGAATGTTTTGAGTCAAGTGCGTACGTGTAGGAGCAGGCTGTAGTCGGAGCTCTGCAGAATGTTTTGAGTCAAGTGCGTACGTGTAGGAGCAGGCTGTAGTCGGAGCTCTGCAGAATGTTTTGAGTCAAGTGCGTACGTGTAGGAGCAGGCTGTAGTCGGAGCTCTGCAGAATGTTTTGAGTCAAGTGCGTACGTGTAGGAGCAGGCTGTAGTCGGAGCTCTGCAGAATGTTTTGAGTCAAGTGCGTACGTGTAGGAGCAGGCTGTAGTCGGAGCTCTGCAGAATGTTTTGAGTCAAGTGCGTACGTGTAGGAGCAGGCTGTAGTCGGAGCTCTGCAGAATGTTTTGAGTCAAGTGCGTACGTGTAGGAGCAGGCTGTAGTCGGAGCTCTGCAGAACAACGTAGGTAGCTCGTGAGACGATAGAGAAGATATTTCTATTGTTTTAAACGATGATGTTAAAATGTATCTCATTTATGCATTTATGCACCAACATATTTCAGGCACTGAAAAAAACGAATAGTTTTCCGCCATTCATCCACGTCGGCCAGCATATGTAGCGAGGATGCAGTAATTACGTCGTCTGCGCAATTACCGCCCGCATGCGCCGGCGCAGGCGCAGCTCGACATGTCACCACTCACCCTGCCTGCCTCCCGGCCGCACCTGGGAATATATTATGATTGTCTCCTGATACCCACACTACAGTTTTTAATGACAATTACAGTAACACGTCATGTGACAGTTTAGAAGAATGGGACTGCTTAGTGCTAAAGATGGCAGCAATATCGGGAAAACTCATCGTTAATTTTTTTTAAAGGTCAATAACAACAATGCCTTGATACAATAATACGGGTACCTATAATTGGTTGTGTAGCCATCCCTAGATCGTAATCAGTATGATATTAACATTGATAGTGTCGAACTGTCTCTAAATCTAATGTTACACAATGCTAGACCATGAACCCTGCACATCTTGTGCTTCTCATAAAACAGCAGGGGATGCATCAATCATCATCAGTATATTTGTCGTTACGCTCCCGCGCCGACTGAGTGTGTCAAACAAGGAAAACAGCGGTATCATATAGGTACGTACGAAACAGTGTAAACCTGTTACTTTTGTAAGTATTTATTATTTGTTAGATAATGACAACTTGGTGGAGATGGTACCTAAATAGTACGTGTGTCTAATAAAACGTATGAAAATATATTGTTTAGTTGGGTGGTTAACGCATTCATCTAATTGGGCGATAGTTACGGTAAAGCACCTATCTACATCTAATAAGTGAGCCGGATTATCTATACGTTATTTTATTTTTTTGTTTTTAATATAACAACAGGAGTTAGTGCACCATCTGATTCCAGTACCAGCCCTGCTCAGCTCCGAGTGCCACATTCCTCCAACAGCCACACGTTGGTCAGCAGTCGCAGGTCCTCGCCGACCTCTCTATAATTCAGTCATGAGCAGGTTTCTCGTAATTTTCCTCGGCCGGTCGCCTGTTTATCTAGTCGCAGCGGTGTATCGATTACCTTACATTATAAAACTCGTTGACATTTTTAGAGTCGCGCAAATTGCAAGGTGGACGCTTCACGTAAGTGTTACGATACGTATCGAGGATGCTCCGGCCCGCTGTGTGAACCTTGCCCTATCCGGTGAGGGGCATCTTTATCGGAATTTCAATTTGTTTATTTTTGTGGACTAAGTTTTCAAGGACTGTTAATCAATTAATAATGAAATCATTCTTTTTAATAGGTTCTAATATTATTCAGGTCATGAGGGATCTTATTTTTGCAAAAGCGATTCTTGTGATCTTAACGTCTACGAAAATCGTAGCAGTTGCTACGCTTTTATTCTACGATGCGAAAAGGCGATAATTTATTTTAGTTACACAACTGTTCCTGACGGTGAAGTAGTTAGGTTACATGATTTCCTTTGACAGTTTCAAATCACAAAATATTGCTGGCTCACTCCATAAAACGTGAAACACAGTGGTCCATTTATCTAAGATCCCGTAGTTTCCACAGCACACGCGGCTGACGGCGCGCGGCGTAACATACACACTTTATGTTTATTGGGACTGATTCGCTTATCTGCACTCAGCTTCTTTTGCTATCTCAATACCGCGCCGTGACTATAAAGTGTGGGACACATGGTCGCGAGGCACCTGGTCGTCGGCCGCTGGGCGCAGGGCGCTGGGCGCATAATGCGGAGGGTTAATGGCGGAGGCTTGAGCTGTCATGTTGCTACGATTTGTTTCAACTCTTGTAGGACCATTTTCAAAGACTGTAAAGTTAAATGCTTCTAATAACGGAAGGTGAAAACGGGTTTGTAGGAGACGTTTTAACAAGTCTGCACTATTATTTAGCTTCATTTTATTATTGACTATTGAAGTTTAAGCTGTAGGACGGTGGACAGTTTGGTCTTAAGTAATATTTAACTTCAAAGTATGAGTATCCAAAATTACATGACTTATCTTAACGTTTTGTTTTTTTTTTTCAGAAGTAGTTAAAGCTAGTAGTTAAGCTAAGTACAACGCTATAAGGTTCTTTTGGCGCGTGGTCAAACTAAGAACTAACGCCGCCATCTTGTTTTGTCAATAAAATTTCTGTGACAATTTTACAAATGTTTACCAACAACGCCTAGTTAATGTCATTTAGACGCCAACAGATCCTTATAGCACTCCAACCAACGCCACCAGCCGGAGCTACCTACGTAGTTCTGCGCAGACTTACAACATGTGTAACTGCAGCAGAAGGAGCTCCTACGTTGACGTAAAGCGTAGTAAGTCATGCGTCATGCGTCACGTGCGTATAGCCGTGCGTGCGACAGTACGGGAGCACGCCGGAGCTACAGTTGTTGCTATGGACTAATTTGGGGCTGAAAATGTGATTACAACATTATAAGTGTGCCGTCTTTAAGGCATATTGTAAATGCAAGCCTTAGCTCGGATAACGCCTTGTTGGGATGCAAGTAACTTTGTTCCCCGCGTACGATTTCAGTGCATAAACAGAATTTCCGAAAAGCTGCGAGAGGAAGGGAGAGTAAAAAGGCAATTCACTTGGATTATCATCAGTGACAACATGAAGGTAAACTATGTGAAGTTTTTTTACAACCGCATCTAGCTTGCTACAGTACCTAAATATCTACTTAATCATATTTGCCTTTTTAGACCAGCTATAGCATTGCAAGTGAGGTACCTATATAGGTAGCCCTGTGGTGTCACAGGCTCCTGGCGTCACAGTCACAGCACCGTGGCGCGGCCGTCGACCTTGCGGGAAACCGTGTCAGAGAAAAGCTTTCCTCCTGTTTGTGGCGGTACGGCGCAAACCGTGCTCCACTTCAAAACTCATACGTTTTCAGAAAGTCTCTCTAACCGTGAGTTACTTTTCACTATGCAAATAACTTATGTATCTGTATTTTTATTAAGCTAATTTGGAGAGTGAGAGTCGTTAATGAAAGTGGAAAGTCACTAGGCGTAGTCATTAATTACGTAATAGAATAAGCTTATCAACTGGATCAAAAGTAGACCTGAGTGTAATTTCTAGTTAAAGCTTAGAACCTAATTAATCCAGGCTTTTAAATAGACGTTCATATCAATGATAAATTTCTGGCTTGTCAATGTTGCGTATCTCTTGCGATTTTTTATAACCTGTTATAAAAACAAGTCTAACCTATTGCGTAAATACTAATTTAAATCTTAGAGACGCCTGTCGATGTAGCAAATATATTTCACATTATATTTGACATGCAGCAGGTCATTACAGTCATAAATAAAAAGATAAATTAATAAGAATTTATTACTTCAGTAAATGTTGCATTATATTATAAATGATATTTCTTCATTTTTCAGGGAGGTCTTTGAGATTAATTATGCAAACAACGTCAATTTAGACATACGAAAACGAGCACAGGACCAGTCAAAATGCGGACGGCCAGTCGTCGCGATCTTTATGAACGAGCGTCTTCGATTATGGGAGGTACTCTATTGTCCTATATTTTTGGGAGTTGGAAGTAAATCATTGTGCACCATGTACGGGCACGGCGAGTGACGGCTGAAGCGGGATGCAGCACGTAGACGAGTGTAGGCTATCGTCGCCAGACGTCCGGCCGACTTATGGGGCGTCCCCAAATAGAGCCGCTTGCGGAGCGGGCGCGCGCTCGCGCATCGCATACTAATCGCGCCGAGCCGGCTAACGCTTCAATCGATACCAAACAAATCCTCACACAACTCTACTATGTTTTTGGCCTGTTGTACGAGTTATTTTAGGAGTTTTGTCGCCTCTAAATTTGTTTTTGGGTGATATAAATAGCGGGAAACTATTCATTTCGTTCGCACCTACGAGAATGCGGATTCTGACAATGTGAAGACATTGATCGCTCATCGCCAAATTTTTATTGCTTTATTGTAGCCATGACAATTCTGTAAACTTTGTAAATTAATTGCCTAACCTATAAAACCGAGAACGTACAATAGGTAACCGAATCTAAACACTGTCCTATATCCAATCAATTAAAATGATAATATAGAAGCCAGATTTGTAATTACTTGAACCTAGGTTAGGTTAGGTTGTTCGTTGCTTCATATAAAAAGCCCATCGAAGCCAAGCCTGTGTCTGTGACTTCCAAGTAGGCTTCAGTTCTTATATGAATCTAAGCGGTTAGCAGACTGTCTCGACTTCTGGTTTTCGTGCATTCAATCTATCTGAGTGTAAGCTAAGCTCCCAATTCATAATGATTTAGAGCTTTGACACGTTCACACAAATGTCCCGGTGCAACGCCAGCGCCAGTCGCCACCCGGAGAGACTTTCTCCGGAGATTTATCACTTTGTCACCGAAATGAATGTGTAATAATTATCACAAGGTTTATAGGCGTACATAATTATGATTCGTGAGCGGAATCACATTTCCTGACTTTTTTATTTAGACACTTATTAAAGCTAATAAAGTACGACGACAGACCGGTGGTTCATCGTTTTCTAAAACTTGACTAAATTACATTCTTCGATCAGTAGTTTCACTTACCTACGTCATGCCAGCATAATATTGAGTTGCATAAGGATCTGACAATTTTCGATTTGATCTGAAAATGGCAATAGTTTTGTAGTTCCTCAACATTCTGACAAGTTTGAGGGATGCTGACCATCTCATTAGATGTTAGTTAATCTTTGACTTATAGAACGTATCTTAAGTGTTTGCTTGTTATAATGATGTACGTCAATGTGGCTTTGTTTTTGTTCCATGTCGTAAAGCTTCTTTAAAAATAATCCTAATTTATAATAATGATCGTCCATCACGGTTGCGGTACACACATTTGCCGATCTTAGCACAAGTTCTGTATTATGTTATTTGCATATTTATGCATACTTATGTACATATTGCGAAATAACCATTGATGGTAATAGTATATATGTTTATGAAAACGTTTATTTTTAATGATACCTAATTATGTTTCGAAGTGTGACACGTACAGTTGCAATATTAATATTCAAAATAGGTATTGTTCAAAAAATGTCATGAGCATTAATTCTCGTGTCTTCCGGTTGAAATATGTAATAAATATGCTAAGCTTTTATGAGTTTAGTATTTGATGTGTCGAAGTAGATACCTGCTTGTAATGATTTAATTTACAAAGAGATGGCTCGTCGCTAGCTAAGCGCCGAAACAGCTGTTGAGTTCATTGCTATTTCGCATGGTCAATTAAAATAATAATTGTTGTATAAAAAAGTTGGCTCTTCTATTTATAGACTGTGAGGAACTATTTTCGATTTACTTCAATGTTTGCTTCAAACTTTTGATTTTAGTTACATGTTATGTTACTCATTTCAAACGTGCTGTATAGGTACAGTAAGTGCTTTAAGTTACTAAACCATATTCCACTGAAGCATGTTAAAAGACGCGCAAAAAAACTTTACAGCTTCTTTCGAAATGGTGCATTAGGTATACAGTCCACTGATGCGTGATATCATAGATATTCGCGCGTGCAGTATTGACGCGGAGCGACGAGCGTTTGTCAACGCATGCTTCGATGCGTCGTTTTTGTGGCGCGTCCACGAATCTATGAAGTTATGCCTCAGTGGACAGCGGCACTTACGCGAAACTGTCTGCATATCATTACCTGTTTTATTTATTGTTAAAGTTTCTCTAAAATTGTTCGTACGACACGATATGTCACTAAAGAGTTATTTAGTGTCGTTCGGGTGTTATCTTGGTCATTCCAGAGGTTCGATGTTTTTTATGCGTAGGCAATGCTGAACATAACCAAGTCGTAAATTTTTGTATATTTTACTTCGAACTTTGTACCATACTGCATATCAAAAAGGAATTACAGTCATAGTCAGTATACAGTTCAGCATATTGCTTATAAATTAAATAAAAATACTTTACTTCAGACCTTGATCTATATGATGTTATTAATACACACTTATAAACTACCTATGTTAGTAAGTAACAAATGTAGGTACTACAATTTTTTTTAAATTCATATATCTGTTGCAGTCACCTGACAGATGCACCGGGTACATGCACATACGCTTACGATAGCAAAGCAACTACGAAGTTATCAATATCTTATCTACCCGCCTAAAAAATTCTCAATAGGAATTTGTAGTAGGTACCTAAGAGGATATTTCGAAACACCATCAAAGGTCTCGCAGGACATTTCCTTATAATTAGGTATAATATAAGTAGGCGATCGATGGCGCTGCGCTCGTTAGTGCGGCGCCCGGCGGCCACGTCGTACCGCGTAAGTAATCACAACTATATCTGGCTACCGGACTTTACGCACACACACACACATGCACACACGCACGCAGCGCAAGTACTGGTTGTAAGGGTGATGTATGAAGCATGGGGATTTACTAAGGTGAATCAGAAGACACTAGAAACTTTACAACTATTAGAGCTGCGTTACGAAGATGCTACGAAGTTACAGTTATCGGTACTGAAATAACGGAAGGATTGTCCAATGCCTAAGCGGTCTATTAAATACTTTCTAACAGTCGCATGTCGTCACAACTTACAACAGCTGCTTAGGTATGAGTTGCCCTGCGTATGTACTTACTTTACACATAGTTGTGCGGCATGAGGACTTCAAGGTCTGTTGAAGTGAGTATATTAAATCTGAGACAGGCAACCACTGTTTACGATGTAAAACTGGCTTCAAACACCAGTTGGTTGGACAAGTTTTTAGTGAGGAACGCGAATCAGAAAAGTTATCCTTTCGTAGCGTACCTACCGCCTGACTATCACCTGATAAAAATCCCTTTTAATATCAAAATATACTTCAGCCAGTAGACTCTCGTCTTTAACAAGGATAATGTTAAAAATCAATTAATTTCCATCGTAACAACAGCTTCAAATGAGCGACATAACTTGCACTGACAGTATGCAGGCACAGCGTAAGGATTACAATTCGCATGGTCGTGATGTAGCGACGGATAACATTAACAAAATGTTTAGATGTATGCAGTAGTAGCATGTGTTGGTTTGTTTGTACGTATCTTGTTTATACGTACGTACGTACTAGGGTAAGTATGCATATTTCGTAACCGTGGTGTTGACACAGAGCCACGTTATACGTAACCTTGGTGTTGACACAGAGCCACGTTACACGTAACTCTGGTGTTGACACAGAGCCACGTTATACGTAACCCTGGTGTTGACACAGAGCCACGTTATACGTAACCCTGGTGTTGACACAGAGCCACGTTATACGTAACCCTGGTGTTGATACAGAGCCACGTTATACGTAACCCTGGTGTTGACACAGAGCCACATTATACGCTAGTTTTAGAAAAATTGCAATTATTTTGTCCTTGCTATTGTTTGTCTTTGCTTTTGTTCATTTTGTTATTGGTCTCGAAGACTGCTCGGCATAATACCTACTAGTTCTTCAAAATGCAAGGTGTTGACAAGATAATGACGCAATATCAATAAGGAACTGCAAATTACGTATTGTTTAGAACTTCAAACTAAACATTTCTTGCATGATCCTTGTGTTAACAAAGCTTGCATTACATTCTTTGATCTTTTTCGCAAATTGTTAAGCAACACAGAACTGTCGCATATTTTCTTCATCCAAAAAGCAGAGATGTCTTTTTCGTCACGATTGTAAGTGAAACAAACAAACATACATACAATGCGTTACCCGGATGCGACCAGTAGCGTATGTGTGCGGCGGCGGCGTCGGGCGTAGAAAGTTACGCACACGAGTGTCACCAGCGCTATGTACTGCCATTGTGAGGCGTTTAGTAGTTCATTAGTGGTTAGGTATTGAAAAATCTATTGTTTCCTAAGTACGATAATTTATGAAAAAAAAAAATCGCACACAAAATCAAAAACTGCCTCAATATTTCCATCAAACCTTCCATCGTTGTGCTAATACAGCTAATAAACGCTAATTAAAAACCCAATAGAAAGCGATCTCTACCTACACAGACGAAACTTGAAAATGTAAATAAACCAGAAACTATCGAAAGCGTAGCGCCCATCGACAAGTAAAATAAACGCGACATTTTTACAACTAGTGATACTCCAGTGATAGCTGTAAATGCGTTCAAAAACGTCACATTGTGTATTGTCACCTACGTGCAGACCACCTGGCCGGCGCGCGGCGCCCCACTCGAGCGCGCTCGTCATCCTATTCCAACAATCAATTACTCCACAATACTGTATGTAAACTCCACTAAAGATGCGCACGACGTCCCAAAAACGTAAAAAAACAAACTGCAAACGTCAAAAAGCTCAACGCTCGTCGTCTGAGACAGAAAAGTAAACAAAACGCATCAATCAGAAGCATTCAGTGCAACAGAGGACGCGGGACAGCGACGAGCGCGCAAAAACCACTACTCCCAGGCAATAACTCAAAACTGCGAACATCCCGACTCGCTCGGCCAGTAGGTAACGTACACTGTGCGTTTTTTAGACTCTTGTCACTCGTCAAACAGTCGTCGGGCTCATGATGGGCTGCCTTCGATGGACGCCTGCCAACCTCCCCCTGAAAACAACAACGCCTAGGGAGCACTAAGCGGCAATCGAAATTAAAATCTATATCAGTGACAATTGAGTATCAATTTGATTGAGGCCGCGATGGCGTTGCGTCGTTGCCGTCAGCGCTGGATGGCAAGTGGTAGTGTTTTTTTGCCCTCGGCGACCTGGCGGGCTCGACGGAGCTGACTGGCCCATTGTATGGTAATACCCGGCCGGATTTTGTTCGAGCTCAATTATATTATGAAGCTTAACCGCACGGCTAAAGTCAAAAGTCACCCGTGTCTTTTGTTGCGGTGAAACCGGGCGCGTGGCTGCGCCTGCGCAACGCACGCCCACGCCCCGCACGCCCCGCACGCCTTGCCCAACGCTGGGGATAGTGGTTGACACACTAGACTATTCTTGAGAATGGATTGCATATGAAGGCGCATAAAAAAAACTAATTCTGTATCTTGGATACATTTTGCAGGGAAGTTGAGCATATCATAATGTTACATAGTTCAGACTATCAGAACCAGAACCGCCAACATTCCTGGCATATAGAATTTTTTTTGATACGATTATTCAGATGAGGCTAAAGGAGTATGTTTGTCCGGGCCATGCTTGGGAACCATCTTATTAACGTAAACCAGTCATAAGCAGTACTGTACTGACTCAACCGATATGTGCCGATCGGGAATACAACGGGTAAACATTATCAATTATCATTAACAAATATGTTATTGGTGGTTACAGAACTTACTGCCATTGTGTTAAATCTACACTCATATTAGTAGCAGTAAATCAAGAGATCTGTCCCGAAAGCATGCGTGTAAACAATTATAAAATGATTAAAACTACAGAAGTCATAACAATATTCAGATAAATATGTATAAACATGATGCACTTCCTGACTAATAAAACCAATTTCCGAATCGTAAAACATCGATAATCGCATAAAATAACCGAGTGATCAGTCATTAATAATGTATTATGTTTATATATTTGCACAAATCAAGTTATCACGTCGACTCACTTTATTCTACCAATATTGAAATGCTGACGATTCGGTGCGAATACATTATGAGTTGTTTACATAAGTATTGGCGACCTCTGAGCGCTGTGCACTCCATGCTGGGCGTTCGACCAACACTAAGGACGTCTGAAATCTGTGTTTCCGCAAGGCTCTATAAGTAGACGCGGAACAGATTTTGGCAGATTATTATTAGCTTTATGCCGATTTGCTTCACGCAAGTCGTCCTAGAAAACTATTAAGATCTTGAGAATATTGATACAGACGGGTCTGGTTTCAACATTGATGCCTATCGCGCTTACGAAGATGAGTCAGGATGTTTTACTGCAAACTTAATGTCACCAGTAGGCGTCGTGATCACTAAGATAACTTTTCATATTTGTATGCAAGAGAGAGAAAATTGCAAAGAGTTTCGCCCATGTTAACATGTAAGGGTACGAGCAGCGAAGTTAGTTTTAGCAAGCTTGTGTCGTGTAAAATAAATGTACGGCCGGTGCCCACGCGCCGGACACGCCGCTATCCACAATATATGAACACCCAAAAAATTGTGTAGCAATCTGGATAAAACGCGCAGTTCAAAGCCGACCGCGGCCATAAGCTTCGATATTTATCGCCTTCGACGTACACCAGCACCGTAAAAAGGTTAGCTTGTGATTGAAAAACGAAATGTTCCCACACAAAAAAACGAACCGAGCGAGCGATCCAGTCCCGCCCGACTCCTCACTAACTATTCCGATCATCGGTTCTGTGCGTTATTGAAAAATATCCAGCGATTCGACTCGGATTAGAGCCAGTTATTTGGCTACTGTTACTGTTGATTCTAACTTATTGATCGTTGGCTACGGGTACGTGACTGGTCTACTCTGATGACTCGACCGTTTCTAAATTTCGTCGTCGTCGATATTAAGCGATAGAGGCCCTTTGAATAGTATTTGCGTAAACATGTCTGTTATTATATTCTGAGCTGCCTACACGCAGGATTAATGTAGTGTTGGCTGCGTACATAACTTTGTCTCACGCGCACTCAAACCAATTTTAATCGATAATTTAAGATATATTACAAACTAGCTTCTGCCCGCGGCTTCGCCCGCGTGGATGTCGGAAATTTACCCACGGGAACGTGCTAACAGGATAAAATGTATGTGCTTCCCCAGAATGCCATCTATGTCGCGGGCCCTTTGTGGCTAATTACAATAGAAAACCAATTGTGTCTCATTAGTGGTGATTAAGAGGGTACCTATATGATATCTTTACCTAAGTACCTAACTAATTAAAAAAAAAAACTCAATAACAGAAAATTAAATACCTACCTACCTAAATAAACCTATTTCTGATGATAACTAATCTAAACTCAATAAATAAGCAAAATCCCTAAAAACTAATATCTATACGAAGGACTAAACCTACCTAACAGTATTATAAAATAACCTACGGTCACTACTTACACTATCAAATATACTACCTATACTTTAAAATTAAAATCTATACCTACGACTCATATAAAAATAAACCCAAATAACTCTAAAAACTAAAAGGAATAAAAATGAACTCCACTGCGGGTGACCCAACTTAGTATTTGCGGTTGGTACAGTACAGACAGTGGTAATCGGGTATAGGGATCGAACCGCAAAATTAAGTTTGTTTTTTATTGTATATACTTTTCCGGGATAAAAAGTACCCAGTGTGGTGCCCAGGATATTAAAGAATAATTATACCAAGTTTCATCGTAATCGAACCGGTAGTTTTTGCGTGATGCCTGAACAAACAGACAGACAGACAGACAAAAATTTTTTTAATCACATTTTTGGGTTCGGTGTCGGTCAAGTAACACCCCCTGCCATTTATTTTTTTGATATTTTCAATGTACAGAATTTTCACTTCTACAGATTTATTATAAGTATAGAAGAAGATGTTCCCTTCATTTAAATACTGTTTTGAATACTCGGGCTCTTGTTGAGCTGTGATTTATAGATTTCTATCTGTTAACTTTAGGAAAGCTTAGTAATTGTTTCTGCCAGTAAATTTAACACAAATGACCGAACATTGGCAGTAGTCACGCCTGTGATTAGATAGCTGCTCAGAGGTGTAACCTATAGCTCAGGACTACCTTAATTTATGATTAGAGTCTACTTATTGCCGTTTATAGGCACGAGTACTGATCAATTGTAGGTGCAACCGATATTAACGTGAAATACCTATCAAGGTGCAGCTGACCCCACCTGCTGCAGTGTGGATTCTTCTCAGTAAACAAATTTCGACAGTGTGCAGTCAGTTTAGAAATCCTGCCAGCTCTCCCATTAATGAGTTTAGACAAACACATTGTAAAATAGTGCATGTACTTATAAGATTAGAAACAGCCCGCAATTGCTGGCGTCTACGTCTTAAATGTAGTAGACTGTATAATACAAAGTTCTTCATAGTCACAGGAAGACTACTCTTACTTCCTCATGTAAACGGCATTACAATATCAGTTGAACGTTTCCTACAACGTTTTATGTGTCTTAAGAGACAACTAAATAAATTAGGCTCCTATTCTTATGTTACCATTATCATAATTGTGAGATCACCAATGAGTTAGCTACACTTCACGGTCTATCTGTCAAATAAAGCTTGGTATAGGGAAAACTCAGCTCAGAGCCCAGCGGTAGATAATATGATGGGAGTATTGACCCGCACAATGATTCAGAAATCTGCTCACTTCTTTGCTGACAAGTAAGTTGAACAAGAATCATAAGATGGAAATTCCCACAATCGCACAAATCCATACTTTAAAATAAAATATGTTAAACCCTAATATAAATATCTAAGTTGGGTCAATTAACTGTGAGAGGCTGTAAGACGAGCCGGCATCACGCTGCGCGGCTCTAGCACAATTTATGACGGAGATCGGGCACGCCGAATTAGCCGCGCGTCGCCGTCGCTCGCCGTCCGCGGCCCACTCCGACATCATCATACAAGAATGGAGTGCTCATGACCATTTTAAAAGCTTAAACCCTGAAGGGGTATCCTATACGAAACCGCTATGACTACGTTTTGGAATTGGTAGCTAATCGATACCTAATATGGATAACGGAATGAAACCCTTTTTTTTTTTTGAGGATGGGAAATCATCAAATGACCCCTCCCGCTCTGGGTGAAGCGGAAAGGAGTGTCAGACTCTTACTGACTAAAACCCACCCATGTTCCTTCCTGAGCCCTTTATGTTCCAGGGCAGCGGTAACCCTTTCGGACAATCCCGCTACCCTGGCAGGCTTCGGCCCTATCGGGCCCCGTCACTCATGCTGACATCTCGCTTCGTTATAAGAGATATCGACTCGCGCCCAGCACACACCGGCACACCGCCACCGCACCGCACCAGGTGGCGGGCGGCAGCGCATCGGCGGCGAAGCGCGCATCGAATCCTCCTTCCCGAGCGTTCGCGATCGTAAAGACGCAAACGCACACGGGTGAGCGGAATGAAACCCTCAATCGGATTTCGGTACGTTGCCGGCAGTTGTGTTTGTAATAAATGACTAGCCGCTCGCTTCCGTCAATCATGGGAAAATTAACTCTGCTGCGGCATCGGCAGTGTAGTGAACTATCCTAGGTAAAACTTTCCTTTATGGGCCGTCGATTTATGGGTCGGGGAGGGGGGGAGGGGGAGGGGGGGAGGAGGGGCTACCCCCTGTCCCATCCACACCCCGCGCAGCCCCATGGTTATGGAGATATCCATGGTTAAAGTTTTGAGGTTAGGTTAGGTTAAAACACTAATTTCCATCAATTTGAACTCTAATTTACCAAGATAGCTAGATAATTAGTAATCAAGGCTAACCTTATCCGTGTCGGGGTGCCCTAAACTACCCTACCTACCAAGATAGCTCGACGGAGCCCCGCTTCGCGGGGCTCCTATTTCTGGGTGGTTTAAAAAAAAATAACCACGAAGGAGGTGGCGGGGTCTCTGTTCGCTCGCTTCGCTCGCTCACAACGACCCCGCCACCTCCTTCTAACCTAACCTATCCGAGTCGGGGTGCCCTAAAATTCCGAGCTCGCTTCGCTCGCTCTTGGACTGACTATCCTAATCGCTTATTAGTGTACTGATAGATTGTTGATTAGACCAAGTGTCACCCTGCTCCGCAGAGCTCCTACTTCTGGGTAAAAAACCTGTTAAATAACTTTACTGTATGCTTGGCCACTAGTCTGCTAATTATCTAGTTAATATTTAAAAACTTAAACATTTTTTCCACTTTAACAGACTCAATGAGAAAATCTGCAGATTAACAACTCACGCTAGCAATAACATATAGAATAATTAAAAACTTACCTTAATTCATCCGAGCAAGGATTGTTTCTGTTCCTGGTTGACCCAGTAGGTAATTACGTATCAATTTTTTTTTAAATTTAATTTTAATTTTCTATGTGAAAATATAATTATATATAAAGACTTAATATGATAAAATTGAATGAAACACACCTGCACCGTCCACGGAACGTAAAACGTCAAATTTGACATCTACCATAACAATTTGTGTGTGTTATTTCTCAATTTATATGGAAAATTTAAAAAAATATATCTCGTAAACCATGAGTTTCCGCAACTTAAAAATTTGTAAATAGCCTTCTGTTTATGGGTGCTATCTATAAAAAAAAAATGAACTTCCAACTCGACGGCCCATAATGGAAAGTTTATCCCTATCCTATGTTTGCAGCTGAGGTTAGTATCGCTAACCTGCACATAAGCTCTCCATTCCTGCTTACTCCATGTCTCTATCGGTCGCAGCGGTCCGTTGCGACACGTACGTATGCCTTCAATTAACTATACTCGATAATTCAACTGTTATGTAATTTGAATTCGGGTTTATTTGAGTTTGCTGTGGAGAGGGCTCTCAGGCAGTATGTAGCTCTTCACTAGATAGTTCAAATAATGCACCGACATCGAGCCTTTTCAAACAACTACCTGTCAGAAATTAAAATGGACTCACTACCTGTGCTTAATGCAAAACAAATGAATGAATGATATGATGATGTGATAGGCGGCGCACTTATGATAATTAAATAAAATGCCTCAAGTCCTGTATTACATTCTTATTCCTATACGTGTAATGCTGATGTTGTTTGTTAACGGTCAGTCTACCGAGTTCCTGTTACCTGATTGGTGCCAATAGATTCATCTAGGTCAATGTTACGCCAAGCTCGAACCTATCCCAAGCTAAACAGTGTCACGTTTCGAAGGAAAGTATTTAGAGAAGTGCTCTCTTACTGAGAACTTTCAGTTTCACATCTTTTAAACATCAGTTGGTAATGGAAGCAATTGCAAGTATAATGTGAATTGTGCGAAATATGTTTCCAACACGCTTTGCTGGCAGGCACACTAGCACACTAGCCACGTTAGAAAAAACTGACTTTATCCTTTAATTGCTTCTGAATGAATAAATTTTCCTAGCCATCAGGCATCAGGTACACAGTTGAACTCGTTTATGACCTTATAAAATACGATCCAGGAAGACTCAGCAAAAACAATACTTGTTGGAAGTCGTACGTCTTGCCCTTCGCACTGACCTCAGAGTCTCCCACTTAATTCACAAACCGATCGATTACAATTTCAAATGAGTACTATTCACACGCCCGACAATGTACCCGATTTGGCGGACAACGGTCACTTTCGTCCGATATATAATTCTTTTTATAAATTCACCGCGTTACCCGCTACACGCGTGCGTTGTATCGATAAATTTCACATCGCATCATCTGTAATTTGATAACCCTAGTGACCGGTGGTCACTATTTCCACCTGCGTACCGATTATGGTCACTCGATCCCTTATCCCTTTCTCGACCGCGCTCTAACAATGAGCGCGAGGGGGACGGAGCTACTCCATCTGAAAGAAGGCGCCAAAGAATAAGAGGCCTGGTGAACGGTCAGCGATAGGGTTGCTCGTGTAATTCGATAGTTTGATAGGAGTTATGGTCTCGTCGTGATCGCTCAATTACCGACGTTTGTCGTCGGTCAGGAAGTAATAAATACATGTGAGACGGGGCCGCTCGCACTCGGAAAATCTATCCGCCGCGCTGTGACCACCATTGGATTTTGTAATAAATAACACATAGCTGGCTATTTCCTCCATGTATCTCCATGCCGAACTTACGTGATAACCAACCATGAAAAAAACATGAGCATATCAGGTGCCGGTTACATACACTGTAAGACACAGCCAAGGAAAGCGATATGGTACTGGTACTATTTCAAGTATTGACAGTCACATACCATTTTCAACATGCTTACAAAAACAATATTTTGTTACTTGACGCCATCAATTGCTAACAAATTATTATTCAAGCAATCATTTCTTAATATCATGATCACATTGATCACTGGAAGCTTTTTCAACTGGTGCTTAAGTAAACAGTTTAACTCCAACTCAAAAACAATAGTCCCAAACTTTCGTTTCCCACAATCAGTTTGGTTAACAGTAACTGTCGAAGTAAGCGGCGCGAGCAAACCTCGGCCAAGTATTCTGAGAACCAATACAGGCAGTAGGCGACAGTCAACACGCGGTTAATTAAACACGCTTTGTCTTATGTGGACTGTCAGCTGAGAGACTAGCTAGGTGCAGATGCGTGCTAGGGAGATGCGTCCAGTTTCACTGACGGTGATGTCTTGGGACTGAGGAAACTGAACTGACTATGATTAAAATAGGGGTTGTTGTTGAAATGTGGAACACATCAAAATCAAAAGTCATTTATTCAAATTAGGTTGAGAATCAGCACTTTTCGAACGTCAAAATTACAAAAGACAGTCCCCACTTCCTAGTGCTATCGCTGGGAAGAAGAAGGGGCGAAACGAACTCCTCAGCAGCACAGCTGTCTGTTCAGATTATCAGATTAAGGGAGGCTGACCAGGGTGACACCCTGGCTACTGTCGAGGATGATGATGACGCAATACCCTCTCCATTCAGTTGTGTGGGTCGATGTGCTAAAATGGAAGCAGAGAGATCAATCAGCGAAATAAAGTTAGGTACCTGATGGTAAAGTTTTATTTGGTGTGTCCACTTTAAAATTAGTTTAAGTAAGTTAAAACACTCGTGATCTACATTCATAATCTATGACACGAACCACGGCAGCTCAAAGACAAAACACTGTTTGGTGCGAACGGCGGCGCGGGCGCAGCGGCCGAATGTTTGCACTGACAACATCATATTCAAACACATTTACGTTCCTTATCTCTATACACATAGAGGTGATTATCGTGTGTAATTTTGGGTCAGGCGGTATGACAGCACAGTGTTACTTGACGTAATATCGGTTCACTTGTAGGCAAACAGAGGAGGAACGCTAATCAACGCGGTAAACTGATGAATGACGAACATTATGAAAGAATTATTGAATGATTTCGTGGACACAGGTTGACTGACAAATATTTAAGGTATGCGAGTAACAGTAACATAAAGGAGCATGTCGGCGGCGTGTTTGTAAAATACGAAGTATCTGATGGTAAGATATCTGTTGGCTAAATGAAAATCTACTTACGCTTAATACCCAAAAAACAAATTACGTCTGCTTCACTAAATACGCAAACTCTCAGCCTGCGCCTGATTTTAACATTAGAATACATTCTTGTCCTACCCCAACCCAATCTACCTGTAGTTGCCCTGTTATTCAGAAGGTAAGTTCCATTAAGTACCTAGGTATTGTAGTAGACCAAAGGTTAAGTTGGTACCCACACCTCGAACTAACTATAGGGAGGGTAAGAAAACTCATATGGGTCTTTAAATCTCTGAGACATGTTATGAGTAAAGAATTACAGAATAAAATTTATATCGCAATGGCCCAGTCTGTAATCATCTATTGTGTCTCGGTATGGGGTGGAGCAGCTAAGACGTATTTTTTAGATCTAGAGAGGGCACAGAGATCCTTGATTAAAGTCATGTACTGTAAGCCCTACAGGTTCCCTACTGAATCTCTATACGCAATCTCTAAGCTGCTCTCCGTCAGGAAACTCTACATTCTGCACCTGGTACTCAGATACCATAAAATTCTACCCTTTAGCCATGCCAAACTTAAAAAAAGACGGTGTGATATAGTAGCCTCTACATACTCAGCACGTTAAATTTTTGCTAGACGCCAAAATGTAGCTCAAGCCCCACGAGTTTATAATAAAGTAAATCGCATACTCAACATTTACCCTATGCAGCTGTACGACTGTAAGAAGA
Organism: Apamea sordens; assembly: GCA_945859715.1. NCBI lineage: Eukaryota > Metazoa > Arthropoda > Insecta > Lepidoptera > Noctuidae > Apamea > Apamea sordens. The sequence continues at coordinate 22,481,981 of OX243990.1, read as the reverse complement.
TATTGACGGAATGGCTTTTCACACTCAATTATGATGACGTGGAGGCCATTTTGGCTACACAGGGATGAACGTCATGCATACGCACACACCCCCACACACTCACTCACATACAATGACTCACACACACACACCCTCACGCCCACTCATACACACAAAATATAATATGTTCACACACACATAAATACATGTATAAACACACATTTTCACCATTCTGCCACAAACACGATTTTCATTTTCATTTTCTTTTTTTTTTTCCTTTTTTCTTCTGGTCTTGTTTTGATTTGTATATTTTTGGTTTTTTGTTTTTATTGGCTTTGTAAAAAAGAAATGTGTAACTTATACCTATTTAGCACAACGAAACAAGTGTATTAATCGAGGAAGAGCGAGGTTTATCCCAACACAAGTATCTTCGGATTACTTTCTGGGAAGCCCCGGCAACTTAATTGGATTTAAAATTTAAGATAATAAACACATTTTTTTTTTTTTTTTTGTAAGAACGAATTGACAAAAACTGGAGTCTGGTCTATGCTAACACTTACGCTATCGTGTGTCTTGTAACTGTATGTCATGTTATATGCTCTAAGTAGATTCAAACAATTGCCCTCCAAAACTAATCACTGTATGTTGTTTATTGTTGTTGGGTCCGTGTATTGTATAGTTCTAGTTCTTCAGAGTCGCTTCGTTGTTGACAGAGCGTTCGTGACGATAGTGAGTTGTGTCCAAGCTGACGTATTCGTATATTTTGATGTTACAACCGACTTACATATTTTAAGCAACTTCAGTGGTTTTGGTTATGACAGTGATATGGTTCACCGCCGTTTCATCGACTTATTCTTAAACATCAATTATTTTGTTGTTATAATTTGTTAACATCATTCTGTAGTAGTAGTAGTCGAGGTCACGACAGCGCGCGGTAACTTGTGGACTTCTGTTGTTTTGTTTGGGACGTACGCTCCTCAATCTGATCGCTTCTTACTTTCAATCATATTACCGCACGATTCGTGTGGACCTGTCTCTGTATTACGTTACTCAAGAGGGTTTTCAAATCCCTTGTGAGGAATCAGGCTAGCTGAGCACTATTAATTTAGTCATTAGTAACAACGGCATTTTCTATGTATCTTTAAAATTAGTTTACATCACATCCTCCTAGTTAATTACACTCTCGTCTCATAGTTGACCCTTGTAGTTGTTGTAGTGGTTTATAAGTCTCAGATGTTATGTCACTATTACTTACTGGTAGTAAGTTTAGGAACTATTCGCCAGGAGCAGGCACATCCACAGTCTCCTCATGGCGTAGAGATTAACTCATGAAATCGGATAAAGGGCGAGTAATAAGTGGTCGCGACGTTCCGCGATAACGCGATATTTATACATGCGCTGTCGCGCCTTGCCGCGCCGCACCAGTACGCGCAGTGTCGCGTTGCACCGAATTACGCGATATAAAGCATTTTATTTATTCAACAGTGACGCGATATTATCTGCCAAGAACTTCATCAGACTCGCCGAAAGAAAAGTGTGATTGTAGATAATGCAAATATAAATAAATATATATTGTTGTTGTTGTTGTTAATATATATTGTTGGCGGCACCACTACATCTTATTCTTTACTTTATTTTGAGTCTGGTGAAGTGGTAACAATACTGCTTAAAGTTTGGAATAAAAATGTATCTGTGATCTGTGGCTGTTCTCGACATTATACTTTTGTAAAATGCAGGCTCCCATTTTCTTGCCATATTGTACACATCCTATTCCTCAAGCCATAACATTGAAGACTACCATCGATGAAGACCTGGTTGAAAAACGTATTTTAAAATCTATGAAGGTAGGTAGGTACTCCTGATTCTTTTACCTCTGAGGGCCCTTAGTAAAAACCTAAGCAAACAACAAAAATAAGTATGATATCTGCCAAATGGAATGCTCTTTGAGTGGGTACACAGCAAAGAGCATTCCTCGTTATCTATTTGCCCCGACCTTGTGAAGCCACTACTAATATTTGCGTACGCACATCCGTGTGGCGCGCGCCATTACGCTCACAAACACAAGAAGGTGCAATGAACTAACAGCCGCCATATTACTAGATAATAACATCAGTGTGGCGATGAGAAGTCTGCTGTGAAAGGAAAACACCGTGAAAGCTGCCGTCACCCCATCCACTGAACTGTTTGGTGGCGTCATTAGTGAAGCAGTGTTCACAGGCGACAGGTTTGCTGGGGCGGTCATTGAGCTATAATAAATAATAAAATAAAAAGCCTTTTAGATCTCGCATGATTAAAGTTATTTACGGTTTACATTTAATAATAATAATAGATAGTAATAAGAATAAATAATGTAGTAATGAGTATAATATTCACACGCCTCAAGCAGAGGCATTCGTTGTGCGCCGTTCGTAGCGCATGCCTCGCAAAGTCTGTATCCACCTTTACAACTATAGCAAAAAGTGTCGTTCCAACTTTTGGTTTTAATTTTTTCCGTCTAGCCCCCTTTCGCAACGCGCGATAAGGAACTTCGTTCCAAAACCGCGTTTGTTGTATGGGAGCCCCCCTTAAATATTTATTTTATTTTGTTTTTAGTATTTGTTGTTATAGCGGCAACAGAAATACATAATTTGTGAAAATTTCAACTATCTAGCTATCGCGGTTCTTGAGATAAAGCCTGGTGACAGACAGACGGACAGACAGACAGCGAAGTCTTAGTAATAGGGTCACGTTTTTACCCTTTGGGTAAGGACCTCTAAAAATGATAATATTATGATGTGAATAACTTTGTTGATAACATCATTCTCTTTATTTGTGTTTATTGGTTTGCTTGACATTCCGAAACTTTTAGAAACAGATTATATGGGCCTTCGACTTGGTCTCATATGACATACTTTGGGATAAACTAAAGGCAATAGGTGTCCCCAACAAGTTGCTGAACGTTTTTAGGTACTGGTACGATAACCAAACTAACGTTGTGAGGTGGGGGAATGAGTCGTCTGTACCATACAGGTTGGAATGTGGCGTGAGGCTGGGAGACTTAACCTCCCCTAATCGTTTTAATCTATATCAGAATGCATTAATCGAGGAACTCAGCAGCGCGCATGTGGTCTGCTTTATTGACGGGCTGTGTTTCAACAACATTAGCTACGCCGATGAGATGGTGTTGCTGGCTTCCTCGGTCAGTGCACTCAGAAAATTGATTAAGATTTGTGAGAACTATGCTGCTAACCATGGGCCATAATGTAAAAAAGTCGGAACTCATGGTGTTTAAGGCTGTTGGCAAGAAGTAATAATAATAATAATATCCCTGGACATTTCACACAGCGCAGAAGTGTTCGGAAAATCTCCCGCCTATTAAAATTAGCGACGTCCCGATTCGTCGGGTGGGACAGTTCAAATACCGAGGACATTTCATTGCTGATGACCTTAGGGATGATGAGGATGTTGAACGAGAGCGCAGGCCGTTGGCGGTGCGGGCGAATATGTTGGCTCGTAGGTTCACTCGGTGTACAGATGTAGTCAAAATCACACTATTTAAAGCTTACTGCACATCTCTGTACTCGAGCGCTCTCTGGATCAACTGTACTAAACGTGCCGCCAATGCGGTGCGTGTTCAATACAACAACGCTTTCAGGGCGCTGTTGCGTCTGCCACGATATTGCAGTGCATCTGCAATGTTTGCGCACGCGAGAGTAGACAGCTTCTCAGCTGTCGTGCGCAAAAATAATGCGTCTTTTCTCGCTAGATTGCGGGGCAGTAGCAACAGCCTCTTGACAGTTATTGCTGATAGGCATGATCACAGCCCCATCATGAGGCATCTTATAAAAACCACCATGTCTTTAGTAGAATATAAGTACTAACATAGTTTATGAGTTAAATTGTCTACTAACATCTAGAAGTGTAAGTTTTTCTTGTAGTATTGTTGTTTATTGTTTTTTTATGTCTTTGGATCTATTGTTGTCCGTGAAATAAAGATTATTATTATTATATTGGTTGGTAAGGTTGCTACAACGGTTTTTGTTATCTGTGATAATCATAAGAGTGTAAACTGATAGATTAGATTGCAAACATTTTATGTAGCATTCGGAACATTATTTATAAAGCACCTTGTATAGCTTAAAAATCTTAGCTTTTGTTCCAATTTTATACTAAACACTGGAACTGCCGTGGTACTAACTAACCAGACCAGACAGTGTTTGACGTCTTGCTATTGAAAAGGTTCGTTTATTACCTACTCGTAGGACTATACAAATAGTTCTGCCTCTATCACATCCAGAGCTCATATTTCCATTACATTTAGGTGCTTTGTTTTAGATTGATGGTTAAGTCCCCTATAATATATATAACCTTTATTAGTTTTTATGGTCAACACGGATTACAGTCAGCACAGCCAACGCACACTCGTGAGATATCGTCTTCTTGCGGTGTCGTCATCAGATATCACGCAGAGGCTATAAGGAATCCTAGGGTTAGAGAGACATCGCCAAAAACCGGTAACATTAACCAATTAAATATTTGCTATTAACGTCCAACGATTCCATTAGAGCGGCCATAAAATAAATCATTCGATAGTTAAAAATTGTTATAACCTCGTCCATGAGCCGGGGACATTAAATTTTACGATTTTGTCTCTGATATTTTGGCAAATTAATGAGCGTTAGACAATCGATAACCTATAATTAATTAGCTATTTGGAGTATTAAATTCTGCTAAAATGATAGGGCGAGTGTACGTACGAGGTCGTTCAGCGACGGCTCCAAGGGTACACTTGAAGGGCCGCTGACCAAAAAAAGGTAAACTGGCGACGAACGAGCAAACATGGTTTAACAATACAATACGTACACAACCGATGTTTGCGCTGCGTCCACGAGGTGCGCAGGCGCAGCTGGTAGCCGAGCACTCGACACCACAGATTATAAAAATATTGAACAACCGCTACTGAGCTACCTCACATACTCCATGCCCCTGTTCCAGCGAGAAGGAGGGAGATGAGAAGGAGGGAGATGCAAGGACGACGTCCCATTCGCTTTCACTAGGAGCGCTCACAGGAACCTGATTATTAAAAATTCCGTCATAGCGTCATAGTGTTTTTGGAGCAATTTTATCGAATGTATTTTTATCTTCGCTTTGAAGTTGATCAAGTTCTACTGCAATGACGTTCTTTAAAAATTCCATTTTCAAATTCACTTCCGTGATACAAATTTAGATGTTTTAAATCACGCAGTTTCCAATAATAGTATTAGTATAGATTACATACTCGTCAGACTTCATCGTAATATTAGCAATGTCAATATTTGAAACCTGCTGCATACTAATAGCATTTCATTGAACAGTTAGGAGCTGAGTGGCTTTTATATCTGCTGTTCTTTCAAGTGTGTGGTCACTATCAAGCAGAATGTAGGCAAACAACTCTAGGCTATACATTAAGTTTACTACTTGAGTGCAGGCACTGTTATTTAAACTGGTCAAGATAAATAAATATTTTTGGTGCTCATATCTGAACGCTGTTTCGTATACTTCTAGTGTTATCTTCAGATCGTTATGGATTTAGTTTATTATCGATTCAAATAAAATAGAAATCTTGTCTGTGAAACGCATCCGTGAATGCAATTTTTGATTCGCGGTCATGGGAATGTGTCTTTGGTATGACTTATAAGTTGCTATACATACGAACCGCAACACACACAGAATGCACAGAATTTACCGTAAGTCAGTTCGTTAGCTTTTTGATCAGTATTATCAAGTACCTACCTACACGAGTTGTCCGGTGACGGTCACATCGTCGGCGACGCCGTCACCGGCTGACACGGGCCGGCTGGTGGCTGGTAGGTGGCTGTCCGGCGCGCGGTGCCTGGAGGACGGCCACATGCAACCACTCATATTAAAACAAAATTATTGATAACCATTTGATGTCTTTATTTTTGATCGTAAAACAATGACATAGTTGAGTTTTACGACATTTTTATAGAACTCATTGACGTTGGTTTTATTGTTTTTGCTGTGTCCATGTTAGAGACGTGATTTTCTGATTATTTCGTTTAATAAAAAGTAAAGTGAGAGCCCATTCAAGCTCCCACTGTTTGTTTTTATGTGCACAACAGTAATTTTTAATCTTGGAATCTGTTATCAATTTGGTTGCGTAATAAAATATATTGAAAGGGTTTTCTGAATAGTTTTTGGAATGTCGTAGTGATTTGCAAGTTAATAGTAAGTGTGTAGGTAGTATGCAACGTGCGCCACGTGCTTCTGTACGCTTTGCGTCAACTGTTCATGTATTAACATAACTTACATGGCGTCGCTCACGTGTTGTATTATTTATTCCCGATGCTGGTTCATTACTGAGCAATGCGGTCTGCGGCCAGTTGACACTAACACCACTCTGACGAAACACACAGGCCCACTACTACAGGTTTGTGTTTTTTTCTATCTATAGTAGTTGTATACGATGTTTGCGTCACGGCTAAAATGAAGCCGTACACCAGCGATGTGTAATTTGTTGCCGTTTACAAATTAGAAATTCGTGTGTAATTGATACTTTCGATTTGGGTCATAACCATCGGTGATTGGAAGCCGAGGAAAGTAAATAAAAACCGTACTCGACAGCTCTCAGAACTAAAAGATACTTTAATTGAAGAAATTATAAAAGTTTAAAACATTAAGATAAAACTCGAAGAGTTAAGATAAAAGTTTTCCTAAAATCACTAATATTTTACGCCAAAGACGATTATCTAGAAGTGAAGACACCAAGAAGTGAAGATTACAAGAAAACTTACACCGTTACACTCGAGATAGTTCGTCTGTTGGACTGTGTTCATGTATAATATACACTTGAGAGATACCAAGAACACAAAAAGAGCCTTCACTAATAGTAGGTTCTCAGATAGGGAATTTCCATAAATTGTAAAAAAACGAAGACCGAGGGCTTCGCCTGGTTATCAAAGTAATATTATAATGAAGAGCTGAGTGTACCGCTACAATAGTACAGATGCTGATAATGTGCTAAAATATATGTTTGAAAGCTTCTGCAGATATGAATTTAAAACTTTAAGTGGTTAGCGGTACCTACCTTTGCGTGTCATGTCACAGCATCCCATCTCAAGAGATCTTAACTAACATAATCAAAAAATTCTTTTACAAAATTAACCCTCGATATTAAGATTGCAATTAACAAGAGCTACATGTTAAAAAAATTAAGAGTCGTTAGCGCCGGTGAGTTGGCGATGGCGGTGAGCGGTGACAAGGGCTGACAGGCAGCCGTACAGGGCTTTATCGCGGAGATATTATCGATAGCGATCGTTGGCTATCCTGCTTGAGTGCGCCGCACGGTGGCAGCCCTGCCCGAGGTTATCGCGATCTGGATTAGAAGTGTCTCTAGCGTGTATTGTCTGAGATGCGGCTGCGCATGTTTTGAGACGATCATGTCGTGTTGAGCTAGTGTTTGATTCGATTGAATTAGTATTAATTAGGTTGAAGTTTGTTTTAACAGTTTTGAGTTAGCAAGTTGATGGTTAAAAATGAAGGAGTTTAATTTGCTATTGCCTTCCATCGCTCTTATATCTTATCTGTCTTACTTACCTATCACCTATCGAATAAGAAGAATACTTTCATAACATGGTTTATCAATCTATACAAATACCTGATAGTAACATACATGAAGCAAGTAAGCTTCCAAGTTTTTTTCTATAAAATTCCAAATGAAGGTTAGTTAGCGCAGTTTCGTCGTGGTTTACAGCGCCATATTGTTTAATCATCGCGACGGTTTAATGCGGCCTATCCACTGGCCGGTAATGGGCGCAATCCGACTGATTTATACGACCAGTGACGAATGCTTTCACACACAGTTTAGCATTTGTTATAATGTTGGTGAACGGGAGATTGTATGGCGTTCCGTCACGGTGCGGCTCCGGCCGACTGAGGTACCCTTTGAGTTCTGATAGACATCAGCAGGTTGACTATTACAGCCTCTCGATAGATATAGAAATAATACATATGTAAGTACTTTTAGGCTCTCATTTCCAACTTTGATAAAACACGCGTCAGTGTGTGCCAGACTGAATCTTTGTAAAGACAAGCGGCCAATGAATGCGATCAATATTTTAAAATACTTAGTTGAACGTTACTGACGTAAAGTATATGGAAATTGTATTGGTTTTCTGCATGTTAGAATAAATTACAACTATTTAAATGAATTAATTGAATTAACGTCATTCTGGTACGAATCGAACCATTCCTACACGAATCACAGCTTGGATAGTCGTTGAAGTAGAAACAGACGCAGTGCTCCAGGAAACTAAACTCCGTCCAGGTCTCAGCAACTAGTTTAATATTAGTTTAGAGAAGAAAGTCAACTTACTTCTTAGAATCAATTACGTCTGAGACGAGACCTTATCGTCAACGAGACCGTTTCAAGAACAATAAACAGAACATTACCGCGAAAAGCACATCATCGTTGAACATGTTCACTGCGTGCCCTTTTAAGTGCTATCCAAAATCCGGCCAAGTGGAGTGAAATCTGTCGGCGACCAGCGACCAGCGCCCGGCGACCACGCACCCGCGTCTACCCGGGGTCGGCGGCCTGCGCCCGCGCGCCCAAACCAACGCGCGTGTTTACACACAGATATGAGCTGTTAATTACGATTTCGCTTGTCACGCCTTCTGCCTTGCTTAATGTTCGGCTTAACTTTATTATTAAAATAAAAATCACCGAGCCTCTAGGCGCGGGGACTGGACTTTCTTTTGGATTCCTTATTAGATACTTGACGAGCACTGTAACTAGAGAGAGCCAGTCAGCTGATCGACGATAATTAGACATTCAATTAATTTCAATCGAAGTAGGTGTTACCCATTAGACTAGTCGTAAAACAACGCTAACTCGAATCAACCAGAATAGGTAGGTACAGTTGTAAAAAATATTGAATAAATAAAACTCAAACAATATTTATAGTAGACAAACATTACGAACGAGTCCATTGGCTATAAATTATGATGAAGGAAGCAGGTGCTTTACAAACAAGTTGTTAAAACTGCTTGAACATTTTAGACACCTATTTGTGTGGAACATAATTGTTTTGTGGATATTTTAATCATTACAAATTAATAATATTACGAACAAAATTATTATTTCCTCTCGATATAGTGAGGTAAAGCTAACTCACACGAACATCTGTGTTCATTTTGTGGTACGCCCGATACCGCATTCCACCACAATTGCCAAAATCACGATTTTAGTGTGGTATAAGTGATGATGTGATGTAGATGATAATGTTATTAGTATTAGTCTTGTAACCTACCTAAGTGATAATGTTCTAAGAAATAGATTGAAATCTAAAGTTACAAAGCAAATGGTGTGCGATGCTTTTATGACAAGTATTACTGCTCAACGTGTGAATGTGTCGCCCACGCGACTCTGACTTGCCAATAGAACTCCGATAGATACGATCACATGCTGTTTCAAAATACGGAATAACTGTTGTGGTATTCCATTGAACTCGAAACTTGTACCACAACATATTTTCTTACATTTTCTTCAGTTTTTCAAAACTCCATCCATGTAAAAGTGTTCTTACGGCTAGCTTTGTTTAGTGTGTCAGAGTAAGAATGCATTATTAAGTCAATGATGTAATTCTACTTGTATTGTTCTAAACTACACACACCTGGTTGTAGAATCTGTCGTCGTGATATAACTGCACAGTAGCTCTTGTGAGTTGGCACAAATCTTAGCAAAGCGTTCATACGCGTAGGTACGGTAGCCCTTCTCGTGTAAACAAGTAATTTATACGCCGCGTCGATATCGTGGCGATACCGCGCGCCGCTGTACCACTGCGACTGCTGCGAGCCGCGGGCCAAATTAATTAGAAGTATCACGCACGCGGCATCTCATCACATACGTGATACAGCGACCGCTAAAAATATGCTGATCAGCACGATTGATGACCAGCGCACAATGAATTCGTATTAACCGAGGACCAATTGTGATGTAGTAAATTATAAGTGTTCTAGTGATGATATACGCGGCTCATATGATTGCATGTAGAGCTTTAGAAATCTAGCTCTTACGTAAGATAGAGTCTGATAGTTTGGGTCATAACTTCGAAAAAGTATCACGAGTGCAATTAGCATTTATGAACAGGCAGATGCAGTCATAAAGTTTCAGCTCAAAGACTTAATTAAAAATACCATTTTAGCAGCAATTATACCCGCTATTATCTTGAAAAATACTTCACGAAAAAAAATCTAGTGTAGCCCCTGTGTACGCGTAGCTCGTGCCAGAACGCTATCTCAGCACATTAGCGTGCCAATTAGACAATAATCACGTCAATCGTCGAGTCGAAGAGAAAACGCCATTCAGTACGCCATACAGTAAATCTAAGCTTGTTACTCGGTCAGAATTAATTGACCGTCGCTTCCCAGCACCGGCAATAAACTCTCCAAACCGTATCGAGTCTCCAAAACGCACTGCCTATCTAAAAACACACGCAGCACTGTGTCCCACTGTGTCAGATTGTGCCCACCGCACCTGTAAACTTATATCCCTCAGTGTTACTAAAGTGGAAAACACCCAAACAACTTTTGACTTTGAGAAATTAATTGGCGTAACGGCTATGGTTTTAATTACCCGAGTTTCAAGCAAATGTACACTTGAACCGGTGCGCGGTAAATGTTAGAAGTCTGTCGGGTCTACGTTCGCATACCATGTATCTTCATGATTCCATCGTGATAGATTATTGTGCCTAAATGTGAAGGCAGAAGTCTCAAATGAAAATCTAAAAAGGACTCTTCCAACCATTTTGTCAACAAGATTGGTGTGGATTGATTAAAAACAGGGCTCCATAAGCGCTATCATTATCATGTGTACATCATACCTACACCCTTTCAGTCATTTATCTCTTACAAATCTTGTATCTTAGGTGTATAGATTTGTTAATGCAATCCTCATCATTCAATTTCCGACTGATAGTCGGCTCAGCACATGATTACGTCGCATTAGCCAGTCAATCCCGATGTGCATTTTTAGTGGAGCTCGTTTGACGTTAGTTTGACGTGACCCGTCGGGATTGCTTGCTAACGTGACCCGTCGGGAATGCTTGCTGACGTGATCCGTCGGGAATGCTTGCTGACGTGACCCGTCGGGAATGCTTGCTGACGTGACCCGTCGGGAATGCTTGCTGACGTGACCCGTCGGGAATGCTTGCTGACGTGACCCGTCAGGAATGCTTGCTGACGTGACCCGTCGGGAATGCTTGCTGACGTGACCCGTCGGGAATGCTTGCTGACGTGACCCGTCAGGAATGCTTGCTGACGTGACCCGTCGGGAATGCTTGCTGACGTGACCCGTCAGGAATGCTTGCTGACGTGACCCGTCAGGAATGCTTGCTGACGTGACCCGTCAGGAATGCTTGCTGATGTGACCCGTCGGGAATGCTTGCTGACGTGACCTGTCGGGAATGCTTGCTGACGTGACCCGTCAGGAATGCTTGCTGACGTGACCCGTCGGGAATGCTTGCTGACGTGGCCCGTCGGGAATGCTTGCTGCACTCACTTATTTTTGCACCTCAGAGGGCTATGAATTAGGGAAATGCTGTTGACGCAAATAGACTTAAAGAAAGTATAACTAATAAAAAGACGCGAACAAAGTAACGAATTGGGTGGCGCTTGCAAGAGTTATATAATTTATAATAAGGATGGATGTTAGTACTATGATTTGTAAAAAAAGGGAATTCTACAATCTAACCTAGATTGTAAAATTCCCTCTTTAGCAGTTACATACTGTAACAGTACGCACCTTACCGCGTGTTCGGGTGCACCCTAAGCAATCGCCTACACTTCCTACTTTGCCGAAACGCGGGTAGTAGGACTAGTAGTTATTGAACAAGGATTTTTACTACAAAACTACGCTACATTCAAATCCTTACCGGCCCACGTTTAATCATCTGCTGACTAAATTTTGTCTCGATCAATGGAAAATTCCACTTCGATAATCCTTCATAACTTAAAGTCAAGTTATCTGCATGTAAGCTAGCAACTATCTCCGTAACTAAACCAGGGGAAATCAAATGGCCGTCGCCGATAATCTGGATCTAAGAAACCAGTACCTGTGCCATTATTACATCAACGAGTCGAGGTCGTTTAGTGCTTGCAATAGGTACTTATGTACGATGCGAGATTTCAACAGTAGGAGAAATACGCTTGTTTAGAAAAAAGATAAAATATGAAGAATAAAACATCGAGAAGGATTGGTAGGCTGACCGGAATGCTAGGGTTGGGTCCGACCTGCTCATAATGTACTGGTACTGGTGTGGACTTACTTACGAATCGAAGAGACGAATGGTTCATTTTGATTTTATATTTAGCAATAAAATGTCAAGGATTCTTCTTATCAATTTACAAGTATAAAACAAATACTTAAGGCAATAAAAAATTAAAATATCTCAGCCAACTCTAATGTAGATTGAGACACAAGGATCGAACGCGTATGTGTGCGTTCGATCCTTGTGTCTCATTCTACGTTCTATTGGATGGACAAAAGTGTCACAGAATAAGAATATACAGAAGATCAACTGCTAGAACCGCCATGTCTCCATTTATTGCATATGGTACGACTTAAGGACTTACCTAGTTAATTTCACCGTCACCAGTGATTAGTGTGAGGAATAACTCTACGGGTAACCTCTCAACTTGTTCTAAAAGAGGCCAGTTCCTTTTCTGGGGAAAACACCTTATATACGATGGAAGATAAATTGTTTGTACAGGAAATAAGGAACAATCTCTTAAAACCACATGAAACCATATATACGCATCCTTTCTTTTGGAGTCTTTTCAATCGGTGTTCTGACATGCGCGAGCTCGATATCATCAATTCATGAACTATCCAAAGTGGATCTTTTGTGATTACATCGAGCGTAGATGTTGTTCCGCGGTTGGCACGCGTTCAAGGAGATCGTCTGCCACACCCACGAGGAAGGCAGCAGAGTAGGAGCCGTCACGTGCTCTAATGATGGGCGACCAATTAGAACCAGTTCGCGCGAACACAGCGCCATATGTCAAGCATTAAGTGATCGGGTCGCCATTTTGTGTGGCCACCAGGTTGTCTATTACAACAGCATAGGTGCATGTCGAATGACCAAGAGATGTCTACAGGTCGTCGACATATGCCACTGTTGTCGATTATCTAGCTTGGATACTGATCAGGACCGTTTTTATTTTTAACCGACTTCAAAAAACGGGAGGTTCTCAATTCGACTGTATTTTTTTTTTGTTACCTCAGATCTCCGTTATTTATAAACCGATTTGAAAAATTCTTTTTTTATTTGTACGGATATACTTTCAGAGTCCCATAGAAATGTCATCAAAAACGGTTCAGTAGTTTGGTGATGGCAAACAACGAAAATGTGAACCCAACGACCCCGACTTCAGACATTAAAGTTATTTTTCACTTTGTACCTGTTATACCTTTGTTTTTGTGTAGTTTTTTTTTGTGTTTTTGGAAATCGTTTTTTTTTTGCAATAATGTTTTTCGTCTTTTTCTTAAGACTGCTTCGATAAACCATGAGATGTAGAGAGTTCGGTGTTGAGTCGGGTAGCGTTGTGTAATTTTTTAAATAAATAATCGGTTGTTCTTGAGACAGTCTTAACTAAACTTACCTATATATCATAGTTTTATGTTTTTTACGATGACGGTGACGCGAAAATAAATTACGTACCTACTTTGCGTTGCGCAAGAGTCACGCATGGCCACATTGGCCACGTAAACCTTTAAATACGAGTGATTTATGAGAAACTCTTAAACTGTCAGTTTAGATGTGACCAAATATTTCCTAACAGGAAGATTTATTAAATAAGACGATACAAATTAATAGCATCGTTTTTGTCATTGAAGTAAAGTCTTGAAGCAAATAGGATGTCTATAATTACATACCTAAATTCTCTTTGCGTAATTTCTATGATAATGGAACATTAATTCGGCAGTAAATCTCAATTTAATTCCAACAGTAAATAAGAACGATCGTAAAACTATTTAATGTTTTACTTAGCGTATAAAATTGATTCATTGTTTTAATATGATAATACGCGTCGGACAATGATTTCATCATTTGAATATAAAGACCGTCAATCATCATTCGTAATCAATCCACTAAAACATATGAGTGTTTAATATATCGCTCACAACGCGCCCCTACCACGCACCGGCTCCGATCAGCGATTACCGCGTCACCGCTGACAACAAAAATAATAACGCGTAGCAACAAAAACACGAATTAAAATCCTTTTCGGATAAATCTTCCGTTATTCACAACAAATAAGTTATTAAAACACTGTTTTTTTTGACATCATAAGATGATTCACTGTTTTAAAATGGTAATAAGTGGGCTATTTGAATATTTAGAGTGTCATTGGGCACCGCGGTGGCTGCGCACGCGCCGTCTCCTCCTTTCCGGGTGTGTGTCTGTCTGTATGTATATTTTTTCTCGGTGCACACAAGTCGAGTACGAATTAAGTATTGTAATGTATGCAAATTTTTGCTAAAGATCCGCTCGAGGTTTTTGCTCTCCACTTAATACTAGGGCAACATAACTTTACGAATTGCACTCGTATTAACATAATTGAGAAAAAGTTAAATAATATTCATGACATGTTAATTTGTCGGTTTATAAGTGTTAAAGGCGCATAATTGAATGTTGTCGGCCGCCGCCCACGCCAGCGACTCATTGCTTTGTGCTTCGCGTTTTACGAGTTGTGTGAATGTTTACATTTAGTGTTATATTAGTTTGCGCTGCTGCAGAGCGACTGTTGTCTGCTGTTGTGGCGACAGGCTGCCGCGCATGTTTGCCGTCCGCAGTGTCAAGTTGTGTGACATTGTCGTCAATGTTGTCACACAGATGCTAAAATTTCGTAACACACAGCTCGTGTGTTTGTGAATCTGTTGTAGACAGTCTTAAGTCATAATGAGTCCAAAGTATAACAACGTTTCCTTTATAAGGTAAATTATTAAATAAATGGTAGCAGCTACACCTCACAGCCCGCAGTATCTTTATGAAATCTCAACGCGAAGGTCGCCGATGACTACGAAATGATTAGTCCACATACCGACAGGTAGGTGGCACGGCCGCTAGCCATTCTATAAAAATAAAATGTAGAAACATATAGTGCCTGGTGATTTTGAAAATTGAGTTCAGAATTCTACTATTTATTAAATTAATAATGTGTTTAAAACTGGCTCAGGGATACTTGACCGAAAACGACTACTTTAATTTATTGATATTACTTTTACGGCATGCGTGAATATTTTTTATACGGAATGGTAAGTTTATCACGATAATGTGTCAGATCATAGTAACTAGATACGGCCGGGTCCGGTTGTCGCGAATGCTGGAGTTTGATTATTCAAAGCGCGGGTCGCGAGGTGTCCGCACGAACCTGTGATCGATACAAATATTTATTATCTAGACTTAATCGAACTGCCACCACTACCATAGTAATCACAAATATTTAACAAAACAGAACTCGAATTCTACCCAACTTTCGACTATTTTACATTTCCTCCTTTCCGCGATATTTTGCTATCTTTTGAAGTTCAAAATACCACAAAAAAAAGTCTCCTGTTACATTCGAGAGCGAGTCACCTCGCCCCGTCAACTCAGTTTCTCGTCGCACTCATGGTACGGCCACCAGTCTGCTCCGGGCCTATGCTAATACGCTCGCAGCATGCTCCCGCGTTACGTGCGGTAATGGAACCACTTCTAGCTATTTCCACTTGGTCTTGGTTCCAGACCATTTTATTTATATCTGTTGTAAAGCAACAGATCTGATTGACTACAAGACAGTTTTATCCTGTAAATGAGTTAATTTGACTAATGGGTACCTAATTCCGTTAGTAATATTTACATAGGTATCAACAATCACCAGTTGGAACATTTGGCAGAGACTATTACAAGTATTTTTTTAACACGATTGACACTTTTGAATAGAGTTTTTCGTAACCTTGTGTCGTAGCGCGTAGCGTTTCGTAGACCCTACGCGTAGCCTATCCCAATGTCCTGAAGAAGTGCAGTGAAGAATAATAATATATATGATTTAATTTTCCATTGTGCGTTGCTAGCCTAGATTGTTATAATACAATAATAAATAAAAAGCCTTTTATTTCTCGCATAATTAAAGTTATTTACGGTTTACATTTAATCATAATAATAGATAGTAATGAGAATAAATAATGTAGTAATGAGTATAATATTAATTAAATTGATAAATAAGATTTAAAAAGGGTACCAATAATTTATCATGCAGGCATGCAAGAAGCGCTCTTATGTGAGGGTGAAGGCCTCCTACAGACTTTTCCATTTGTCTCTTCTTTGGCAATTGTCTTCCAGTTTTTACCAGCTATTGTTATTATATCGTTATCCCAACGAGTTACCGGTCTTCCTCTCTTTCTAATACCGGCAGGGCCCCGCCACAACGTCAGTCTAGAAGTCCACCGGTCATCGCTCATCCTGGCTACATGGCCTGCCCAGCGCCACTTTAACTTTTGTGAGAAATTAAGTGCGTCTGTAACTTTAGTCTTTTCCCTAAAAACACTAAAAACGATTTATTTCAAGTGGCAACATATAATGTGAGCACTCTATCAACATCTTACCGATTACTGGAGCTGATGGACTCTTTGGAAAACACAACCTATGACGTAATCGGCCTTCCTGAAATCCGGCGTGGCGGCACATCAATCCAGGAGTACAACAATTTCATGCTTTGTTATACAGGGGAAACAAGAGGATTATAATAATATGGCGTTGGTTTCATTGTTAAGAAATATCTCAAAAGAAGCATCGTCAGTTTTAATGGATTATCCGAACGAGTAGCTTTTCTAAAACTAAATATAAATGTATATCAATGAGATATACTTACTGCAAGTCTATGCACCCCCAGAGGCGGTAAATGAAGATGAGGTGGAATTTTTCTATAACACCATTAACGAAACTTTAAGAAGCTCAGGTAAGAACGTAATAGTCATGGGTGACTTTAACTCAAAAATTGGGCATCTTAGACCAGAAGAAAGCCTGATAATGAAAAATCATGGATATGGCGTGAGAAATAGTAGAGGTGCGAGATAAGTTCGAGCGGCCTCAGTTGACTAAAGAGCCAGCGCCTGATACATTTTGCATACGAAAACAAATTGAGTATTATGAACACCTTCAAAAAACTCAAAAACCAAAGATGGACCTGGAGGTCCCCAGACGGAAATACAAGACCAACAGCAATATCAAGAGGATGTCACCACACAAACTAACTACGACAATATAATTCGAGGCATGGAAAAAAGTCTACATATCGCACAAAATACCGAACAACAGACCACTAAACCTAGTGTAATATCAGCCTATACCAGGAAACTCATGGATTGGAGAAAACAACTACATGAAATTAAACCTAAAACAAGAGCATAGAAAAACGAATTATAAGCTCTATATAAATTCGTAAGTAAGAACATAAAGAGAGACTACATGCTCCATCGATCAAAAACCATCGAAAAACATATAAGAACTACTGGCAGCATTAAAAAAGCATACAAGGAGCTAAATACCCACAAGATATTGATTAAGCAACTAAAAGAGATAGACAAACTATCACATAACAGGACCGATATTATGAAAACCGCAACAAATTCTATTCTAATTCTAGTCTAATTCTACAAAAACTGTATGATTGTCAAGCCATATTTATAGCCATAATTCTACAAATATATTTGACAGCACCAGCATACAACTACCTGCAGAAGACATTTTACCGATAAAAATGTTAGACGAGCTCGAAATTATAGAAGGACTAAAATGACTGAAACTGGAAAAATGCCCAGGTCCTGGTGGAATTACTAACGAGGCAATGAAAATAGGCTGTAAATATCTTGCTCGTCTTCTGACACGGCTCTTTAACTCGACATTAGATTCAGGCACCACACCTCTTCAATGGTCAGAGTCGACCATGATTCGACTCTACAAAAAAGGTGATCCCACTGATATAGGCAACTATCGCTCGATCAGTCTGCTGCCCACACTCTCCAAACTCTTTTCATCAATAATCGAAAAGAGGGTTAGTAACAGTTTAGAGGAATACCAACCGATAGAGCTAGCCGGTTTTAGACGTGGATATTCTACAATAGATCACATCCACGCAATTGAACAAATTATCGAGAAGTATAGTGAATATCAGAAACCACTCTATGTAGTGTTCATCGATTATCAGAAAGCCTTCGACACAATACGACACTCTTCTATATGGACCACCTTAAGCTCACAACACGTTGAACACAAACAAATAGAAATTATAAAGTATTTGTACTGCAACTGCACAAGTAGAGTTAAACTTGAGACGACAGGACCACCGATACCTACCCATAAGGAGAGGTGTAAAGCAATGCGACCCATTATCTCCGAGAATTTTATAGCGGTACTAGAGATGGTCTTCAGCAAACTAAATTGGGAAAGACAGGGCTGAACATTAACGGCAAATTCACCAGCCATCTAAGATTTGCCGACGATATTATTCTACTATCCGAAAGTGCTAAAGAGATGGAATCAATGACACAGTCACTGAAAACTATGAGCTACGAAGTGGGTTTAGAAATGAATTTAAATAAAACAAAAATTACGTCCAACAGTACGAAACACCCCATATATCTCGACCAAAAACCATTGGAATACGTAGACAGTTACATACACCTAGACAAACAAGTTTTCTTTGGAAAACAAAACAATGAAAAGTTGAAAGAAGAATTTCAGGGGCATGGAAAAAGTTCTGGAGTCTAAAAGAAATACTGAAGAGAACTATGCCTATGAATTTAAAGAAAAAAAAACAATCGACACATGCCTGCTCCCCTTTATCACCTACGGTTGCCAAACGTGGAAATACACGCTACGCGTAAGGAACAAAATCAGATCCTACCAACGAAGTATGGAGAGAAGCATTGCAAACGTGAGAAAAATACAAAAAATCCCACACAATATCATACGGGATAATGCTATAGTTAGTTGACAATGAGGAAGGATGTCGATGATAGTGCTTAATATTAGCTTGCTCACCACAACATTTAGTTTTAGTGTCCGTTACAGCTTTGCGAAGTCAATGACGGATGTGATACCCTGATGTTATTATAACCGGTTTTAATAATGTTGTTGCAAATCAGTTTTATGAGCGGACCTACCTTAATAATATTAGTTTTGAAATTTAATTTGACTTTGGTCGAATACAACTGTCCTGACTCCTGCCTCAATCAGACAGACATTGATTCTAATTACATTATGAGTGATGTTTTAGCAATTATAATAAATCGGTTAATAACTCAACGTTGGCATCGTGCTAAGGTGAACGAGAAGCGAAGTGGTCTAGTGGCGTGTCGTGGTACTCGCGGTACTCGTGGTACGAGGGACCTTGCTATTTGTATACAGTTATACGATGCCATCGCAGAAAAAAGCTTTAATAAAATCCAGTAAAGTATCAGTTATCTAAGACGCAATTACAGCGCTTAATAACAGCGGTGTGCGAGCGGGGCCGCGGGTCGTCCGCTGACATCCGTTTTATTTCGCTGCGCGGGCGCCGCCGCGGGGGTCCCTAAACGTCCGACCGGCTTATATAATAATTGTTCGCCGTTTTCATTTAACAACGTTTTTTTTCGTCTCGTCCGCCATTAACACGCGGCGCGTCTCGGTCGGCGGCGCGGGCGCACCTCCGGGCGAAATAATTTATTGCCGATTTGAGGGAAAATTGGTATTTTGTTGTAAAATATAATACGCCGTCGCGATGCGGCGTTTAATTCGCATCGCGCCGAGTATCTGCTTCGATTCGTTCGATACCATTTATAGACGTGTATGTGGCTTGTTTACGAGTGTGCGCACTACTTATGCGTAAAATTAATCGCAGTGGACTCTTTCGATAGGACGCCTGAGAATTAAAAGTAATTATAAGAGGTCTTATCGCTGGCGAGTTATAATATACGCATATTTAATGGTGGCTCGTTAGCGGTGCAGCGCGGAGCGCCTGCGACGGAGACCAGATAATAGAAATGTTGAAAATAAAAACTAGTATTTATGTGTGCGGGCGCTCTCGCAGCCGTGAGTTCACGCCAAGTTATTATTTTGAAGACCAGCCAACGTAAACGGGCGTTGGCTTGCGGCCACCGCCATATATGGCCGTAAAAAATACCGATAGGTTTAATAAAAAACAAGTAATTACACATCTTCATTTGACCGTGATGCGGTGTGTGTTTTTGCGGCGTGTTCCGGACCGGCGGCCGCGCTACAGCGGGCTCGCGGGCTGGGAAATGCTGCGAAAATATTGAACGCCTTATATAATTATACACCACCCTCGACAGGCCGTATATGGAGCCGAGCGCTGGGACCCGCCCGGTCAAAGACCTGCTCCGTTCACACCTTGCCTTAGGTGCTAATTCTAACTAAACCTAATACAATGTATACATTAATTTCCTGCAGAAATCTACTTTATCGTTCTGTACAATCGCTTTATCTCAAAGCGCCTAGAAATACTCACTAGCTTCACAATAACTTCTACAGACACCAGTAGAATTACCTACCTACAACTTTAATAGCGCACTCTTGAAAAGTTCTCTCAACGAGGAAGTCCTGAACTTGTTTTCTTCTCTGATCTGCAAACGATTACTGAAGGAAGGCCAGGAAATCTTACAGACACTCTGTTTTAATCCAGCTACTAATCCCTACTAAAGTAATCTGAGTGAAGTATTAGCAGCCCCCTGTATGTGTGGATCAGCTGCAACGCTACACGCTGTAGCGCGGCGCGAGATTCTCCACACACTCAATAAATGAATATCGATCGATTCAGTGTAATTGCGAGCGCAAAAACGATGTCGAGTGCGCACATCACACGAACACGATACAAGCTGATAGCGATTCTTTTTCATATGGAAATATAATGTAGATCTTTTTGACCCACTGTGGAAATAATGTTGGTCGCCTATATAAATAATGTTGGTCGCCTGTATAAATAATGTTGGTCGCCTGTATAAAAATACCTAAATGTATTTTTCAGCTTCCATTACTACCGCCACTGTAAATGATAAAAGATAAGACAAAACTACTTTTTTACACTTTTACAGGTCAACGATATTTTAAAGAAACTAGATGAGGTCGGCGTTTCCTATCTGCCTACTCTGAGAAGAGAAATAAACTCTGAGGTCACGTGTGAAGACCATGTAGATTGATGTCAGAAATGGTCTTTTGAGGAAAGAACCACACAGTTTTAGTGAACCTGTACAGCTCAACTCAGAACTTAAGGAGCTCAACGATTCGACGAACAATACCAACGAAAGGACATTTTGGCTGTCTATGTGTATTAAGATTTTAGGTTACTGAAAGGTTAACTAGCCTATTTTTTTTTTGTATTTTCGTCGCGTCATTATCTAATGAATATAGAGTTGAAAAGGCTCAGTAACGTAGATTCATATTTTAATTGTTCATAATAAAACTCGTTTTCAGAGGAAATGGTTGAGCTCATTTTTTTCTTCAAAATCTTACAACAATAGCAATGTCACGGTGGTGTAAGCACAAGTTGAAAGCACTCACTAAATTGTTTCTAAACTTGTGTGGGAGGATGAATAACTATAAGAAATGTATAGGTACTTGAAAACAGTTTTTTCTTGTAAGTAACGGATTTCGCAAAACTACCTATATTAGATTGTCTGGGCTGTTATCAAGAGTCTTCATTATTATTGAAGAAAAAAAGAACATTCTAATACTTACCTATGGTCTATAGGTATGCACAAACGTCGTCACGTGATTAAGATAATATTAAGTTCTTGACGCTTGTGCAGTTCTACGAATGAGGAAACAATGATTAATTTACCGATTAAAAATTATTACTCAACCATTATTATATTTTTTATGTCCGCATCCGGTGCAATCAGCATTCATAGCCAACAACTACCCATCATCATCCCATCTAGCTAGCGTACCTATGTAAGCTTCAGCATACATAGCCAAACTATTGTTGTGCCCATTATTAAAAATAAGACTGGAGATGCGAGTGACAAGAGCAACTACAGGCCTATATCCCTGGCTACCATCATTGCAAAGGTGTTGGACAGTCTGATTGATCAGCAGCTGGATAAGCACTTAACACTCCACGATGCCCAGTTTGGGTTTAAGCCACGTTTATCCACGGAAACAGCTATACTATGCCTCAAACAGACTGTTCAATACTATACAAGTAGGAAAACACCTGTATATGCATGTTTTCTGGACCTCTCCAGGGCCTTCGACCTCGTATCTTATGGCTGCCTATGGAGGAAACTGTCAAATGTTAAGAACCTCCCAAGCGATATCATTAGGATGCTAAAGTATTGGTATAAAAACCAATACAATTATGTTAAGTGGGCGGGTGTCCTGTCGGATGCATACGGGTTGGAGTGCGGTGTGAGGCAGGGGGGAATCAGCTCACCCAAGCTATTCAACCTGTATGTAAACGAGCTGATCTGTGAGCTCAGCAATACCAATATCGGGTGCTCCATTAACGGGCACTGCGTCAATAACATCAGCTACGCGGATGATATGGTATTGCTGAGCCCATCGGTCAGTGCACTTAGGAGGCTTCTTCGCATCTGTGAGGACTATGCGGTGGCTCATGGCCTCAGGTACAACGCGACCAAGAGCGAGCTACTGGTTTTTAAAGCGGGTAACAAATGTTATGATACTGTCCCACCAGTCACCTTGGGGGGCGCTCAGCTTTCCAGGGTCACGAAGTTCAAGTACCTGGGGCATTGGGTCACCGATAGTCTGTCCGACGATGTGGACTTGGAGAGGGAACGCAGAGCATTGGCAGTTCGATGTAACATGCTGGCTCGTAGGTTTGCACGTTGTACTAGGGAGGTGAAAATTACACTCTTTAGAGCGTATTGCCAATCCATGTACACGTGTGCCCTATGGGTCAGCTATACAAAAAGCTCGTACAATGCTCTGCGAGTCCAATACAATAACGCCTTCAGAGTTATGTTGGGGCTGCCGCGCTTTTGTAGTGCGTCGGGGATGTTCGCGGATAATGGCGTGCCAGATTTTTACGCACTGATGCGGACACGGATAGCATCCCTGATGCGGCGAGTGCGCGACAGCTCCAACAGCTTGGTGGCTATAGTAGCCGACAGGACAGACAGTCCAATGATGTGGCAATGGATGACCACTCATCGTGCGTCATTCCATTATTTGAAGTAAGTTGTTTTGGTGTAGTTTTGTGTTTTCACGATGTATGTATGTTTTTTGTGTTTTTTGTTTTTAGTATAAAATTTTAATGTGTGTTGTTTATGGACCTGGTCTGAAGTAAATAAATTATTATTATTATTATAGCCAACAACTACCCATCATCATTCCATCTAGCTGGCGTACCTATGTAAGCTTCAGCATACATAGCCAACAACTACCCATCATCATCCCATCCAGCTAGCGTACCTATGTAAGCTTCAGCATACATAGCCAACAACTACCCATCATCATCCCATCCAGCTAGCGTACCTATGTAAGCTTCAGATTTCAAGTTATAGAGGTATTAGGAACAGGGTGTAAAGTCCACACATCCTCTATAGAAAATCCTCCGACCAGACGGGTGTTGTGTCTGGCGGGCTATTGCCCAACGATTGATGTTGGGAAATTGTATGTATACTAATTGCGCGGTAAACTCTGCTTGCGAGATGGAGGATTTGCGTGACGTCAGTATGACGAGTTGTTCGCATGTGGCGTTGTAGATACCGCTACAAAGTCAATGAATGCTGATAATTATTTTTGAAAGATGCGTAGCTTCTGTCCTGTCATTAATGTTTGAAACTATTTCAAAGAGTTTCGTCCACGCTCCTCACGCTGCCCGCTACCGTCCTCTTCTCGCACCCGATAATTATGCATGTCGGCGCACGCATTACCCGATTTCGTTACATTCATCCGTTGCGCTGCCAACAAAAAGCGCAAGCTATGACGTATTGATATAAATTATCTAACACGCGAGCTCAGCTATGAATATTTAAAACTCGGTAATGAAGAGGCGTAATTTCGCCGTTTGTTTCTGTTCATATTTAAATTGTTTCTTCTGTACATAATTTGTGTACGGATATGGATTTTAATTATACCTGGTTTTTACTAATTAGTGTTCCGTTCTAATAATGAATCGTCAGATATATTTAAGATGTTTCTTACCGGCTCGGGGTGATCACAAAAGCCCAGTCGCTTTTCTTTCTTAGCGACACTGTTGTGTGTCTGTAACTGTACATTAGATATAATCAGCCTATAATGTTCCCAAAATGATTTACACAAAGTAAAGCGCCTGCCTGGGTTCGAACCCACGACCCACAACTCGTAAGTCGGGGCCGTTACCACAGGGGCTCTTCAGAAAGAAAAAAGTACAATAATTAGATTTTATTAAATTAGAGATAAATTCATACGAATTTGCTAACCTTGTTCGCAAAATCTTGTGTTGTGTCAATATTTTATGTATAAATATAAAGATATCACAGCACGCAGTAGTTTGCCGAATATCGCTAATTAAATAGCTAAGATCAATTAAACTAACATAATAGGGGCTGAGTGTTCTACTGGCGGCCATATAAAGTAGATCTAGACTTAGAACCAGCTTCATTAAATTTTAGAAACTATTTCTGCATTCAAGACGAGCATCTGTGGTCTGTGGGGTAGACATTATTATCAAGCCAACTTTCTCTGGTCTGGTGTTTTCATAGCATTAGTGAGATATTAATGTGGAATCGCTTTTTAAATTATTCAGATTTATCTCCTTTTTTTTCGAAAATGTAGGTAATAAACTAATCTAGGAGAGAGTGTCGTGGTTGTTATCAGTAGGAGTGGCAACAGCCGACAGTACATCTGGATTGACTTATAAAAGTGTTTTGCAATAATTTATCTTCGCAAAATGCCTTTTTCAGAATGTTTATATAAGGCAACAAGACTTATTTATGAAGTTTTTCTGTGAACAATAAGATAGTTAATGATCGATGGAAAAAACGTAAAACGCTCAATGATGGCATTTTGAAGCTCCATCTGATCATGTTCCCACTAAAACCTTCACTTTTCACTCTACGACAATGACATCGAAATGCGTTCAAAGAAGTGCATTCGATTCAACAAAACGTTATTTTAGAGCTCCACTCGGCCCACGGCTTCATAAATTTCCCTTACTCAATGGCCGCTCTCTATGGGCACTATAGACGGGTCAGTTTCACAATTTTTCTAACCGTAGCTCGTAGGTAGCTATTGACGCTGGCAATAAACACGGCGTATCGCAAGTGATCCTACGCACTAGATACACATGAACGGTACCTATCGGTCGGTGCAGACGGGCGGCTAACACGCGGTTTGTGCGCGACACTAAACATGGCGCGGTATCACAAAGATCCGCAGCGCTAGTTAGGTACTGATTGCACGATACGTGCAGGTAGTGTGGACTGTGCAGACCGACGGTTCAAACGCTGCGGTTATTACGGCGCGTGTTTTCGAACGCGCATTAAGCTAATGGATGTTGCAGTAGATCATCTATTCCATAATTATGTTGTGTGTTGCAGAAAAAATATAAACATGATAAGTTCTAGAAAAAGTTGCAAGAAAAATAAGTTCTAGAAACCGCCATCCAGTATTAACGAATGTCCAATAATCCTACTAATCTAACTAATATAATATTATAAATGCGAAAGTTTGTATGTATGGATAGATGGATGAATGGATGGCTGGATGGATGGATGGATGTTTGTTACTCTTTCACGCAAAAACTAATGAACGAATTTGGATGAAATTTGGCACACATATGGTTTATAACCAGTATTAATATATTATATAATCCTATAATTATGTTAATCCGATCGACTGATCGAGTTTCGATCCTGTGGGTATATCGGTATAAAAAGTATCCACTTTTTATCCCGATATTAACACAGGATCGAAACTTATACGGGTGAATCTAGAGATTTCAAGCTATACGTGATTGTATTCCAGGCAACATTTTCAGCATCTACGAGAGTTCTTAACATTTACAAAGAAGACAAGAACATTCTTAATATACTCAAATCTACGATTCTAAATAATAGTTTTCTTATTGTTTCAGAATCTCGTCTTGAACCGCCAGCCTGCTCGCACAGAACAACATTTGCTGTGGCGAAAACCGCCGCCACGTCGGCTCATAAACATGTCAAATTTATGAAGAGAAAACGCCCGCGTGCGCCCGCCCCGGACATAATTACCGCGCTGTATCGCGACACCAATGAAAACCAATTCTTTATGTACACGTTACGCAGATAAACCTAAAATGTTGATGGCTGTACGCCGCCACGACTAGAGAACGAGGCCTACGAGAAAAAAAAATATTTAAAAAAAAACTAGCCGGCCGTGGCTGAACGCTCCGTGTTCTTAATGACACCGCTTCAATGACATTTCACATATTTTTTTCCAAAAGAATCGTCTGATACAAATTAATAGCGTAGTTTCGGCTCGTAATTTCGTGATGAGATGTGATGAGGACAGGAAAGATTATATTACCTGAGGGCCACTCAAATTAAGATGGCTTTAGTTATGAAAATGTGAGACCACCAATAAACAATGCGACCGACCAGCAATTATGATGAACTGAGCTTGATGAGATATTATTTACAAGCCAAATGTCCGCAAACGTTGGACCCACGCGGCCTGTCATTGTCAGCTCAAAGAGCATTTTTGCTGATCTAACTGTTAGTCTGTGAAAGGCTTTGTGAGTTTAACCGGAAAACCGCGGCGTGTGTGTTTCAGTAAGGCTTTCATTCAGAACTGCGGTGTGAATGGAGCTGAACAAAACCATCTAATGTGTTACCGGTATGACAATACACGTAGGCCGCTAATTTATGTAACGTTCATCGATAATGGGGTTATGCGTTTTGGCATCGCTCCTTCTAACTATTATTTTCCCACGTGTAGAGAGGAGGTGTTGATGGCTACCCGACACACAAGTCGCGGCCACCTTTGTCGAAGCAAAATGCGTCTCATCATGCATCGACTTGACATCAGTATGTTTCAGGCAACCATTGTTCATGGTTAATGAATTATTTGGAATGATCAAGTTCTGAAAAGAACAAAACCATATATGTACTGATCCGATTAACAGAAAAAAATAAAAATACGAATAGGTTTGTGGGAATAACTATAGTTATTTGATGCATCTATTAATAACTATAGTTATTTGATGCATCTATTAATAACTATAGTTATTTGATGCACCTATTAATCTTCCGAAACAATACATCTGAATCCACCAATTCTTGTATCACCTCACATAGTACCTATCAACTGTGTTATCAGTGTTTTTGCGCGTCGCGGCGGCGAGTGCGCAGGCGCAGGGGGGTAGCGACGTCAGCGCTCGTGGAGGTGGAGGGGGCAAGGCATGTCGGACTTGTTTTAATTGGCTCAAGGAAGCACGCTTCAACGACTCCGGCGCAGCCGACCTGCTACTATCTGAGAGCGAAAATTTACTGTTCAATGTACGAATTTGCTACTCGTGTTAGTGCGCTGGTCTAGGTATGTAGCACGTGGGTTATGGGCTCACTTACAGAAACAAGGTTCTGATTCTAAAGTGCATTGGTGGTTTGTATGTGCCATGTCGTCTCTACTGACTCTACATACTGTTTTAGACTTCGAATACATGGGTGTGTTCACCTTACCGACACAATGTTTCTCACAACTTTCAAGACTAACATTCCCCTTAAAACAACAGGTTAACAATTTAAAAGTCTCTAAGTACCTATGAGTGACATTTTACAGGGATATTTCATCACAACGGCATTGATAAAAAACAAACGAACAATATTTGGCAAAATAAAACCATTATTAACTAACTACAAAATAGTAACAGCAATGTTTCTCCAAAATACCTGAAATAAATAACCTCGTGCAGGCGATTTATTTTAATTGTGACATAAGTAAGGCAATTGTAATTATTCACAAGGCACACAAAATTATTTATGAAACTGCACGGAGTATATGTTAAATGAGCGAATTATGTCCATTTGACGTTTTCATTAGGCTAAATTAGTTACAGGCACGCGGTCACGTGACGACGACGACGCAGCGGCGACGCGGCGGGCACGCGACGCCCGACATCTTACTTTCGTAACGAAGGTGGACGGAACAAAGGAGAAAAGATATGTATATGATATCGGGCATAGAAAGGCGTTAGAGTTAACTGAGATTAACAGAAGGATGGGAACTACATAATTATATATAATTTTTTTTTTGCTTAGTGACTGTCGATTTTGAAAGCATTCGGCAAAGCACCGGAAATGACAAATAACAATACCTGTTATAACTTCAAGACAAGTGCATTAGCATACGATCTCGTTTAACAACTCATTAACATAAACGAAAACTAACCTACCGCACACCATGAATGATTGAACGAATATGCAAAATAATGGAAACACTCCAAACATAGCAGCCACCCCTTGTCTGTGCGCGGCTCGCGGCATCAAATAATTAATAATGACAATAAGCGGCGCGCGCGCATGCTAATTAATCGCGAGTTATTCAAATAAGCGCAGAGGAAAAAATCTCGCACGTTACAATTATGACAGCCGCTCGCCTCGGGAATAATGCTAAGAATTTATTTGAATTACAAATTGAACATACACCAGACAGTTTTAGCGCGGCGCGAATAAATAATTTGATATTATGCTAAGTGATGATACCACAGTTAAACGCCGCAGACGACCTTGACATAGACCCATAAATAAGAATATCTTAACCACTCATACATATGGACGGCGGTTCGCACACTCAAATATGGTAAGTGCCGGCTTATGAATAAATTTTATTATTTAAAACTCGGTATGTTCATTACTAAAACAAATACTCGTACGGCGTAGTAATACAGGCTGTTGCTGTTTGTGGCACCTCGGGTGGTGTGTGCCCGGAGTGCAGGCGGCGGCCGCCCGGGCTGGTGTGCCCGGAGTGCAGGCGGCGGCCGCCCGGGCTGGTGTGCCTGGAGTGCAGGCGGCGGCCGCCCGGGCTGGTGTGCCTGGAGTGCAGGCGGCGGCCGCCCGGGCTGGTGTGCCCGGAGTGCAGGCGGCGGCCACCCGGGCTGGTGTGCCCGGAGTGCAGGCGGCGGCCACCCGGGCTGGTGTGCCCGGAGTGCAGGCGGCGGCCGCCCGGGCTGGTGTGCCCGGAGTGCAGGCGGCGGCCGCCCGGGCTGGTGTGCCCGGAGTGCAGGCGGCGGCAGCCCGGGCTGGTGTGCCCGGAGTGCAGGCGGCGGCCGCCCGGGCTGGTGTGCCCGGAGTGCAGGCGGCGGCCACCCGGGCTGGTGTGCCCGGAGTGCAGGCGGCGGCCGCCCGGGCTGGTGTGCCCGGAGTGCAGGCGGCGGCCGCCCGGGCTGGTGTGCCCGGAGTGCAGGCGGCGGCCGCCCGGGCTGGTGTGCCCGGAGTGCAGGCGGCGGCCGCCCGGGCTGGTGTGCCCGGAGTGCAGGCGGCGGCCGCCCGGGCTGGTGTGCCCGGAGTGCAGGCGGCGGCCGCCCGGCTGCGTGTGTGTGCTGCGTCAGTCCTCACTCTATCACAGCAATATTATTCATCAGTGGATAGTGTTATATTGTGGTTAGATGCGGAGGTGATATTTTTACGCCGAGCTCCGGTAGGTTTAGCGTTAAACGTTCAAGGTGAGCGGGGTTGTGTTGGCTGAGTCGCGGGCTGCCTGCGCCCACGCATGTCCCAAACGCGTAGGGTTACCAAACTTGCAACAGCCAAGCAAGCTACTCTATCACTACGTAACTTTCAATACAGCAATAACTTGATATATAGTCTGGCTATTGCTCACTGATTTTTAGAAACTTTAAAGTAATAAATTCAGCATTTTTATTAGAATCAGATCAAAGTGCTATCATTAATTTTGAATTTTATTGAGCATGAATATGGAATTTAAGAAATATCAATAGCGTAGCCTTCTAGATTTCATTATTTCCAGACGTCAGACCAAATAAAAATGCGTGAAGGATTTAGCAGCACTGCTTAAAATAACGATAAAATACGTCGAAAGATGGATGCTACCATATTTAATGCTAAAGGAGAGCTGTATCAAAACTTAGGAGATCGCCAAGTCTAACAATCGACTGGTTGACTAGATTAATTCATAAAATCAATTAAACTTAGAGACCACCGAAAAACTCGCGACATCGAAATGACAATTTTCGCTTGTTAATCTGCGCTAGCCCTGCGCCACGCTTACGTCAGTAGTGAGTCGCTATCTGGGATACAGAACAATGCTTGCTATCTGCCTATCGAAACGCCATTACGTAACCACTAACATCTCTATCGGCTGCATAGGCGTTTCCTTGGGACTGCTATCTCGAGCGGGCGGCAATGACATTTCAAATGTTACAACTACCATTTTATTCGTATCTCGGGTCGCATTAGTGTTGACCTCGGTTGACAATTCGAGTTTTCTATTAAATATTTATTCGAATTGTCATGGCTGCGATAAGTATCGATTTATCGGCTATCAAGTATGGTGACAGTCGGTAACGAGACAGGTAATTGTAAAACTAGTTTGTTCACTTATATTTTTCGAACTTGTACTGGACTTGATGTTAATGAAGAATGTAGAAGTTTAAACTCGATAAGCTGCCAGTCGAGGTTAGGAAATCGCCAGGATCTATCAAACTTATACTTACATACTCTTTATGTGCTAACAGTCTTGTAGTACATGCTACGATGTTATGTTAAACCTCTTGTGAATCCATGTTGTAGTGTTTCATATTGCACAAATTCAGAGCACCCTGTGATGACAATTCTCATGACCCGAGGCAAGATCACACGCGCACATTCTCCTCACAATAAAAACAAGACAACAATCGTTGTGTTTCCATTAAACAAATTCGTGAATACGTAATGCTGCTCAACGCTTCATATTATTAATATTTATAGAATCGCTGGCAATTTGAATAGATCGCTGATAGCGCTCGTTAGCGCCGACTACTGATCACATCTCGATCTGTTGATGCTTGTTGTTACCAATTAGCTTATCGGAAACGTCATACCTACCGTTTTTTGTAATGCTTAATAACGTTATAGTTATTTGAATATTATTATTTAGTTTAAGTGATGCGGGATCTTGATAGCGAGGCGCTGCGTAATTGACAGTTCCGAAGACGTTTGTGATTTAATTTAATTTTTGTCTGAATAGTATTGATGTGTGCGTGTGTGTGAATGATGCCCGTGACGTGCGGCCGAGAGAGGGGGACGGGTGGGTTGCGGGGTGCAGGCGCGGGCGCACATTCATAAGAACGCAGCATTCATTGACGGTTATGTGATGTGTATCTCGATGAGCGTGGTATACGCTTAAATTACACATGTTTATGATTCACACAGTTTTATCGCGAAGAGTTCCATAAAATGCAGGAACAACCTTGCGCAGCAGTTAATGTGTTTACTACTTTACGTGTTATAAAAACAGCAAAAGTATAGGAAACTCTTTATTTTTACTTAATATACTCCGTTGACATAAACATTTCCTTGAATAGTTTTATTAGCTTATAAACAATCACTATTAAATCCTGGTTCAGTAACTGCCAACTGGTTCAGGTTCTCTATGAACCACTCCGACGCACAATGTGCCTGTCGATTTGTGGATACAGAATACAGAGCTGCAACAACCATACCAGTGTAGTGTTCTAAGCTCAATCACCTTTAAGCCAGCTTCCTGCTTTACACATCGTGACAGACTGACACAAAACTCACATTTACCAGACCAACGAGAGGGTTAAAGTACAACTATAAAGGGTCACCCCCAACTATTACTAAACACATTAAACATATTAATATTCCCTGGAACACTGCGCTGATCCCAGTAACGACAAAGGGAAGGATACAGAGAACGTGCCTCACAAAGCGCTGCACGATATTATCCTAAGGTTTTTGTGCTGCCGTATTAGGAGTGACGCCGCGCGACGAGCGACGTGTACAGACTTTGTATAAAAACTAACGTTTGTTTATTAGTATTGTTTGTGTGGAACATGTTGGCTACTGCTGGTGGATGTATTGCCGTTATTGGTATTGATGTCGGTGAGAAAATAAAATATAATCATCTTACTAAAACTAGGAGGCACAACCAATAGGCTTATAGGTAAATAACAGCGAGAAGAAAGTTCGGAATGATAATGAAGATGTCAACGTTTTAGATGAAGACAAGTGGCAAACGATCTTGTATAAATATATAATATATAGTTGCACTCACAGAACAGCAGTCAGTGGTCTCTGACTCTCAGTAACTCCTGACCTTTGATCGTAAACATCCTTGCCCTTTGGCTACTGATACTTCACCATAATCTGCATGTTTTAAAAGTTTCCCTTAAACCTGCCACAAACAATTAGCCAAGTTAACTATACAAGTTAATACGACACTAAATCTTGATGCGACCAATCAGCAGCAAACAAATTGTCGTACAATGAGCGCGTGTTGAGATAGCAGCCTTAACATATCGCACTTGATAAACATCTTTATGTATTTACTGCGCAAGAGTAGCTGGTTTATTGCTGGCGTAAAGTAAGACTGGAAATGATGGCAAAAGGTTTCATTCTTCATCAGCTTTAATTTCATATTTAGTACGGGATGAAAGGAGTAGAGTGAATGTCGAATGGTTTACGTAAAGAGTGATGATGGCGAATAACAATCAGAAGGCTTTATATTATGTAGCAAAGAGCAGCAAGAACTAAGAAATAGAGTTCCAACAAAAGCAAAAACCTGTATACCTGTTCACCAACGATATACCCACCACACCTAAATATCTTTTGCAGTATCATAATCAAACATCTCAGAACTAAACAAATCCACTCGAACCACGATTGTCTCCTTCGTATCGCAAAAGTAAATAAAAAAGCTTAGCTCAGTAATCCCACAACATGACAACACACAAAACTAAAACCGTCAACTTACATAACGCAATCAACGTATCGTTTATTTCTAAACGCTGCAGACAAATCCTTTTGTCACACATGACAACCCTAACATAACAACACACCCACCGACGACTTTATCACCAAAAACTAAGGTTCAAAATCTCTTGTCGAGTTCGAACTCCGGAATTGTGTAGGTACTAAGACCCGATTAGGCGAGATAGGATAATTCTCGATTCGTCGTCAATGCTCGTTGTATCAGGCGTGCGACAATGTACCTTAAATGCATTAGTTTATTGCGCGCTGCCATCCAAACGCGACAGATACAGAGGTGAGATGATTATAGACCGATACCAGATATTCTCGGAATGATCGACGAGATATGGAAACTGGTAGATTTGACAGAATTTAGTGGTGACTACGTCTCTTGAATGATTCTGTTGGTGGAATAAACAACTCGCTCAATTGACAGCGCAACTGAATATATAATTTTAGGCAGTGTGTATGTCTCGTAAATTAAGCTTGCCTTTACGGTATACAGTACCTACAGATTTGTAGGTTAGCCTTATTTGCATAGCGAATCTGGTCAATATCGCAGTTGATACTACAGATATCTTAAAGATTTCAATCAAGGAACTAGGTTAAGGAGTGGTGGTCTAGAATCTAACTCAGTTTTGAGCGTACATTGCATATTCCATTTCATAAGGCTTACCACGAAGCGAAACACTGTCTTTATATCAAGGACTGACAGCTACATTGCATTCACTGTCCATTGTTTGTGCTACCTCACATACGTGGATCAAAAACATCAAGTTTTCTGCGGAAGTATCAATAATGCTAGCGATTCGGAAGTCAGATAGCTTGAATATATTGTGAGAAAAGCCGAAAAGGTCACGCCCGACGCAAGGTCAAGAGCTGACGAGAGATAAGGATCAGACGAGATGCGAGGGAACGTGTCCCAAACCGTGGGAGTGGGGCACAATGCTCTTTGTAACGCCACCAAATAAATTCTCTTACATAATTGTGGCAATTAAAAAGTTTTATGCGGCCGCGCACCGAACACCGTCGGAGATGGCCGAACGGTTCCGATGCGACATTCTGATCGGTTGATAACGTGTTAACTGCTTTCCATACACGGAACTGAAACAGGTGCCACGGAAAAGTGCTTAAACTGAGATTCTGTTTGACGTTCTTTGTCTGGTGTTTACGATTCCAAATAAAACGCACATTCTTATAGTTTTATCGGTCTGTCACTGACGCGTAAGACACGCCTCCGAATGTAAAACAGATCTCAAAGAATTAAAATAAAAGTAACGAAGAAAGAAGTCGACCATTGACAGCACAACAATCATTTTTAAAACTGAATCGCTAATTATTTACGAGCTATCATTGGAACAAAATAATAAAATATTTATAACATCTAAATTGAAATCCAAGCCATGATAAAGTAAAGTTCACACTGTTTTTTTTTAAACTTTTGTGGTCGCGTTTTGTTTGGTTTGATCTAGCTGTTCTATAGCAAAAACGTGTCTTAGTAAAAAAAAAAAATACTAACCAAATTTAACCTCACCATAATTTCGTGGGCCTTGTGGTTAAGAAGCGCGTGTCAGTTTTGTTTTTTTTTTAGTTAGCTAGGATGCATTACATTATCAGCACATAATTATTAGGTGCACCGAGTTTTACTTCGCGGTGCGGCCTTATTTTTAACCACAAATCCATTGGTGTATAGAATGACTTAGCGTAGATCCTTGTCGCGCATAAAACCTATTCATTTCTTTCTTTGTAATATCAACCATAAGTCTGTGGTTATTCCAATTTCACGGAATAACCACAAAGTTTGCACCCTCTTTACTTCATATTATTATTACAGCGACGATTATTTATTTTCTAGACCACAAAAGTGTGGTCCGTGTTAGTAAGATAATCTGCGGCAAGTGTGAGTGGTACCTACTAGTGGTACCTACTAGTGGTATCGCCGACGGCTATCTACACATAATATCGTAGTGTCCATTGTTTGAATGTATAATTTCCCACGTGGTCTCGGCTCCGTAGCGTAGTAATGACCTCAGATCAGCTGATACCTAGCCTGATCTTGATTGATAAGTTTATTTCACGCTTAGTAAAGGGATAGCTGTTATTAGTGAAATTGTTGAGAGGATTCACGTGAAATTAGATATAATTAATTCAAGGTTTTGGCATTGTTACAGGTTATTAAATGGAATTGTTGTATTGAAATACTTAACTGCAATCACAGCAAACTACTGCGGTGAGGAATAAGGCCTGCTCCATTACTATCAAATCTTAAATTTGCGTTATCAATGGATGGATCCGGATGAAATGGCTTAAACACAGAAAAACGCGGTGAATCAATCTGTTCAACATTACATTTCCCTGACTGTGGCTCACAATGCAGCAGTAACAGAGGAGCCAGAACTGCCTGCAATTGTTAAAGACCACATCCTCACAAAAAACGTAAAATCCATCAAGTTTTCCTTCACTCAAATAGGAAAAATACCAAACAAATATAAAACACGGAAGCGGCGCGTATCAGGCGCATATCGTGGCGTATCCTTTGTTGCTGCGTGCGCGCACTGAGGAAACACCTTGGATCGTGACGTCACGGCCGGAGGACGCGTCGCCGTGTGAACGCGATAGTAAGAAATGTTGTGTTTGAATAAACTTCTCAGAGAAAACATATTGTGATGAAGGTCACAACTATTTATTACTTATTGTTGAATGGCATTAAACCTGGGAAAAAGAAAAATAATGCGCATTTGTTTTGTTATGTCATCATCGTCACTGCAGCTTTGCATCGAGTAGTTGGTAATGAACTTGGTGGTAATGAAAAAGAGCGTAGTGATAAGGACTTAGGTAAGGCTGCCTTGACCTGGAAGCGGTGAACCATGGGCACGAACTAATTAAAACACTTTATTGCCTAATAGCGATTGACAAATTAGGCAGGGTTACCGTAAACAATCGGAATGGTGGTATGGTAACAGATAAACGGTTATTATACCGCTACAATTAAAAAAGAAGGATTATTGTGACGCACTAACCCTTTTGTAAGTTAAGTACACACTGTTGCAAATTCTGTCACAACTACAACTCATTGACAGGGCTTAACTTTGAACTCTACAGTTTAACCATACGTTAATTCATGCTAAAAGTTGTTTATATCAAGTAAAGCACGAGCCAAGCCATACACATAATTAAAGTCAATTACGTTTTCAAAACAAACATCACGAACTTTCTAAAACGGAACTATTACGATCCAATCAAACATCCCGACCTGCGACCAAACATCCAACCTGCGACCAAACATCCCGACCTGCGACCCCGGCGGCGGCCGGGTCACTCGACAATTAGCCGAAATCGAATGCCATTCCATCATTTATACGTTTTAGAAGTACCTCACGATGCGTTTACATGCAATTATAACTTGTTTCGTTATTTTAATAACTAACTGTGGATTTTTTATGTTTCCGGTGTTCGTTTAAATGTTTTTTTGTGCACATCGGATGTTTAATTACTGCGCTATTCGTGAAACGTGTCACAAAAAACCCTTTGAGTTTCGTTCGTGTATCAATGAGGTAATTAAGGACAGAAATAGAGCAATTTAATGTTATGTTTTCATTGTTCATTTTATTATTGTATTGTTTTAGTTGAGATTCATTTTTAGTTAAGTACCCATTAGTAAGTAAATCATTTCGTTTTTCTTGAGACTCAGTTTCATGTTTTAATTTATTAATTACGTCAACGCAATACGTTTTCATTACCACTAGTATCACAACTTACCTATTAAAAGAATACTGAAGTTGGTCATAAAAAATATATAGCAAACGTTCAAATCCCCTTTCACCCTTTGAAAGAGTACCAGATCGTCTGGGCTCGGAGGAACTATCGGAATTAAATAAGGCGTTATCAGTGATCCGGTCATCAATCGTCCGCGGATCTGTCGTACAATAGCCGTATCCCTCTTTTGGAAGCTTTACCCTACTGCACAATACTATGTAACTAGGAGCCAAAAAATGTATGGATGTGGTAGAAAGAAATAAAATAAAATTGTTAGATTATTGTTAACTGAATAAGCACTAAACAAAATATAAAAAATGCAACCTGTCTAAAATAGATGAGGAAGTCACAGAGACATAGAATGCCATTTGGTAAGTTAGTAGGTAGAATGCAAAACTGACAGCTTAAAATATTTTAGACGAAAATAATCTATTAACTCAAACAACTTTCTTTTTCTAAGTAAATTATTACTATAGGAAGATTCCATGAGAATAGATTGTTGTCGCGTGTCGAAGATCCTTTTATTTTTCAAAGAATTAAATAATATTTTTATGTCATGAAGTCTCTTAGATTCTTCGAAATCGCTGGAATCAAGTATTAATATATCATGCGTGGGGTAGCAATAAATCTATCAAACAAACAGCACGAGGGAAAATAATAAACTAATTAAACCGTTGCTTCATCTTTTAGAAATGTTTACATAAAACGATTTTTTATAAAATCACGAGATAGACCAATCAGTTAAGAATTATACAGATGAACAGTCAAACAATCTATTAAGCATCATACAATTAATTACAAGAGTGTTTCAAGCCTTAGTTGGCATAATGAACTGATGAATCAAGTGTGCGTACAGAAAAATACAAATAAAGAAGGTTCAGTCTCAAAAACATTTAATGTAACTGCAGCACAACCGAGCTCATCGACATTTTTGTAAAGAGCCTATTTCAGTGACGACCATCAGCAGCCACGTTTGTGTCCGAAGCCTAGTCCTCCATTTGACTTGCTCCGCGTTATGTAGAAAGACAAAATATACTTATCTTTGGAACAAGCAGTCGTAAAGTTTCTCCTATTTGGCAGGCATGTTAGTGAATAGGTCACAGGATCATGCCACTGTTTTTCTTCTCATAAATACCATAAACACTAAACACCCAAGGAACTGGCGATGGAACATTTCCATGACAGAACCAAATAACTCATCAGGAACGTTAAACAACAGTTAGGGGTTTGAATGCTTTGCGTCATCGAATGTCAATGTGGGAGCCTGTAAACCACTCCTTAAGTCAAGTGGTACTTCTGCTCATAACTTATGAACCAAGTAGAGGCGAGTTATGAAGCATATCCTGCTGTCCAGACGAGCTGACCTCTGGCTGCTGACGCGCTACGCTGCTCTGTTATATTGGGCCATTATGTCGCCATTCACAAGCAACTTGTTTATGAAGCCGTTGATGTAATTTTGAGCTTATTACTCTCACTTTTCTGAAGGAACTTGTTCTGCTCAGGTGATCAAAATGAAAATAATGATCCACCAGCCAGAGACAAATATGGAATCTTCGATCTTAATTCCTTTTTAGCTTAATTAAGATCCAAGATCAGTGTTTTTATCCGGAGCTCTGTGAACAACATGCCTTTCGAAAGGTCGGGAACACCTGCAACCATAGCACGGTTAAGGAAGAAGGAATTAGAAATATAAGTAAGAAAGCCTTATGTTCATAAAGGTACATTTTGTTTTCTGGCATTCTGTTTTATGTTATGATAACAAGGCGTTGACGTATGTGTGCTACGTTAAAACACCATCATGCCACAAATCTCAACAACTTCATAACACTACATGCATTTGAATGTTTAACTTGCTGATTGAATATATTTAACAGCGGATGAATCAAATTATAACAAATTCTGGTAGCACTCGTAACTACCTGACCTCTGATCCGCGTGACGTCGTTATGTTTTACTGCACTTTACTTAACTACTGTTTATTATTGTTTTATTGCTCCACTGTTTGCGTTGTGCCATTTTAATAATTGTGATTAAATTGATATTAAACGTGAGTCAATACATAACTTGGTCCTGTGAGTCGATCGAGTCGATGGAGTCGTGTCATAGACAACTGGTTATTTATACACAGGTATATTTGTTAGAAGAAATATTCAAATTAATTCAGCTTGTCTCATAATTTTTAAAAGTATATATTATTTTGGGACGCGACATTTTTTTTTCGAAATTGTCACAGCGATAATTCTATATTCTATGTCCCCCAGTCAGTTGGTAGTTGAACCCTTACAACGCTGCAACAAAGCACAGAGAGGCGCGGACGCCGCTGTCATAACATGATCGATCAGCGCTGATGAGTCTGCCCACACCCTGACACACGTGGGGTAAGGGATTTGAAATGCAGTTTAATATCAACTGATGGCTTAATTTGGTAGCGGGTTCAAAACTGTATTCTTCAGTTGGCGTAGAGTAATGATACACGAGAACAGAATGATTGACCAAGCTTTGGCCATCACTCTCAAATCTCAATAGTAGGTAACAATAATAACGTTTATTTATAAAACTGGTGCAGATTTACAATAACTTATCTTAAAAATTACTTCTGCTATGAAACAATATAAAGAACTGTAACCTCATATTCATATGATTAAATTTCTTTAATACGAGGATTTTTATAAGTACATATTTCATTTTTATTATACACGAAATTTAGGATCTTAGGTCAAATATAACATTTTCCTTAGAAATGGTGATACATTTCTTGCGTTCAAACGCATAGAAACATAAATTAGTTTCATTCAAATTCGCACACTGCATCCTTAATGAGAAATCATTGCAAACCACAAACTCATATAGGTGTAATTAAAATCTAATAACTGCATCCCCTTCTGATCCGAGGGTGTGCAGACTTCGTCCTATTGTCCGCACCAACGTTCAGCTGTCGCAGCGGCTTTGTGGTGATTGATGGCGAGCCGATCGGTGGTGCAACCACGGAAGGTGGTAGAGGGTGGCAGATAAATATGACTGATTGGCTGACGTTGTTGTGAAGATGCTGTGTTTGGAGAGTACGCTTGCTTAGCCAACATAACATCGTATTTTTTACTAGCTTTCCCTTTTAACCCTTGCACATGTGTGTGTTGGCTTAGGAAGTAAAGTCAAGGCAAAAAAAGCCTAACGTATTGTAGTAGTAGGTAGCAGTCTGTCAGACTGACATAAACAAGTACAACAACGCTCAACGTTAACGGGTGGCCTAAACGTTGTATAATTAAAATACCATATTTGGACCCCTTAGTAAACGATATATTTTTACAAAATATAGTTTTTTAGTAATTACCTACGTTTGATTAATTGACCAAAAAATCATCTTCCGTAAAGATTAGTGCTAAAAAATTATAAAAATATACGAGCAACTTATTCTGTCATGCCATATACGTGAATCACAAATCAACAACCGCACCTTGCTAATACGCGAACCAGTTCATTCAAATATTGTCCGGAATTCCGTGCATACTTCAATTCCGTGCCAAACGCCAAATTCCGGCCAGGCAGTGTTGTGATACGTGGAACATGCTGTGATTGGGCTAAACGTCACGTTACAGGGAGACCAGTTCAGGTGTGGCGACGGTGCGATATCGCTGATGGCTAGGCTTGCTTAGGATTCAGGTTATAATTATTTAAATAGTGTTGATTGTACGATGTAGTGGTACAATTTCAGGTATTCTTGGCCTTAAAAAAACGTTTGAATGTGGTGACGCTTCTTTGCTGATTTTCCTGATCCGTTGCTAGAGTTCCAAATAAATGACTAGTCCCAATGGTATGTTCTCTCCTCAATATATTCCTCGTATCTCACGCTCCAATATTGTGTCAAATCTCTCATCTAAATTTTGACAAGATCTGCGACAGAGGTCTTGTCAGGTAGCTTGCAAGTTATTTCCGAGACCCCCACGGGAAGACACCAGTTTGTCAGTTTTTATTTATGGTACGGCCACACGGCTACCATTCATTATAAATATTCGCTATTTATTACAAGTTGTCAAACCACGAGTTTATCTCGCATTCTTCTGGTCTGTTGGTAACACTGATGGAAGTGGGCCGCGTTATCGCGTCGATCTGTCGCTCGGACATTAATCCGCCGCGCGATGACTGCGCAAGGTCGCGCTTTAGAAAGGCGCCTCGTGTGGCTCGGACCTACGCCTCAGATATTGTTGAGATGCAGGAGTTTGCAGTTGCGTCGTAACATTTTAGTGTTAACGGTGACATAATTTGATAAAACTAGGACTGGTGTCAACATTAAACATGGCGGAGTAGCGTTTGTGTGATATCCAATTCGCTGCCACGTAGTCGGTAGATTAGATCTAGAAAAGCAGTGTGTAGATGGGGTCTATAGTTTCACTTTAAATGAAAGCATATGTTACACAATAGGGACTTCTGCATGTTACGAGTTAATCGACAATAAAGCCTACAAATCTAGTTTCTTTTCGCAATCCAAACACACTAAATCTAAATAGCCAACTGTCGCCAAATCTGGGCCTCAATCACCTTATCTTAGCGAGCACAATCAGCCATCACCGTTCAACAAATGGTTACTACACAACAACTACACGATGACTACACGATATCATACGCTACGCACTTGTTGTCAGAACACCTGGCAGCTCAGAAAGTGGAGCGATGGAACTGGTTGCGAGAGGTCCGGGGTTTGATTCTTGCGTCAGGTTGCTGAATTGGGTTGTGTTATGTGATGTCTAGTTCTTAAAAGCTGACCAAATGTACTCAAGAAAATGGTTGCGGTTCTGAAATAGAATATGTAATGTTGAGATCAATAGACAACTGTTGAGAGCATGCTGCATTATAATAGACAACTGCTGAGAGCATGCTGCATTATAATAGACAACTGCTGAGAGCATGCTGAATTATAATAGAAGACTGCTGAGAGCATGCTGCATTATAATAGACAACTGTTAAAGGCATGCTGCATTATAATAGAAGACTGCTGAGAGCATGTTGCATTATAATAGAAGACTGCTGAGAGCATGCTGCATTATAAAGGCTGACGGTAAACTAAGGTAATCTAAAAGAACTCAATGAGTTTGACCCGATCATCAAAGGATAACCCTTTGATGATCGGGTCAAACTCATTGAGTATAAATAGTCAAAGTCATCAAGATTCTCAAATAGCAGGACATATCAATTAGAATGAACCGAACACTATGGCAAGAGTTTTATGGTAGAGTTTGTTGTTTATTAATTAGGTATACGAGTATTTATCTACTTACCTGATTAAAATACAATCTCCAAGGACGTTGAACAAAAGCAGCATCAGATATTTGGGTAGGTCTATCTATTATCGCGTATTACATCACCTCTTATTTACGACCTCAGAGGCGTCGCCTATAAAACCTTAATGGGTTAATACGATGTTATTATACGACATAAACGAACTAAACACTCCCAAGCGCACAAGCAACTTAAATAAGACAAGCTATAGAGTCCCCAATGATGCTGCACGAAAGATGAAGAATAAGCTCACGAATGATGCAGGCAGTCTTGAAACAACAAAAGCACCATTAGAAATATCAAGGTGGTTTCATTATAAACAGAAATAATACAAAGAAAACCAACAAAGCAAAGGGTTACCAATAATGATGACAAATAACAATAACAAGATATAAAGGGAGAGTTCAAAACATGTGCAGTTTGAAAACGAGAAGTAAAGGAGAGCTTGTCTTATTACTACCTAAGGGCATGCCTAACATCCGTACTTAGATACCTATCTGATAAATAACATATAGCGCTGACGTCACGCAGTCGCGACTCACGAGAGCCGTCGCAAAATAAATAAAGTTATTATTATTTATTGCTCCTGCGCACGCATATCAGCTGACTGTTAGAGACCTGTCACAGGGGTGACATCGCAACTGCAGCGACTACGAATCAACGGCTCGTGTTCTTCCAGCTCGCACAAAATTTTGACAAAATGGTTTCAAGAATAGTATTTAACGTCACGGTGCCGTCTACCAAAGGCGATGGTGGAAGTGTTTTGTAGCGTACGATAAGCGGTTGTACGATAAGCAGTTGTAGTAAGAAAAGCTAGAATTCGGTAATTTGCGAAAGAGGGTCTTTTTCAAAGTGCTACACAAAAATAAGGCTAATGAAAAACGCAACACAAATGTCCTGTGTGGGGTAACCTTTACAGAACGTCTGGGTGTTTAGTTTATAATCTTATAATAGCTAAATGTAACTCGGAGTCTTTATGTACCTGTTTGATCGTTGAGGATTAGTACTAGTACTTGCGAGTACCTGTATTTGTCCTAAGATCGCTATCTGGTCGGAAACGAAAGGGAAACGTCGTGTGATGGCCGCCTGTCCTCTTAGCAGGCTGCGAGAGTTATACAGGGAAGTGGAAAACTTTGTTGGTATGTATGAACAACTGGTTTGGTTGCCGACATGTCGAGAAACTATATTTTCCTTTTAGTATATTAAATAAGTTTTACTGTAGTCGGTACCACCTATCTATTTCGATGTTCTAACGCTTTATAAACCCGTGTAGCCTTTAAATAAAGCCTAAGTCCTTGTTATACTGTGTTCCGTTTTCGTCAATCTAATTTCCTCATATATCCTTCTTGGTCTACATTTGATAGCCTGCCTTTTTCCTCAGTATAATATCAACTGCTAGTACAACCAGCCCCATCAGAATAATATTATTATTAAATAGTTAATAATCACCAGCACTAATCACCAGCACTAATCACCGGTGTCTGGTTATTTAGTGCTCAATCTGTAGATCAGGTCCCCATCGCTTGTTTATGTTATTGCGGATATATTGCCCCATCCCTTGATGCTGCGTACGCGCACCTCTATATAGGTTGAGAATCTTGCTGGCACTTGAGTAACTGCAGATGGTGAATGACTTCTGGATTCTCTAAGGTTATGCTTTAACGTTTGATAAAATATAATACCTAATAAGTAGAAAACATATTCTTATATTAAGGTCCTTAATGCTTGAAATATTGGATAATCTTGTTTAAGTCTATTATTGCTTTAATAGCTACGAGTACATGCATAAGTCTAATATTGCATGGCTACCTATAGGTTGAAGATGCCATGAATATAAATAAAATATTTTATTTAAAGTGCCTACTTTAACATGCTTAGTAGTGTCGCAGCAGTTGTAAATGTACATAATAGTTTTATATTACGTTACCCACTTTAAAACGTCACTTAACACGTTCTCGCAAGCACTTGATCCCGTCGGTTCAGAGTGCACACTGGCCATCCATGCGCAATGACTCAAACAGTTTACGAATCCAATAAAACGACAAACACACAAACTTGCATACCAAATTATCTTACTTACTTTATTGTTACTGGGCGACACTAATAGTAAAGAAAGATTAAATTTAATTTTGTAGAATGTAATTGAATTATATAGTAGTCGCTCGTAAACTTGGGTTCAATATCATGTATCTAAACATTCGTTTAAGTTCATTTTACGGTGATTATGGACATGCCCTACAAAACTAAGAATTAAATTAAATTATTTTATGTTAATAAAATTATCATAACAGTAATTATTCTACTACCTACTCTTTCAATTGACTGGAAAATTGATTCCAGTGAAACTTTAATGCAGTCTGATTAGATTAAGTAACTTTAATAATAAAATAATAACGCTTATTTGCATGAGCTATTATGATTATTTATCGCACGCTATTTTTCGGCACGTGTCTTATTACATAGGTGCGGGCACCGCGTTGATGTCTAATGATCCGAGATCCGACGCGACCGCCAGCACTTGAGGGATTCACGAATAAAATCATTTTTGTGTTTTTATAAGAAGTAAGTGGACAAATTAGAATCTCTTTATGGGTAGGTACTTCTCATGTTTACTAATGTAAATTTTACGTTATCGCCGATCACGTAATAAACGTAAGCCTTTATCAATAAGGTTT
This sequence comes from Apamea sordens, assembly GCA_945859715.1. Taxonomy (NCBI): domain Eukaryota; kingdom Metazoa; phylum Arthropoda; class Insecta; order Lepidoptera; family Noctuidae; genus Apamea; species Apamea sordens. Next base: position 22,437,368 of record OX243990.1, on the reverse strand, counting down.
TAAGGCGAAAACAAGCAAAACCTTGCCATATTATTAATAGATTAAATAATATTGACTTGAACATAATACTAACCAGTTAATAGGTAAACAGTGTTGAGATTTGTCGCTTGCGCGGCGCGGTGCTGAGCGGTGCGGTGCTGAGCGGTGCGGTGCGGTAGCAGCTCGGTATCGCCGGTTAGCATTGAGACTTCACGCGGTGAAATATCGCGCGCCCAGGGCCTCGAGGTACTCGAGTACTTCGCTAGCCATACGAAACTAATATTAGATGGAGAAATTATCTTTAATTGAATACTGTCAGCGATGCAATTATTTATTTATGGCGCTGGTATTATTTGCGTTTATGCTCTATTTATTATGTGATAGGATGCTCATGATTTATGGAATTGTTTTAAATACTGTTAGCGTGTCTTATTTAATTTTGTATTAGCTACGATGATACATGAACTTTCATAGAATTCATTCTTTCATTTTCTGAATCTATTTTATAATATTAAATTATTTGATAGTGATATAGCATCACTACGGTCAATTGTTAAATAAATTAATAGTATAGTCAACTTCGTAATTGCTTATCAGTTTTGACAACCATTCCGACTACACTATACGTAATTTCCCTTAGATTGAAACTTCCTATCTAACCTAACTGTCACATACATAAGTAGACCTTGTCATTTTATGACGTGCAAGTGATATTCTACTTTAGGGTAGAAAAGCAAATACGGGCCCTGCTATACCTACCTAACCATATGAACACAGAAATATCAGCAAACTCACGAAAGATTTCAACTCTAGGACCCGTCATTGAGGGGGCTGTTGTCCATGTGATCGAACAATATTTGAAAATCATTAAAAAAAAATGAATGTATGCTTGCCATATAATGTTTCCTACTTCACAATATTTCTAAGGTCTATACAGTCCTCCGTCAGCGTGCGCGCATGATACACCACGACCGCGGCGCACGCGCTCGTTACCTGACAATATTTGCTCCCAGTAGGCGACCAAAACATGATGGAAATCGTGGAAAAATGTAACGGAGGTTAACTAAAAGCAAATAATTATCATAGATAATTAGAGGAGTAATTAAAATTGAGGGGTTTTACCGTAACTTGTTCAGAAATGGTAACAAACGTTGATTTTTTTTATTTTAGTATTAAAATTACGAATAAAGGCAATTACTGTTCTGTGTGACGATGTTTCCGTTTATCAAAATTACTTTATATCTTGAATTATGCAAGTCTCCAACCACAGAACACACACGTGCTTCGCGTGCTTGGCAGTACCTACCTGAGACTATCTTAAGATTTATGCCACATGTCCGTTGAAACTTTCAACCTGCCTGCATTGTGACCAGAATCCGTCCCCCGAACAATGGACACCACAGCTAACTGTATCTGATTTATAACGCTAAGCCTATCAAACGCGATATTATATCACCCAGTAAAGGTTACCAACTGTCCCGCATTTATTTATCGACCAAATATCATGATTTTCAATCACGAACTCTGTTATACCACGATAATGGACTAAGTTCTTAAACTGCAATTGAATTCGTAGCCAATTAGTTTATTTTTACCTCTTTAGAATACACTTCTTAAAGTATGTACTTAACTCTTTGCAAGAAACTAGTATAAACCTATTTTAAAATTCTATCGAAACCATTAAAAGGTTGTATAGTACATTGAACAGTTACCGCCATTGCCCCGGGTCCAGTCTAGTCTTTGTATTCGTCGTCAACGTCAGCATTAAAATGAAAATGATCTCCTCAGATAAATAAATTCCTACCAGCAATTACATAACGTAATTAAAGGAATCGAACGCATACACAACTAGCGTGATGAATAAACATACAGAGTATCTCAATCTATCGCTTATGTACGCCGTACGTTGACGCTTAGCTACAGCTAGCGATGAATCACACAGGCACAAATGCAGCAATGTAACACGAGTGCAGCAAATGAAAAGCAGCAGTTCTCATTTATATTCATTATGTACGGCAAGTTGTAATTATCGTATTAAACATTACGTAAACGTGTTGAGTGCTGCTCGGTTATGTTTTTGCATGAATTAAAACTAATCAAATCGTTTGTTTGCCTTTATGTTATTTTGAAACAATAGTGAGTTGTGTGCCAGTGACACAAAAGAGAAAGAAAGAAACATTCTACAAAGCGGTGCACATACAAGTATTAAATAAAGAAGTTTGTTGTTCAAAACTTTTGCTAAAAAACTTGATGAGGGATCCAGATCCGCCGCGAAGTGTGTGTAATAACAGAGTGGGACCTACCGGCGTGGAACTACCGGCGTGGAACTCAGCCACTCGCACAGTGCTATGATCCGCTTTCCACTCCATAGAGGATTATTTTTTTATTTTATTTTTCTTGCGCCGTCTCATCACTGTTTCGTTACTTTTTTCTGATGTGCTATCTGTAAGTTACCATTAAACTACAATTAAAACTGTAAAACTATGGTTTGCCGTTACAAACCGAAAAAGAGAATGCTTTTAAGTAATTAAAATGGCCGCTGTAGACGCAAGAGGCGTATAAAACGTTGTGAATGTTTGTTACCGCGGAGCAAGTGCGCAAGTAGTACAAGTGCGATGTTTCATTAAAGTATTTGAGCGCACACCCATCTGTGACTAACTTCAGAATTATACTTAACTTGCTGTTTTTAAGGTTCGTTACTTGAGATTGATGACTGAAAGAACAATAGAAAGTTGTAGACCTAGAACTCGAAACTTTTTTCTTATAGTTTCTGTATTTAATTTTGTGAAAAATCCACGAAAGAACGTGTATTTCTGTGTGTTCGGCATGACTCGCATGTGTTCTGCGCGTGCGCATGTGGGTCACCGTGTGCTAATCTACGCGCATCTACCTCACTCCCGAATATACCGCCATATATATTTCTATTTCTCTATTTCTATTTTCATATTTGTATTTAAATTAAATTGTTCGTTTAAAGTTTCTAAATGTCTTCGTCCAGTGTACAATCGTTATCTTGGCGGCTCATTACGATGCCTCGGGTACAGTTAGCAACAAAAGTGAACGAGATAAAAAAGGCCGTTAAAACGTAGTCATGAAATAAAATGGGATAACGTACTAGAGAAAATTATTGCGCTAATGGCACAGAACTAGTACTACTCGTAGTACTGCAAGAGCAGAATAATGTCAACATTACAGATAAGTGCTCGTTCGTTGTTTTAGTGGCTGTAAGCTCATCACCTTGATAACACGAGCTACTTAGATAACTTTTAAGTTCTGAACTTTTGTGATGCTCTTATACCATTACTAATTAAGTTATCGAAGCTCACAGCTGCATGCGCCTACGTTATAGGCCATAAAATTATTCCTAATAGCTGCTCGGGGCAATTCTAGGTAGATAATAAGTAATCTAACATTTCGAGTGACTAAGGAAATGTACTAAGAGCTGAGATGTTCTGTCCACCTAAACGTTCTTCAAACTTCACAGAAAGTTCTAGAACAATCTAGGCTATTTGATTTCCTGGCGATCAATGTCAGCTCTTAGAAAGTATCGTGAAGTGACGGCGAGTGTCGATAACAATTATCGCGTTGTCGATAATTGGCCGCCATTACTGCGTCAATCACTCGCTACAAGTGCACATAATTGTCAGTGAGCACATCGAATGGCGGGTTTTTGTGTACGTTGGCCAACGATGGTAAATAGAGAAAATGAAATCAAAGTGACAAGTGATACAGTTCCTCACGACATTGTCACTAGTCATAGTCACAACACACAACTTGCTCAAGAAGTTGGCGGAAAATAAACGAGAAACATTTTGTTGACTTGGATGGTAGGTGTGTGGTAACGATCTGAAACGTTTCTGAATAGGATAGCAAATAAATGAAGGTCCAGTTGTTGTTGGTGATGTTCATCGTGTGAAGGTTTAGGAATGCTCCGAGTTAAACCTACTTAAGACGTCATGCTCGTGCAAAGCCTTACAACATTACCGGAGACACTATATAAAGGCGTGCAGTCAACAAAATATTTGTACCAGCAGATCATTTAGGCGCTCCTTTAAAATTCATGCGTTCCTCCTTTGTCCCAGCATTGCCATATTAGCGCGGTATTGAATCCGCTCGCTTTGGCCGCCGTGACGTCACCGCCCCTGGCATTGTTGCCAGGATAGTGAGGTCATTCACCATTGGCAAGTGATTGATTGGCCATACGTGCCATAGCGTGTCACGTAGTGCTGTTCATTTGGCGACGTCCGAACGTCGGATAAGGACGTTCGGTGGTGCTGGCTGTCGCTTTCAATTGTTTTGAAATTTATTGACGCCTTGCGCAATGTTAACTTTATATTTCCATAGCGTACGAGTGTGGTAATCGTGTTTCCTGCTGGTAAAAATCAAAATCAAAAGTCATTTATTCAAATTAGGCTGAGAATCAGCACTTTTCGAACGTCAAAATGACAAAAGACAGTCCCCCATAAACGCCCACCCTTCATGGTAATTTTCCATAGCGACACACGACGGCCAAATAATAATGTCAGGAGGAATATCATCTCCAGCCCTGCTACTTATGAGGCAGCACAGTAAAACGGGCCGTTAGTGGAACTTATGGGCAACATTCAGCTTTGATAGATTCGACTTGGCAAGAACGCATTGTTGAGCTTAGATACTTTGAACTCGTTTCAAAAAAAGGACAGAAGCAAATCAAAAGAAATTATGGTTTCGCAATCACCTACTTCCACTGCACCTACAATCACCTACTTCCACTGCACCTACAATCACCCACTTCCACTGCACCTACAATCACCTACTTCCACTGCACCTACAATCACCCACTTCCACTGCACCTACAATCACCTACTTCCACTGCACCTACAATCACCTACTTCCACTGCACCTACAATCACCTACTTCCACTGCACCTACAATCACCTACTTCCACTGCACCTACAATCACCTACTTCCACTGCACCTACAATCACCTACTTCCACTGCACCTACAATCACCTACTTCCACTGCACCTACAATCACCTACTTCCACTGCACCTACAATCACCTACTTCCAATGCACCTACAATTATCAGGTCCTAGACAATAGCAACGAAAGTGGGCCCAACAAAAACGTATGGCGCAGTCCGGTGTGGCGTGACGAAGTTTTTGCTGGCCATCGGTAGCACGGCCTGCACGGCACTGCGTCGTGACCAGCCACGTCACCGGTACGCTTGAAAAAATGTTTGCGATTGCTGAAGTAAGTGGTATTGGTAAATATTAAGCTCTATGAAAAAAGGGCTGTTAGGAGCGTGTTTTTGCGCGGAGAGGTTGCAACAGCCACGTTCGTAGCGAACCGATGCATGACTTAGGGTCTTGTAGTTCATCTGAAGATCATCATCTGCCTAGTCTTTTCCCAACTATATTGGGATCGGCTTCCAGTCTAACCGGATGCAGCTGAATACCAGTATTTTACATGGAGCGACTACCTATCTGACCTCCACAACCCAGTTACTGGGTAATACGATACCCCTTGGTAAGACTGGTTGTCAGACTTTCGGGCTTCTGACTACCCGTAACGACTGTCAAAGATCCACGAATGACAGCCGGGACCAACGGCTTAACGTGCATTCCGAGCCACGGAGGGGTCTCGGTATGTAAAGATGGTCACCCATCCACAGACCAACCGCGGCAAGCGTAGCTTAACCTGACCGATCGACCTGTGCGGCTGTTATTATTTAGCCACGGGCGCTCCTCAAAACTATAGTTTTAGTCTATAGCAGTCTTACACACTCATCTACCAAGCACGGAGACTTCGCAAACGGACAGATCCACGCGAATACAGATGTTGTAAGTTAACAAGTATGTGAACTACCCCAACTATGATCAGAAATTAACCCATCGATTGTTGTAAGTTTGCAACACCATTCTAATAGCTTAGATAGGCAAGAACAACATCGCTTCCTATACTAATATAAAAACTACCCAAACTCTAAGCTCAATAAACTTGAATAAACCCCCACTAGACTGAGATTAAAATGTGGCTTGCGCCTGCGCGTCTTCATTAAGAAAATTACACACACGCATACGCATCACTCACTACAACTAGTTTGGGTATACTTCAGCGCTTCTTGGTGTACCTGCTTATTATCAACACTATTACACATTTTTATGCGGTTCCCGGCAATACATGCCATTTTTTAACTAACGTTATAAAGATAAAGTGACTCGTCAAATCAATGTATTCAAATATTAATTGAACCGCACCTTGTATGACTGCGATCCTTTGTCCACTATGACTCTGTTCCCTTGAAGTTTGCCAGGAATAGTATGAAGTGAATTCACCAGGACCTTGTGGCGTGCTATCCAGACGTATTTTACATTTCTCTTACATTTCTACTAATTTCCTGAAACATAGTAATACGCTTCTACTCGGAAAATCCCGATTACCTATTAATTATAACATATCGATTGCCTATTAATTATAACATAACTGCTCATTGTAGTATCGATCATCACGTTCCGTGGCAGATTCAACAAAACACACAGCAGACAGACAGATAGGCAGACTTTTTACACAATTCCCAGATCGTAAACATGAAGTACTGACTACATTGGAAACTAATTCCAAAGAAATACAATCGATATGAAATGATGCGTTCAAACCAAGGAAGGCTGCAAAAAGGGGTATGTGAGTACATGGATGTAACCACGCAACAGCATTTTTTTCGATGGAATATCCAGTTAGCCCGGGATGGGTTTCACTGGTTCATCGCGCAGGGGACATGCAACAATGTCATACTATTGAGTCCTACGACTTACGTGTGGATGTTCTTTTGTGACCTGACATGAAACTTCTACTGAACAAGTGAGTATTTAGTGGCATTGACTTTCTTCAATCAGCTAGCCAATCCCACCAGCCTAGTGTGATGATGGCGGGAATAAGGAATTGTCAGCCATTCTCATATGGACCTACGTTGCACAGAAGATTGATATCTGATAAATGAGAAGTACAAACTCCAAATTTCAATATGAGACTGCTTCAATTTAGCTCTACCACAGTCAGACATTACGTAACTAACTCATATCACACATTATCATTCACCAAACCCAATCATTTGTAACTTTGATCTCTTTATTTAACTTTCTTTATAAAGCCAAGCAATTATCGTTCTTGAAAACCTTTTTTGGATATGTTATAAAGTCTAAAATTGCGTGATAAGATATCGTGGTGGTGAACAACATCATCACGTTAAGATGTCAGATCGTCTTCGGACAAATGGTGGTGCAGGTGAGTCGTGACACGCCATTAGATATAATACAGTTAGCTAGACATACAATATATATCATTTAATTCAATTTATTTAAAAAATATGCGGACTTTTGTGCTATAGCTGTTTTAGAGCATACGATTGGTTTGTAAAACGACTTGTCTTCGATCGTCCTTTTATTTTAATAATTTGCATTATTGTGAATAGCCGTATAAAAACTTCTCTATTTGGTCGTTTAATAGTCCGAATCGCAAACATTTTTTTTTTTTTTTGTTAATCTTAAAAGCTTTTCTTTTTTAGACATACGAGTACAAGCTAAAACAAAGGCCAAGTTGGGTCCTAATATATTTTTTAAATAAACCGTATTGCCATCCGGCTAATCGTATCGCACGTTATAATCAAACTTCCAAAACTACGAGGTCGCGGGTCAGGCCGGTCGGTGATATCAGATAGATTTTTTGCGAAAGCTGGAGAGAGCTGCCGGCTCATCGCTATCAATAACCATCGTTTATCTAGCATACATGTTTATTATGCGGATTATTCGACTAGATTACGAGAGTTTAGCAGTGATTTAGGACTTAAGCTGTCGTAGGTCTAGACAAAAATGCCTAGTTTATAAGTTTAAGAAAACCGGGCATATAAAGATTTAAGTTAGAATGTTGTCTCCATTAAAACTTTCAAACTTTTTAAGTTTGAAAGTTTTAATTTTCTTGGAAAATTAGGCAATTTGTTAAGCTGTGCAACGTGTGTGTGTGTGTATGTGTGTGCATTACGCAAAGAAGGAGAAACTAAATACATATGTAAGTAACAAAATAAGTTGTTTCAGTAAAACGAGATGCAAAAAAGGTTTCAAATTTTACTCAGTTGAATTAAGTTAGGTATTTCTATTTGAAAAAATATGTTTGGTCTACTTAAACGAAGTTTCACCCCAAACAAGCCCAGTGCTGTTGACCCTCAAGTTCCTCACTTTCAAAACAACTGCGATTAACTGAACAACTCCTGCCTTCCCATTTGCCTCACTCTTTCAGACCTGCTCTCTTGACATTTTATGAACGCTTTGTGTCAGAAGACCATTTTTCCGAGACCCTCTTCCCTTCCCCTTGTTTGTGGAACTGCAGGTGCCAAGGACGGTGGTGTGTGTCTTGCGAGAGGTCTGGTTAGGTTGGCACATGTCTAAGGTGGGCACAATATGGCATGAGACAATAACAGCGATGAATATGCATGGTGGCATCGCGGCGTTGCAATTTGGCCGGAACACTGGTGTAATGACAATGTGACAAAAATAACATGTCTCGTGCGCTCATTCGCAAGTGGAAGAAAAAACGCGGCGGTTACATGCGAAGGGAGAAACAGAAACATTTAAATAAATTAATACTGAATTAGGTGTAAATTAAAAGGGTGATATAATTAATACAGGGATGGTAAGATTTAAATGAGGTTTGGCAAAAATAAATATTCAGATTCAAAGTCACTTGTCATACTTGTTTTTGTGCATCTGATGCTGCAGATTTGTGCCGCACAGGTGTTTTATTATCATTATCATCAGCGGCACGGTGCCTACATGTATAATGAAATCTTTTCGCAGGAACGTTACGGTTATTTTAATCTGTATTTATCTTACAGCTAATAGCCAAAGTGCGGCTCTAGCCGTAACATTTTTTCATTCCATAACCATCTTAAACGATGGTAGACGGTAAAAGAGTACGGAACCCCTGTTTCTAAACATCGCGTCACATATTCCCAGTGCGTAACAACATCCACGCACATACGGCTGCGCAGACGCAGCCGGTGACAATAGTACACGAGCGGCTGACATAACGCTGCGTGTGTATGACTAATCATCCACTACCACTGCCTGTACACACTGGTACGTGGCCTGTACACACTGGTCCATGTATCTGTCTAGCAGTGGGTGAAATGTTCGCCGTATATCTTAAGGAGGCGAGCTGAAAAGGTACTTTATGGTTTTGGAGTTGGAGCCCGAGTACTTGAGATCTATATATGCTAAGACAAAGAGGAGTATTTTTAATCAGAAAAATACATAACGAATTCACAACGCGAATAACTTCTTTAGGCGTGTTATTGTATTTAAGTAGTATCTCTCAACTAGCTTCATATCTTTAAGTCGTATCTCTCAACTAGCTTCATATCTTTAAGTCGTATCTCTCAACTAGCTTCATATCTTTAAGTCGTATCTCTCAACTAGCTTCATATCTTTAAGTCGTATCTCTCAACTAGCTTCATATCTTTAAGTCGTATCTCTCAACTAGCTTCATATCTTTAAATCGTATCTATCGACTAGCTTCATATCTCTGACTGACCGACTCCTTGACCATTTCAAAAGTGCCTGCAAGTGGTTTTATTGAAATGAATGCTTTGAGTTTGAGTTTATCCTTACAGCAGACCAGTGACAGCTTTTTACTTGATATATAATCAAACCAAAGATTTAAAGCCAAGCTGTAAAGAAAGATTTCTTCTGAAATAAGCATCACCTGTGTACCTATTTTTTCTGTTCTGTTTTTCTTGTCTGTTATAGTATATGTGTGTACATAAATGGTAAATAAAAATGACATATTTAAGTCTGCTTTTGCCAAAACTTGGTCAATATTCGCACAATAAAGATTTCATGTTGCATTATGTTCTAATAATAATTTTAAAATTTCAAGTACCCGCGTATTTTGATAAATGATATTCGTAAAAGCTCTACTGTCATTACTTAATTAGTTAAAGAGTAACGTGATCAATACATGTACGATGCCCTTGTCCACGTAAAGAGTACCTAACCTGATCAATACATGTACGACGCCCTGGTCCACGTAAAGAGTAACCTGATCAATACATGTACGACGCCCTGGTCCACGTAAAGAGTAACCTGATCAATACATGTACGACGCCCTGGTCCACGTAAAGAGTAACCTGATCAATACATGTACGACGCCCTGGTCCACGTAAAGAGTAACCTGATCAATACATGTACGACGCCCTGGTCCACGTAAAGAGTAACCTGATCAATACATGTACGACGCCCTGGTCCACGTAAAGAGTAACCTGATCAATACATGTACGACGCCCTGGTCCACGTAAAGAGTAACCTGATCAATACATGTACGACGCCCTGGTCCACGTAAAGAGTAACCTGATCAATACATGTACGACGCCCTGGTCCACGTAAAGAGTAACCTGATCAATACATGTACGACGCCCTGGTCCACGTAAAGAGTAACCTGATCAATACATGTACGACGCCCTGGTCCACGTAAAGAGTAACCTGATCAATACATGTACGACGCCCTGGTCCACGTAAAGAGTAACCTGATCAATACATGTACGACGCCCTGGTCCACGTAAATGGTATCTCAGGTGATTGACATAAACGTTTCCGCCTATTATGGAGCAAAAAACTTTATTAAAAATAAATAACTGCGCTAAGCAGCTGCGCACGATCACTGCTGTTTTTCTTCTTATAAAAACGTGCATAAAATTATTGTTGTTGATAACATAATAACGTATTAACCAGGAAAAATAAAATGTTACCTCTAGAGTACTTGCTGTACCTACCTTCGTATTCAGTTTACATGATTAAATAGTAAATGTAACAAAAAATAATTGCCCTATGTATCTTTTCAAACCTCGGAATACTTTGCGCACTAAACGCCCGCAGACGTAATAACAATAAAACTTCTATTGTGTTTCGTGCAGCGTCCTTCAATGGGCTAAGTTCGTATAGCGCGAAAAATGAAGAAGTGTTTGAAATATTCAATTAAATCTAATACATGCAACAGAAAAAATCTTGAACACGAACTTATAGTTAGTATCGATCGAAGAAAAATCATACAAGTAGCGACATCTAGCGGTGCTCCGGAGACACTCGGCGACATCTGCCCCGTTACGTTACAAGGCAAAAATAACAAAAAGCAGCGTATTCAGTTAATCATCGATTGTCAATAGCAGCGCGAACGGAAACGATGCCTACTTTGCAATGCAAATCACTTGGAATTCCTTCAATGTCACAAATAAGTAGTCGATAGTCTGTAACCCCTGCGCCGGGGTTACGCGTTATTAACATATAAATAACAAGCGTTTCTCAACTATTGATGGCATTAAATGCGACTTTATTTATGGGTTACATATTTGCATACTACGGGCTACGGGTTTCAGTTAATCGTCTGGATAACGCGCACCTGGTAAAGGTGTGACGATGCGTTTTTCTAACGATTAATTAAAAATTGCGATTTATGCATGGCTGTCTCGTGCACGTACCTCCGCAGTACATACAAAGTACTCGCACACAGTCGCTCGAGTCGGTTTTTCCAGGCGACAGTGGGGCTGTTAATCAACTTGCCACAGCAATTACAGCAATTATGTTAGCATAAAAGACGTAATAGTCAATAAACTTTAGCAAATTTATTAATAATTACACGGATAACATCGTAACAATTTTTTTATCCATGATGCATGAAAAAAACATGCTTTATCACAACAATATTTTCTTAACAAACAAATAAATAATTCCTGCATTCAAATATTTACATATTTTACAATTTATTTACACGGGAAACACAACTGGTGGAGCTACAACTCTAAAAATTTAAAACTGGTCCACCTGTTACATCCATATTAGATTCTAGTTTCTGCGAATTTGAAAATTAATTGTAGAATATAAAAACGAACTTACGGTTTACATATTTTAGTATATAATTATTTGCTCGATATAGGTGATCGGTCGGCAGCTGTCGCTAAACGATATCCAATAAACAATATATCAGTGTATTGACATGTGCAACACCTTTGCCATTCTCATGCTAATCCGTCGAGTTTGGACAAAAACACATTGATTGGTATCAATGAGCGTCAATTTGAATAATTTCAAAATAAATCATAGCCAGCGCAATCATGCTAATTTTACTATCAAACATTTGGGATGATATTATGAATTGATTTACATAGTGTAGCTGCTCGAATTTTTACTGCGTTACGGAAGGTAATGGTCGGAATAAATGTTTTGTTTAGTTAATCTGTATCTATAAGCAAATATAAATCGAATTATTTGTTTGCGATCTTGATTTATTGCCCGATTAAAATTTAGATAGATAATCCGATAAATATAACGGAATAAATTATATTATCTTATTACCTATTATATTCGTAGATTAGAACACATTTTCAAACAAAAGCTAACATTAACCATCGCTTAACATGCCGGTAGTTTGTGTCACACACTAAATAACACAGAGTTCGTTATCTGTAATCAACATTCCTAATTTTCATTTGACAAAAAATGGAACAGCTAGAAACTTTGTAAACACAAATAGTTCAACACGGAATTATCTGACAGCCATCAAATTGGAAAATAACAAAACTGTCAACGTAACGTGAAATTAGGCAATTTTACGAAAGCCGTCGGCCGCCGGCATCCGTGTACAAATTGCTACTTAAAACGATAAAAATCGATATTGATACTCGCCTACCGTTCGTTACAAAAACAATGGCAGCGCGACCTGCGACACACAAACAATAAATTCGCTAAATAATAGTTATCGAAAAATAAGTCCAAAACATTATCGTCATCCGGAAAGCATAAAAATATTTCAAATCGCCAAGACAATAGAGTGGAGACAATGGACTCCGGCGCAAAAAGGGACCAACTTATTTTTTTCCAAAAAAAGTGTGGTTTTTTGCAAAAGCGTTCCTTCGACAACAATCAGTGCACCGCCCTTCAGTAGGAGCTTTTTTTAATAACGGGCCCGAGGTTTGTTTATTTTGTCGGCTAATATTATTGGTAATGGGTTTTATAATAAAACGTAGTAAAAATAAGGGAAAAGAATAATGTACAAAAAGTAAACGGTGTGTCACTAAAATAAATTGAATTCAGGACTAGGGCAATGTAATCATCGCTGTAATATTTAATTTAATTACAGAGCGTATAGATGGCAATTTTGATAATAAGTAAGTGCAACGCCAACTTTAATTAGGTAAATGTTGTCGAGCGGTATTAACTTCATCGCTACAGAAATCAATTTCCGTATCCAATCACATACAACAAAACCTATCTACTTCCAACAAACTGATTAGCATACAAACATCGTTTCCATGATAACATAAAGACGATGCACTAACCGCGACCCTCACGTTCGAGGCAAAGGTGGCAACACTAAATAACGGCCAAACAACCGTTTCCGAAAACCGTAAAGGAAGTAATTACATATTCTAATCCAAATCCAGGGTCCCGCTTCATATGTCACTCCTTACACAATAAAAAAAGGTAACACACATTCGACCTCCTTCTAACGGTAGACTCTTTCTTCACCGGTCCTGAGAAAAAAAAATCATCAAGAACCGCATTTCGAAACAGACGAGCATACGAAAAAAATTGCATACTTACTTATAATCTTAAAAAACAACGAGATGAATTTGATCAAATCTACGTCTAATGTCAACTGCATAAGAGATGCTTTTCAAAAGCAGCCCCTCGTGTGTAACATTAAAATTTATGCGCGCATTTGCATAATGTGCATAGCCCCTAAATTTTATTCAATAAAAAAATAGGATGGGTAAAAACTTTTTTGCATAAATTCTTACAAAGGAAACGGGTTAAACCATTCAGGAAGTGAAATGTCGTAGATCCGCTAGCATGGTGGTTTAAAAATTAAAGTTCAAACGTACAACCTCATAAAAATAAACTTTAGATCGTTCGCATAAAAAACAAAATAGCAAATCAATAAAATTGATGTTACACCTTTTCTCTCGCGGCCCCCTTTCGCGATGCACAATAGACTAAAATGTACCTGACTATAATTTATGCGAGAATATTAAGAGAAATGTACCTGCCCTTTTTGAATATTAAGTGCAACCTAACCCCTGACATTACTGAATAGGGTTAAGATACTTTTTGAAAAGGAATAATATAAAAAAAAAATGCAAATAAACTGTCCCCACATCTACGCGAGGGTTACAGGTATGCGAACGCATAGAAAAAAAATTGCAAGCGCACCGCGCGCGCATAAAATTCCGCATTTATTGTTGCACAAAGGGTTCCAGACTATTGTGCTACTTGATGGATCCCAGCACTTGTCACCTTGGCGTATAATTTGGGTGTGTACGGTTCTTTTTTTATGCATATTCGGTAGGGAGCGTCTCATAGATAGTTCGTTTTTTAATAGCGTTTTTTTTTATGCTCTGTATGCAAAGATTTATTGTGGAGCCGCGGGATGTGCGTGAGAATGCTAGGAGATAATCGAATTTGCCTACAGACGCATCCCCCCTAGGCAACCCTTTGGTTCGGTTCAATCGCGTTCATGGGAAATATGTGAATATTCAAACAAGATGTCATCTCCTTGAATATCGATTGCCGTTGAGATCCTTTTATAGTGCCTGGGAATTGATACATTGAATAGGAAGACCCTGTAGAGTGTAGGGTTTTTGCATAATCTATCGGTGGCCGTGACGCAAGGATGCTTTGTTTGCTCATAACGGTATTTCTTGTTAAAGGGTTCTTAAAGGGAACGTTAAAAAATGAGACGTTACAATTTTTTCCTCGGACTACTGTCCACGTTTTGTCTAAAGTAACCGTTGGTGTCTTTTATGAGCTTTTTATTTTTTTATAAAGTCAGATAGCTGTTTTATTTGTACTACGCGTATGACTTTATGGTTCTATAAACGAGAATTACGAGTGAATAATAAAGAAATAACATTCAAATTAAGTGTGTATTTTTATACAAGCATAATGTTTTAGTACAGAGTTCTTAACATAAATTGTTTATGATAATTTTAATTTTTAATAATATGTTTTAGGACGAAATGTACAAGTAGGCACAGCTATAATTTTAAGCTCCTTTTAAGTTGAATTTACTAATTTATATGTATATCTCCATTCATTTTCTGTTAAACTTATTATTAAAACGTAATAACTAAAAGTGTTTTATGTAATAAGGAAATATGTTTTAAATATTGATATATTGATAGATATTGATATGTTTTAAATATATTAACTCAGAAAAGTAATTTGACATTCATAGGTACAATCTGTAACCATGAACTTACTAATGTCTCCATAAGTGAGATAACAAATTAAACTTAAGCCCGCACACATCATTACAGCTGTCAAAATTATGTACTTAACGATCTCATTACACCTAATTGGGTTTGTTAGTTTTACATAATATGCACATTAATATAAGTATGGCAGTGGCTTATTTCAATAATTGTGAGCATGGGGAATATTTTCTATCGTAATTAAATGTTCAGGTAATTATAATTCATATTTATATGGTGTGCTGTACCGGTGCGAAGTAAATCAGATCCTGTCTCTTAAACAGCAAGCAGGTGTTAATTTAGTCTCATCATTGTTGCAGATCAACAAAGTACTGATGACTGTATCCATTCATGAATAATTAAATTAAGTATTTAACACTTTAAGAAATATAAAGGGAGATGACAGCTCGTGCTTAGATTATGATAATTTCATTAATAAACATACACCAGAGTTGATAAAATGTTGCATCTTCCATTTCGAGTCCTCGAACTCAAATTTGTAACAATCCAAAAAGACATCACACTGTTTAGTGTCACTGATTTCTTCGATTTCTTCTCAGTTGCAGCCTTTCACGAAAGCTCTTAAAGAAATCGTCAGCAAACAGTAACGTGCCCCATGTTTTGTGTTTTTGCTCCAATAAACGTACACTTTCGTCACAGCTACCATTGAAGGGTTAAGTTATGCAAATTGCCCTACAAATTGGCCCGGAGCCGATTGCCCGAGCCTACCTATTATAACTCCGTACTTTCCAAAATAAGCTTTTTTATTTGTCAAAAGTTTTGTTGTTAATTCAAACAAATGGTTCCAGGAAATTATTTTTGGTTCGGTGTTATTATTAGCATTTAAATCTTGAAGTTATTTTGTAAATAAATATAAAGAACAGAAAGACGTCTTTTCAGTTTTTCTCGTGGCATTTTTATGGGAATATTTTCATCATTTGGAAACTGCTTCTAACTTATAAATATATTAGTTACGTAATTTGAAGAAAATTGCCTTAAGATACACCTCATTTCATACTAATTATAACAGTTCATAATTTATTGTCCTGAGAAGTAACACATACCCATAGACCGTCCATAAAATAAAAAAAATCTACTTATTAAGTTCACTACAAATATCTATGAACTCAAATACAACACTACTCTGTATAGAGACCCTGTATAGCAAGTCGTTACGTCCGCGTGTCGTCACCGCATGACACGACACGACGCGACGTGACGTGGACGAGATAATCCCGCCGAGACATAACCTGCCTACTTTATACCGTTTACATGTCAAATTTTAATTGAATCTCGCGTTAAATATGTTCTTAATGCGATGCCAAGTTACCTCGGTTAAGGCACCGGAGTTATTCCACAGTTTAATGTTTATTCCCATATCTTGAGTTTTAGAGTATCGATCGCTAGAGACAATCTGTGAACGTATCGTGAGAATCGATTAAGGGTAATGGCTTACTTAATTTTTTGAATAAATCGGTGGATTTGTGGTGTTAGGGATGGCCAAATTCTAATGTCCAATGCAGAGTGATGGATAAAAAGATGATGTGGACCAAGAAGAAGTGGTTTAAAAAGTGAAAATATAGGCTAGGTAGGTAATCTACTTAAAAATATAGCTAGATAGGTAATCTACTTCAAAATATAGCTAGGTAGGTAATCTACTTCAAAAGCATGACGGTGATAATTGTAGTTGGTGTGGGAACACTAATTAAAATAATGGTTAGTTTAAAACAAATAAGCTGTTTGCACGTCTATCACCTGTCTACTAATTGAACACCCTGTCCAACAGTAAAATGTTACTACATGCATTGGTTGATAATACAACACATGCACAATCAGCACATTGGTTGATAATACAACACACGCACAATCAGCACATTCCATCAGTTTACCTTTCGCCCCTCGACCATAGAGGAACTATCTTCAATAAACCCTCAGTGTAAAAACTAATCCCTTTCTATCGTAAACTGCATGGCCTTAACACGTTATGTTGCTCAGAGGAATCCGCGCAACTGTGCTAACGAGCTAATGATTATTGTCGACGTGACATTTTGCCCGGTCGGTGTCCGGCTGTCCGGTCGGCCTCCGACCGCACGCACCTATAACATAGTCAAATGCCATCGTACCCTCTTAATAAAATAATTGTAGAAATAAACATCCATCTAATATTTTTGTGTTGATGAATGAAATAGAGTATATTCAGTATTTCGGTAACGGCAAATAAAAGGCAGACTTCAGTAACTGATAGCTGTTGTATTGTAAGCAATAAACAGCTGTTCGAGATGCACAATCTTCTTTATAAGTAAACATATCGTCTAGTCCCGACGAAACAATGACTATTGGTGATATTTCGTTCAGAGGACTCTTTTGTCACAAAAAATCCAGTCTATTTTTATCCTGACTGAATTACTTCTGAAGGTAGGGCAAAGTTTTGCGAACAGCCGAGGGCCAATTTAAAAACGGTTAGTAAAACATTTTACTAATTCTCGTGATACAATCGCTATAAAAAAATAATGGCTTGTAATAAGTTAACACGGAACAACTAAAACTGGGATCGATAATGAAATCGAAGAGAATCAGAACTTACCTTTAAAGGAAACAATAGAATTTAATTATCTGATACGCACACTGTCATTGTCACGATATTTTTTCGAGTTCAACCGTTTCTCATTGGAATCCACGAGTACTTACCAATTACAATTACAAGCCAATTTATTTATTTTTTAAATAAAGGTTGCTTCAAAAAAGAAACCATTATTAATTACTTATCGAACAAAATTGTTATTTAGAGAACATGTATCGTCCCGAGCGGAGCGAAAAAAACGCGCCAAATGACCGTGAACGCATCGTATCAAGGGATCGATACATATAATCGATACTTATAAATCGAGACTGTTATGAGACGATAAAATCGGCCGGCAACCGCCGCCGGCTACTGGGCGTCGGCCTAAGCGACGATTACTCTCCGCTCTTCTTATTTTGTTGCTGGCCACTCGATGCGAGATTATCGATAAAATAATTAAATGGTTACTCTCGAAATCGATTCCCGAGTGTTGTTATCGAGACTCGTGTTATTTGTTTCGTTTTTCTTGTTGCGAAATAGTCGCCTTGAAGAAGTTAGAAAGTTTTCGGTTTCATAGTTACAAAGTTTTACTACGAACTCCTAAGTATTCACAATCTGATTGGGAATGTTAACTTTTTAATCGGATTACTTACTTGATGTCATGCCATTGAACTTTATTTACACTTTACAGCGACTTGTTAATAGTAGTCTCCGCGTACGCATTAATTAAAATAATTGAAATTTGCTCGTAAATATAAGATCTCGTGATGTTATAAGAATCCAATTGGTAAAGAAGACTTATACTTTAATAACTCTGAAAGAAATGACGTTTTAGTGCTGGTTACCCTTTGATAAATGAAGCTTTAGGTCGTCGTGTATGTATAATTATATACGTCATCGATAAGTACAGTAAGTATACGTTAATACGCATATAATTTCATTGCTACTGAGATCCCAACCCAAAGAAAAATACGTGACAAAGCAATTGTCGTTTCATAGCGTGTTTTCCTCCGCTCCTTCCAAAGTCTTTCGAACAATGAAGGCAATGGACAACGATATTCCAAAAAGCCCCGGCACGCGGGTCCGCGAGTGCGTGCCGGCCGGCCGTTCCCTCAGATGGTCGACATCTTAATTGTCGGCCGGTGATAACTCGACTCACTGATTTATAATGCCTCCTAAACGTATTAGTGCCTTTGTCGGCTCTCACACTTATCGAGCGACTTAGTAGCGGCTTCCGCTGCCACCGACACTTTTTATCCTTTTATATTAAAACTGAACAATAAAACAAACCACTGTCACAAACAAACTCCACAGAAGTTTATAAAGAGCCTCCAAAGTGGAAATATCCTCCGAGGAAAAACGACCACGATCAAACTGCTATGCTAGGTTTTAAAATGTTGGGAGCTGCAGCTACTAAAAGATAAACATCGACTTTGCTACGCAAATGAGAACAAATATCAAATAGGAACTTATAATAAAAAGACTGTTAAGCGCGGCTCCAAGTGAAACTAAAAGATTTTTACAGTTGTGTTTATTTAGCATAAGTTTGCGGATCTTTTTATGACCGAATAAACTCACGCCGACACCTTTTTACAGCGTCGTTTGTTTCGCTAAACACACGATAATTTACATATTATTATCTGAAGACATAAAAATCGGACATTTGTTGTCAGCGGTGTCACCGACGTATCAGCGTCGTGACTGCCGCACAACAAAAAGGCAGCGGTGGAAAAAAGGTTGATTTAGAAAAGAGCGTGTGAGACATGCGTGTGATGAATTGACATGTTCCCGGGGCCATTAGGGGGCGAGATAAGGAGGCATTTAACTCAATCCGCGGCGTACGCGCACCTTCGCTCCTCGAGATCCCCCCCCCCCCGCGCCCTGCCCGATCGGCTGCATGCACAGGGTGATGCAGGTGATGCTACAGTACTTCTAGTAAAGTGCATGCTGCGCATGTTTGGATATTGGTTTGGAAAGTAAGATCCAGGATGAATGATGACCGTGCTATCATCGAGTTCTAAGATCACTTGGCATTTGCAGCTCTAAAACTCGATAGCCACGATATTCAGCACAGGTGCCTACTGCGAGCAGAATAGTATGAGTTAGCTGTAAGAATAGTTCCAATAAGAATATGTGCCACACTCTAAAATGTATGTAGCGCATTATTGTGTACCTACCCAAAATTTAAGTCTGTCATGGCCCGGCAGCAGCCTACAGCTTCGTGGTTAAGACTTCTTCCCTTTTCATGATGCTAAACTATTGCTAAAAAGTACGGCACTGTGTAAGATAATGCAAAACACTCTGCTGTTCAACTGGCCATCGATCACAAAAACCAAATAAATCGGAAATCAATCCGCGCACCCTGTGCATAATGTGCATAAGAAGTGGTATTGGGTCCGATAGGCGGTGTTTATGTGAGTGGCACCGACTCACCGACTCACCGGCTCACCGGCTCGCCGCGCGCCGGCTCACCGGCTCACCCGGTAGCCCCTTAATGAGTGCCGGCTTCCGTCAATAAAATAATTTCGATGGCTAGAGCCTACCGTGAAATTTTCATCGCCCACCAATCACCTCGGGGAAGCGATATATTGTCCAGATACTTATCTAATTAGAACTTAACGTTACGCTCTGCTTTGCTTTCCATTTGTATTAAAATTCTTGTGGAGAGAATTTTGGAGCCGTTAGGTTAGATATATTATTTGGAAAGTACGGTATACTGAACTGATTTAGGAATAATTGTTTGTTTTTGATACTGTATAACAGCTTTAGATTCTGGATCTGTATTCAGTTGTTTAACGCGAATTGGACCTCCCGACGGACCCCGGACTGGTGTCCGCAACTCCACGTCAATGCGCATGTTTTGGACCACCCTTACAGACGGATTAGTATTTCAATTACGTATCTGGACGTACTTAAACCGCAGTTTTAATGATACAATAATTTTACAACTATCAACCAACAATAACGATTAGATTATTCTATATCATTGCTAACAATCCCACCAACCACCCTATGAAGCTGCCATACATTGGGATTGTTCAATAGCTGGTTATAATACGTTCCCATACGGTTGGTGCGTGATATCGCTATCTGCAGATAAGCGGCCCACGACCGACGACTTATGTTCTCAGGGCCTAATTAACCTCTTCATTAGCACCGCACTAACACTGAAAACTAAGTGCTGTACTAGCCACGAGATTTATAGAGTATTTTATGATCCAGTGATTAGGAAGCGTGAATTTTATGTTGCGGAGAAGATTTGTTGGTATCATTGATGGATGGGATGGATGGGCACGCGATGTCTTATAAGAAAGACTGGACTGATAGTGAGTAGCTTGGAGTCAGATAAAAAATTAGATTAATTAAATATAAATTCACAAGCGGCAAACACAAGACGATAGTTTCAGCTGAGAGGGACCGATGCCGACGACAAGGGCTACAAAAACTCATGATTTGTAGAAAAGGATAGGACTGTCCTATCCCCCACAAATGAAGCCTGCCTTAAGAATTCGAAACACCCAAAAATGAAAGAAATTAGGTAAGCAACATAACCAATCATCCAAAATCTGATACAAAATCGTTAATAGCCGCCATAAAAGTACTGAACGGAATTGATTCAGCTCAAACAAAAGGGACCAATAAATATAATGACACAACTACCGAATGAGAATATCAAAGTCCGGTAGCTTAATTTATTCCGTGTCGCATGTAACCTGAGGATGGAGCGGCAAATAAAAAACGTATGAATACACTTATCTGGGGCTTAGAGGACCTCGGCTGATGAATTTTAATGGAAGAAAGCTGTGTTCTGCGATATGGAGGATTTGGGTGCGTGGTGTGGAATCCGGGAGATTAGAAGTCAATGAAGATGGAGAACAAGAAGAGCGTGAAGTAGTTTGCGTGTTACAATTTGAAATTAATCTGCTAGGAGTACCTAATATATCTCTCAAAAAATATTTTTTCATTTTGGAGTTTGTTCTTTCGTCTTGTTTTAATTTTTTCATTCTAACGGCTTTTTCATTAAATTAAACATGCGCAGAAAAAATTTGCTTCAAGTCCTCGTCATGCTTGGCTTTCTTCTAATAAGAATCCCCATTTTCTCATTTAAAATACCTGAATCATATTTTCCTCATACACTCTGTAACCTACAGAACCCGGCCCCACACTTAAAGTGTTGGACTACAAAATTTTTAATCGCCTTCTTTGGATCAATCGCCGGGCGAGATTTATGTGGTCAATTACACGCGCCCGCGCCACCGAACGAACCGCTAATAAAATAACCGACATTTTGTATGGAAGCCAAGGATCAAAATGAGTACAGATTTTAAGTAATTATTAAATTGATAAGTTGTTACAAAGTTGGGGAAAGTTGTTTATGATAGAACATGATTACGATGGATGGGTACCTATAGTAAGTACTTCTGGGTATTTGTGACTTTTAACTTTGTTTAATTTCTCAGACAATAAAACCATCTCATTAACAATTAACTGAAGTACTAAAATCGAGTACTATAAGTACTTGATTTTAGTACTTCCAGTTGAAATGAAAGTTAATATAGCAATGTTACTCTAAGTACCTACATAAAGTTATTGATCAATAATCCTTCCCTACATCGCCTCATTACCCCCAAGACCTCCGTTTCCCACAACCTGAACTGCCTCCTCAACCTAGAACCTTTTTACAGCACTGTTAATGACGGCCAAGTGTCCGGCTGTCCGGACAGGCTGTCCGGACGTTTACGACGCCGTCCATCAAGTCACTCGTCATAAGACGTGTGAGAATTAATTATGGACGTGTTAGATTCCCACTTTATTGGGCCGAGTGGATTCCGATAGGAATTAACGGTCGGTTCCCAGAGGCCATAGGTCGTGACTCTGATACCTCAGATATTTTATACTTATACTTAGCGTCTCTTTGCTCTTTTTGTTTCGTGGGTGAGCGGAGTTGCTTCTCGGAACATGTGGATGATAAGTGTAACATGGGATTAAAGATTAGAGCTGCGAGAGGAACGTTCTGTACGGGGACACTAACTGTGTGATAACTGATCTGTAATGTTTATTTTTAGCGGCAGAGGTGAGTGAATGTCTATATTGGAATGGTTTGAGTGAGACTGAAGTTTTTATCCAAAAGATGGATGTGTCATGCAGGTCTGTAGATAAGACATGTTAGCTTAAATCCTCATATTTTCATTTCTAATAAAATCATATAAATCGGTTATCGCAGATGCTAGTTTCAATATAATTTAGCACTTGATTATCATAATTAAGCCGTCGTTTTGCCTACAAGCGACAGTTGCGCCTGAGTCGGTCTAGCCGCTAGCCACCGGCGACACTTTACATAGACGTGGTTTGACGTCATTTAGACCAGGACAAGACACCGCATGAGCATCGCTGGGCCTGTTAATTGGTCGCTGCTATCAGTTGACAACTTGCGACAAGGGGATAAGCAGCTGATACATTGTAGTTTTATTGTTAAGTATGAGATAATAATTACGGTAACAGAATGTTGTAGTTGAAAAAGTGACTGGTTGTATAAATGTAGTTTAAAACGGTAAAAGCTAACACTTAATTTAGAATGACATTGCAGCTTGAACACTTGTGGTTAACAATGCTAGAAGCCATTGTTTACCACAAAAACTTCTAATCCCGAGAAGAAAAACGATAACATATCGCGAATTCACAACGAATCGACTACATAACTAGCGAATCACTGTTAGTAGGTACTACATAACTAGCGAATCACTGTTAGTGGGTACTACATAACTAGCGAATCACTGTTAGTGGGTACTACATAACTAGTGAATCACTGTTAGTGGGTACTACATAACTAGCGAATCACTGTTAGTGGGTACTACATAACTAGCGAATCACTGTAAGTGGGTACTACATAACTAGCGAATCACTGTTAGTGGGTACTACATAACTAGCGAATCACTGTTAGTGGGTACTACATAACTAGCGAATCACTGTTAGTGGGTACTATATAACTAGCGAATTACTGTTAGTGGGTACTACATAACTAGCGAATCACTGTTAGTGGGTACTACAAAATTGCGATCTGAATATTTGATTGATAAAATTATTTTATATGTAGCACCCTTAGCCAAATAAGTTGCTACAATTTCTCAATATAAGAAATACAAACTGTCTGCTTCTGATCGAGAACAATAACTTCAACAGAAACTTCTTATTAATAAAAAACAAAATCCAGTTCCCATAATGTTCAGCAAATAGCTTGGTTATCCGCGAGATCGTCTCCCGCGGCGCCTGCGCAGCCCACTTGCTAATTACCCGCGAACTTGCCCGAACGTATAGAGACGTTCGGCTAACTTCGCTCGTGACCCGACGATCACCGAGCGATACCGAGGAAGCTCTTAGATTTTAGATGCACGATTTTTACCATGTGTATTTGGGGCTTATTGGGACGTAAGACCGGGACCCGGTAGAGTTGGTCTTGAAGAAAGAGATGTATTCTACCCGCTACTTTAATACACCGCTTGGAATCCACTCCTGTTCTCCCGTGGCTTAAAATTATTTACATATGATTAAGGATAGAACTAACTCCTGTCTACGTAGTGGAATTTAATAGAAAATGTATGTATCTATGTAAATATCCCTATCTCATTATTTTTTAATGTTGGGATTTTTGCGTGGTAAATTACACGGCTACATTTAATTATACCCAATACTTTTCAGTTGAATCATGCTGGTACTGAGCTGGGATTGTAAAGTATCCAAAAGAAACACGTCCACGTACAAGCACAGGCGGTAAGGTATTCAGTTTATTTGTTTACAATCTTTCAGTGCGGGCCGATTAGCGGCCGCTGCAGTGAAATACTGCGCGTTGATTGCGCGCTTATTATCGCGACTATTACCACTTGTTGGCTGTTCATTACGGGTTATTGCTCTGGAGTTATGCCGAAAGTCGTTGAAATGCAGTAACTTGTTGATTTTTTTTCAACATTCAATTAAAAATAAATTAAAGGATAATAAAAATGTTGTGTCCTGGGATACTTTCTTTCTCCAACAATACGTCTGTCGCCTACAGTAGAATCACACAACGGTCAAATAATACAATAAGACTGATACTTGTACCAGGATTACATACATACCGAGAGCCACTCTCAACATACACACACAATTTAGAAGAAACTCAAGCTTACGCAACCCAATTTCCCACAGCCGAACACGGCTTCTATTTTAAACGGGCGCCATTCTACAATAAATTCAATAGGAATTCCCGATGGCTCAAGGTCGGCTCCTATTAGACTACAAGAGAAATGCATTTGATCGGGCTCGGACGCGGTGCGTTATCTGTGCGATGCGGAGATAAACAGGTGTGTGGGATGTACCGTAATGCACTTGTGCGGTGTTGCAAGTCCGGTGTAATGCACTTGTGCGGTGTTGCAAGTCCGGTAGGATCGAAAAGTTTCTACGAGCAAATCAGTTGTACAATGCTTTGCGAGGCTTTGCACAAGGTTGCACTATAAAAGTCAGAGTGAGTTGACTTAAAGTTCGGATTGTAGGTGGAAGCCGCTGAAGTCGACTTTTGCTTGAAACACTGAATGTTTCAGATAGATACATTTTATTGGCCACCTAACAAGCACGATTGTCGGACTACGGCCTAGGTATGCCACTGAATGTGACCTGTGAACTAAACCTTATACAGTAGCTGGCGGATGAACACAAACCTTCAGAACCTTATAATCAGTGTAGACGACCTCCACAAGACAATGATGTAATAAATTTCATAAATTTTATCGCAAAGGGTAAAGTTTCGACGGATAAACTTTTGTTGGATCTAGCAACACTCGAAGTTAATCTGCTCGGCGATGTTAAATTGTTTAGATTGCCGTTAATCTAGATACGAGAGCTGATAATCTTCTTCTAATAGACCTGAGTTTAAGTTCGAGCTGCCTAATACTATACGAGTACTTGATGGAATTGTGTAATGATACGAGTATGTCTATGAATATGTTGCGTCTATGATAATATTATAAAACATAATCAAAATATAGATGCTATATTCAAAGGCAGTAATGACAAACAACAAAATCATAACAGAAAACCTATCAAAAGGACTACAGGAGCATAAAACTACCACAGCGGACGCAATTATTGATAATCCTAGAAAAATAAGCTTCACTTCTTATACTAAACTAAAAATAAGAATATACAAGAATAGTGCTAACAAGCGCCGTCTGTTGGATACCAATATGACCATTAAAATGGCCGCGATCTTCCTTATAAGAACTCGTTGTCACATAACATCAGTCGCACAGGAAAAACTGTGCTTTTGTTCTACACTGATAAACTACTCAAATGCCTGGCTAAATCGATGGAACCTGATGTATAGAAAAAATATACCTTTTTATATATTCCTAGACTAGCAACTTGAAACATTTGCAAGAAGGCTGATTGTACCTATTGCTTCATAATTAGCGTATTTGATCAAATCTATAGAATTGTAGATCTGCATGAGCACCAGTGGGCCCCTTGATACAATAAAACAATTTAGTCAATGGCAGCCGTGGGCTTTATTGTTGAATTCCTGTGACTGCAACTGATGTGGGGTAATTAATATATCAACTACCTTCAATGCTAATCGTTAATCGAGGTGCAGTGAAATCAGGTTTCTGGGACCCATTTAAAACCTTAACTGGAAAATCATAGCAATAAATCTTAACATTAGCCTTGGCTAGCTAGAATTCATAAAGTGTGACACACAAAAACTAGTTCAAGATCCAACTTCAAGAGCATCCTATTAGAATGTTTCCTAGTCGGTTCCTTTTTCATTGCAACAAAGTTTTATTATTCACTGCACAATGCAATCTTTAAATCCGAGATTCAACAGGTGGCCTGTTCTACTTGCCATTCCGCTAAACCCTACCAACATAAATTTCAATAATACCAGTATTGAGAATATGTAAAAAATAAAGAAAAACATTCCTGAGCCGTTTTTTTGTAAAGATAGGTACAGTACAGTTATCTATGATCATAGCTATCGGCTAGATACAGCTTGTGTACCAGGATTACAGAAGTCGCGAAGAGCTCTCGTTGCGCTGTCAACTGATGGAAAAACTCAGATGTACTAACTGCGGTCTTAATGAGAGTCGACAAACTGGATGGCGAAGGGCCTTCACGTTCGATTTGTGAGGACATGCTCTGTATTAAGTTGGGTTTGCGTTTACACTGCAACTGTAGGCTAGTTTCTTAAAAACACCTTTAGATATTATGTTTTTGGTTAATAAAATACATATAATTATATATTCAGACTCGTTAATGCCTTTCCTGCCTTATTAGGCAGGAAAGGCATTAACGAGTCTGCCAATGATGATGATGAAGCTGGGAAGGTTCATGACTATTCACACTTTCATGAAATACAGACCACTGCAATAGTAGTTGCATTTGTCATTTGGCAACATGCAGGAGTCTGGAGTAGTTGACATAGATACTAAGGGATAATCTGATGGTGATCAATGACTTCTTGTTTTATGCATGGGAAATGTAACAAAATATTTTTGCTTCAACTTTAAACGGGCGAACAATTCTTGTTGTTAGTAATAATTTTGTCATTTAGTATTTTTTTTGCTCTACGCTTTACTGAAGGTTTAGCTAAATGAGTTTAGATCGTATACGTTTAACCATCTGTAGATAAGTTTATCAGCTCTCACGACTACCTTGGGCTATAGTTAATATTATAACGAAAATAAAAAAATAAATATTAATAAATATTATAACGTCTGAGTCTATGATCTGAGTACACATTTAGATCTTAGTAACGTCTGTTTTTATCCCAAAAAGGGCATATAATATGCTACCGTTACTTGAACAAGGACCGTTTACAGTTATATGTCTGTCGTATCCACACTTCGCCGCTGGCCGTCATAACACGCGCCCTAAAAGGCAGTGGTATCATTACCCGGCCGGTCGGCTACCGGCCACCTCCGCGCCGCACTGCGCGCCTGGTAGCCGCGCACCCAGCCTCGAGTGTTGTTTTTATGCACCTCGCTATGTTTGTGTTGCTATTGAGATGGCATGTTACCTAGTCCATCTGTCAATTACTTCTCGCAATACAATTCGTACCTTTCTTTCATGAAATTAGAGTCCAATTTCCTTCTACTAGTCACCAATACAATGGTGGACAAAGTCGTTTCATTCACGTTTCTTTGCGTTCGGTATTTGGAATATGACGTAAATGGACGTACGAGTATTATATATTTTTGTGATGTTTATTTACGATCTCTCGTAGGTGCGGCCTTTTTACTCTGCTCTGACTGGCAATTTTCTGAAAGCCAGTAGCTGGGAGTAATTTCGCATAGCATTATACGGGAGCTCTGTCGTGTTCTGGTCGCCGGGTACCGCCTCTGGCCGAAAGCGACTAGTGCTAATAATAAACGTTGAGAGGCGAAACTGAGGAGCATTTATTACTGTTTATTATTACTGTTGGAGCACTGTGGTTTGTTGGACGATTAATGTGTTCAATAAGCCGGGGAGAGGCGAATTAAACCGGCGTTCGATCGCATTATTATTATCAATAGCATCGCAATCTTGGACATAAACACAAATTAGATTTTAGAAGTAGTTAAGTGGTCATAAACCGTAGCCTAAACCCATGCTGAATGGCTCTATCCAATACACACGCAGGTAGTCAACAAGGAAGGAAGACTGCAAGGAAATCCTTCCTTGCTGTCACACAACCTTGTACAAACAAATAGTCAGCAATATACAATTAATCTGGATAATTAGCGAACATTATAGCCAGCTAGTTATCCGACACACATAGATTGCGGTAGTTTATGCCCAGCGCGATAATTAGCAATACTTTATCGTCATAAATCGTAGTGTAGGTAGCAATTAGTGACCAGTTACTTACTGGCCATCTACAACTTGTATGTACTAATAGTGTTCCTTACAGTACGAGGGCTGCTATTCTATGCGAAGCTCAGTGCAGTATTTGACATGTTACTAACTAACGTTTCTCCTTATATGGAGGCTGGTTATTGGAACTTCTATGTTGTTCGGTGAACCATTAAAATTCATCAAACGATAACTGCACAGAACATTCCAGTTAAATCGCTTAGGAATATTGTTATTGAATAAGTACAAAATGTATTGACATTCGGTAGAGATCATCGAGGACCGGCTAAAGGACTTTGGAAGGAAGCACAGATCCGGATATCTGAATTTCTCACTTCTTTTTTTTCAAGTGTTCTTCTGTATAAGCTACTAACTGAGCTACCGACAGAGAAATGAAGTGTATTGCTCAAGTGCCTCCACACATAAATCGAAATTAGGTACAAAATTCCTACTCTGGATGTCTCCTTTACGCGAATTTAACGCTGGTTTTGCGGTGATAAACCGAAATAGGCAAGAAATTGACCTTAGGCAGGCCACACGCCACACGCGACGTAGCACGTGTATTCACAGAAAAGCTGACTGTACCAAATGTGACACGACTAAAACAAAAGACTTAAAAATTGAATCCGATCTAAAAGAATTAAATCGTATAGTAGTGTTAAATTATACGCAGGAAATATACAAACTTACTGAGTGACTTATCTATTGTTTAAAAAACACATCATAATCGTAAGAATGGCATCCTCAGCGTCAAAATATTCTCTTACGGAAATAGACAAAGAAACCGAACCTCGTAGACAAATATTTCTTATTAGATAAGAATTTTTAAAAGGCTTAACTGACTAAACCACAGTCGCACCCGGTACTCCAAATCACAAACCAACTTCTTTTTTATAGAAGATACTTATAAGGCAAATGTAATAGCCTTTTTACTTTTTTTTTCTTTTTGCTTGAAACCTTTCTTCCTTGTATAGGTACTTTATTATTACGAACAAATGACCCTTTACCAATCACTCTCATATTATAAATTCAGAAAGAAAGCGCATCTGGGATGATTGATAAACCCGATAAATGCCGGTGTCGGGTCGCCCCGACTGCGGCCGAACCGCGACGGTTATTATCTTAATTCGCAATTACGACTAACCTTTAATCACCGATGAGCGTCACCGCGTGTCAGGAGGAAATGCGTAATCTTCGTGTATTAGCAATAATGGCCACGGTCGTAGGGTTCCACTGTTAAGTTGGGAGGCAAATGTCAGTGTACAGGATGGTGCTCGTGCTGACACGTCCGAGTGTTTAGAAAATAAAAATACTTCTTACTCCAGTTTCAGGCCCAAAACAAAAGAAATATGTGCGTGCTCCACGAATGGAGATAATTAAGTAGGTAGGTCACGCTTGGCGCACCCTGGGCATCAGACCCACTACCAGCTTGCCAATTGCTTGTCGCACCCTGGGCATCAGACCCACTACCAGCTTGCCAATTGCTTGGCGCACCCTGGGCATCAGACCCACTACCAGCTTGCCAATTGCTTGGCGCACCCTGGGCATCAGACCCACTACCAGCTTGCCAATTGCTTGTCGCACCCTGGGCATCAGACCCACTACCAGCTTGCCAATTGCTTGGCGCACCCTGGGCATCAGACCCACTACCAGCTTGCCAATTGCTTGGCGCACCCTGGGCATCAGACCCACTACCAGCTTGCCAATTGCTTGGTGCACCCTGGGCATCAGACCCACTACCAGCTTGCCAATTGCTTGATTTCGTACCACGGAATGAGCTTCTAAATGGTCCTGTAGTTTTTGACGATATGAAAAAAAATACATCAACGTGACCCTATGTCTTCGACATTTTGTCTGGCGGTCTGTCCGTCAGTGTACTGTCATAAACTCTAGGTTAAGTAGGTAACTGTTAGTAATTACAGACACAGTGCGTAAGTATCATAGGATCATGGAAGGTCATCTGTAGAGTTAGTTTTACTTATAACCTTGTTTAGAAAATGCGTTGTCTCTAGTAGGACCACTAAAGGCAACGGATTTTCTAAACAAGGTTAAGTTCCAATAAGTCTTCGTCTTCATACCATCGTACCGTGTTGGTCAGTCAGACGGTTTCTAGAAAAATATAATATCTAGCCTGTTTAAAACTTTGTGAATTTTCTGTTTGAAATTTGAAAAACAATTGAGTTATTCTATAAATAATTAATCCGGTAAAAGCAAGCTTTCATTAGTACATCACAGTGGAATATGGCAACAATAAAAGATTCAACAAAGCAAGCACTAAAATAATAAAAAGAAATTCCCACCATCTTCAATCATAATAGCCTGGTCGCTCGGTGACCGACCGTTACCCATAAGGAAACATCAGCTAATTCGTGAAATCGATTAGTATAAATCAGTATTTGACAGAAAACAGCTGGTTTCTAAACTAATCTCATTTTTACGACACAAATGGATATTTTTAATGTCAATATAAAATTACTGTTAAATTCTAGTGAAAGTGAGTTTACGTTTCTCTTCCCACGTGAGAGCTTATGGGACGACCTTTAACTTTCCCGTGGTTCACTATTGGAAGATGACATCATAATATATGGCTCCTTATACTTCTTCATTTGGTATAGGAGAACACTGAATAACTTCATTGGAGTCACAAGTGGGATACTGGATCTATGGAAAGACAGAGTTGTTATTGGAGTCACGGGTAATACTAGTATTACAGTGCGGTCGACGAGAGAATGCGTTCTTGACAAATGTCAGTTTCATACAAACGAATACGTGTTTTGCGAATTTGATCTTTATTAGCTACTAGGATTGTCGCACTGACGGTGTCAGGAACGCTTTCTCTCGACGATCGCACTGTAATTGTAAAGTGATATAGCTAACTAATATATCTGTCGAGTGATATAGCTAACTAATATTTTTGTCGAGTGATATAGCTAACTAATCCTTTTGCTGTTTGTCATATTGATTGACTATTGCTATTTTGGCCGATGTATCGCAACTTTCAGCTGATATGAGTTTTGAACGGAGACCTTCAGAAACCGGATAAGTATTTGCTTCTACGTCTTGTCACAGATTATTCTAGTACTTTTCAAAACTTATGGTACAGAATTACAGATATCAAAGTAATATTAGGTAATCTGTATCCATACACAGTAGTAGACGAATACGGTCTGAAACGTACGACGTATGGACATTAAAAAGCGCCAACACCTCAACTACTCAAATCAACTATTTCAAATCAGACTTTTAAATGAAAATTACATAAAAATGCATTGAATCATTCATCATAACCCGCACAAAATATCAATACCATATTGATAAACTTCAACACTTTTTTACCAAGTGCTTATGTTAAACAGTTCTATATGTGTGGTCTAATTCAGTTTTAATAATTCAGAGGGCGCGGTCGTCAATGAATACATAAGTTAAATATTAATAGTGCTAAACATATGGTAATGTTATGATTTATGCCTATTACTGTCTGAGTGTTGATTAATTGGTAATTATATTTGCTAATCGTGTGAATTGGACTTACAAAAAAAGAGGTCATTCACGTTGGATAATGACAATGATAATAATAAGATTCGCAAGAGCAAACGTGCTCGGAGGAAGGAAGTATTTCAGTAAGATGCTGGTAGGGATCTTGACCGTACTTCCGGGATTGTCCTGATAGCCGTGGAATACCTCTCCACTCCTCATAAGCACCTCAGGACATGTTACCCCCTTGTCGCTACGACACTATGTGCTAACGACCGTTTTCGGGGGCCCATTATTGAGCGTGCACCCCCTGACATTTTATCCGTGTATATATAAAACATTGATCAGGCAGGGGCCATAGTTCTTCCATAGTTATTGGTAACCAGTCCACTTTAGCCACCCAAACCCATAGCCCAAATTTGTATTTTTCCATATCCTGTAATAGTTGTACACTAACCGGGGGTTGTCCTTGGGTGCACTTGCAGTGCATACAGGGATAATCGTCGGGTGGTGCCACATTACAATAAAATTTCCTAAGGGGCCTCTGCGAGTTGGCTTCGGCCCCTCGTACGCCTTCTAAAGGACCGGACCTGGTCCCGACATATGTTAAAAATTTAATATAATAATAATATAATGTTTTTAAGTGTTAATGTATATTTTTAAGTTTTAAGTGTATCTGTAATAAGAATGGATTGAAAGTAAAAACCTCTTCATGATCTATGTTTGTCTGATGATTCCTGGCTTCATAATGTAATACTTTCTTAAATATAGTCAGCACCAACCGGACCTTGGTTACCAAACTGACCAAAGATTTCGTCACTGCATGATTGATGGGTGTTTTAATTACCGAAGCCTGTCTGCTCGTTTGTCACCGGCTAGCTGTAAGGCTGATAGAGTGAGTGCTACGTATCTACGGAACCGTGCCATCCATCATCAGATGTCCAGGCCTGAGCGTGTTCCTATGATACATGTTACATGTTTAGGGTTACGTAGGCTCCCAAACGGCATCTTACTAAGCCTCGATGGTTACTAAGCTTAGTGCTATACAGGGTTATTTTGAGTTAACCAGTTGAAATTTTCATAGATTTTGAGTCCTTTGGTATAATTTTATAGAGTTATGTAGATCCTATTGTTTGATTAAATACGTGTCTCTTTTACAGTCTAGATGTATAGTTTGAACCTGTTCTAATTCTGTTTCCGTCTGCGCGTCACTTTCATCACCATGACCTTCACTATAGCGCCTGCATCGTGCCGTTTAACAGTCTCTATAAATTTTATGTAGCTATTCATAGAAATAGCGGTGAGACTGAAATAAACCACACATTTTTCATTTCAAGAGAAATATAGCAACCAGCGCGAACAAGTGTCCATTACGAAATAAAACTAAAATCATTCCATTGATATTAATACGATACATTCAAAGCAATTGACGCCGTAAATGTTGACGATAAATCGTACGCGCACTAAATAAAACAACACGAGAATCAAACCCGCTACCCGGTAGCCGCGAACTGTCTCTCACACACTCGCAACACCGCTTATCCTGACACACACTACAAAAAAACGATTCAAGATTTATTGTGCATCGATCTTGAAATCGAACGACGCAGTAATCTCACTCCCATCCCTTTACTCCTTAACAAAACATCTCCCCTCTCACTCTGTTTCATTCAATAATCGAAGCTCATACAGGATCGCTTTTTGATCTTATTTTCGATTAAAGTATGATGAATGAATGATTTACAATGTTATAATGTAAACGCCTCGGAATGGACTTAGATTTAATCCTGAGTTGAACTAGTTTTTGTTTGTTTGTTTCTCTGTCGTTCCAATTATATTGTTTGAGAGACAATTACAAAAATGATACAATCAAAATGTTTTAAATTTTTATTCGAGTAACTTGATACACATTCTCGGTTCTATAACCATAAAGCGTTCCAGGAATTTCAAATAAACAAAAAATCAATCGACAAACGTTTCATTGCACAAAAAATCACAAGTTATCTCAACTGGTACATAAGTAAGATCGCGTGTAATGAAACGCAATGTTTTTGCTAAGGAACTGTGCGAGTGAAGAGAATAAAAGATTTCAACGAACGAGATCAACATGCGCCAGATATGTATGTGTGTGCACGAAGAACTATTTCAATGAGGATTTTTGAGTTGTAAATATTGTTGCATACTACTTTTCAATAAAAGCTTTCAATCTTACTCGAACTGGTTAGTCTATAATTAATTATTATACATCCAATCTAGAAGAAACCAGATTAAAATTCATATTCATTTATTGCATTTCATGTTGTTTACAGGTTGTTACATTATGATAGTTCCAAACAATGAACTGAAATTGTTTTTTTTTTATTGTTTATTTTAATTAATCAGGATTAATTTTTAATACTTCAGTATTAAATACCTCTTCATGATTGGTAGTAATTTTTTTTTCTCTCATCTATTAATTAAATTGCAAACTATAGTTTTGTATAATTTCGAAGCATTTTTGAAAATTTTGTAAATGTAAGAACCAGGGATCCGTTTTTTATGATATTTTGAAGTTGACTTGAAAGAGCATGGCAGTTGAGAATAATGTCATGCTCACTTAAATGTCTCACTGGTGGTGGCGCGTGTGTTGGATCATTCGGTTCCCTACGAAATGGTTGAGCTGGGTGGTGCTGATCCACGCGTCATGTTCGTGAACGGGCGCCATCTGTTGAGACTGGTCATCTCTTAACTGCCAGGGCTTATTTTTAATTTTATATTTTTAATTTTATATTTTAATTTGTTTCTTTACATTGTTCTCACATATAGAAGCAATAAGAATAATGTAACCAGGATTTTGTAAAAATGTCTTGATTTAAAAGAGTGGCCGTGGAGTTTCTTGCCCGTTCTTCTCCATAGAGATCTACGCTTTGGAATGGGCAACTAGCTTCAACTTTCTGACTAACTGACCGACTATTTAATTTTGACAATTCAAAAGTGCCTGTAAATGGTTTAATTGAAATAAATGATTTGAGTTGAGTTGAGTTGAGTTGAACCCTGCTAGGGCACAGCAATGTATAGGCGACAGGTTTTAATTAATTTAACATGCTATTATTATTACATAATTTGTTGATATAGAATAATTAAAAAAAAAAAAATATTATTATTATACATTATGTCATTCTTATAAACGAAATAAGTAAATT
Source organism: Apamea sordens (assembly GCA_945859715.1). Lineage (NCBI taxonomy): Eukaryota > Metazoa > Arthropoda > Insecta > Lepidoptera > Noctuidae > Apamea > Apamea sordens. Next base: position 22,402,037 of record OX243990.1, on the reverse strand, counting down.
GTCAGATTAGTGTTTGATGGGTGGGTGTTCTAACTCAGTCAACTATTTCCTGCGTTTGCATCACATTCGACATCGATGCCACTTCAGCTGTCGATGCAACGTGTTTAATGAAGTGAGAATTCTCTAATGTTATTTGTTTTAAACGCTCGCCGATTACGAGCTAATAGCGGAATGCGTTCAATCGCCAACGATTACGCGTTGGAAAAAAATGTAAACTTAGCAATTCGTTTAAGTAGTTAATAGCTATAATCGGTGTAATCGGTCAAGCCGGTCCATCTCCATATAGAGAACGGTACATGAGACTAGGCTGCGCCCGCGGGTCCACTCGAAACCTTGCTCGCACAAAACTTGACTTACTTTTACTGGTCCTTGAACAATTTCTTGGAGTAATAATTTATAATCACCAAAAAACAACCTTCTTAGGGGGTTATTAGATGAAGTAATCATTGGTTTAATTAATGTTTGATTTCGGCCTCGATATTGTAATAATTCGTCGTTGGTTCTCCTCGTCCTGCATAACTAAGATATGTTGCATGCTGTATCAGCAATCGACTTCATTCAAAACATATCTCCGATACAAGCATAAATTGGAATCCAATAAAATAGAAGAACCTTTGATACAACTTGGAATTCTACTGACCCTTTGACAGAATTATAAAGATCATATAAATAAGTGAAGTAACGACGAGCGGTAGGCAGGACTATAACTATACTCACCGACGATCTTCACAATACATAAAGTTTATAATTATATACGTGGTGCGCCCGCGCAGCTAAATAAACGCGAACATTTAGATCGTGCGCTGGAACACGTTATAAATGCCCCATAATGATTGATATTAGACCATTAAGGAACATATTGGCGGCTACCAAGAATAATCACGATTTAAATAGGTACTCATTTATTGTGCAAATGAAGTTAACAGTGATAGAGAATCATAATTATTTTTCATGTTACACCAACTTATCTACGATATGATATATGGAAATAGTTTCTGAGAAACTTGGACAAACCCAACATAAAGATCGCAAGTCTACCACAAAGCGCCTCCACACACTCGTCGTCGGCTATCATCAGTTTCTACAATAATGTGCCAGCATATCGAAATCATAGTTACAAAATAAAGATGATGCTTTCCACACGTTAGGAAATAAGATGGCGGAATAACTCTAAAATGATTTTAAATCGACACCTGATACGAAGCAGTAGGATAAAGTATCTGCAAATCGTTATTGACGATAAGGCGGGCCGAGGTCGCGCCAAATCACTAGTCTAGGAAGCTGGTAAAGTGACAAGCTGTAGCGGGTGCCAATTCTGACCACCGCTGTCTCTTGTCACTGGCGACTGACACCGCGGGCGATAGATCTAAAAAACCTCAAGTAAGTACTTCATGAACTATCACAGGATGTATGATATATGTATGTCCAAACCTACTTCCGTGTCCTCGGCGGAGTATAGTTCGTTTGTTTCCTATCAGCAGCAGTCATTTGTTTCCTGAGACGTTCCACTGTCGACATTCAACTCGTCCCTGCTCCCGCACCCGCTCGCGCCTCGTTCACTCGCCTACACATATTTTAGGCGAGCCAGCAGTAATGTTACCTGTTTGCGGGGACATTCCGACGACGTTGCTGTTGAAATCGACGCGAACCAGATTGTTTACGTTTTAGATAGAGATAGTTGAGCACGTGAGATACTGGCGAGATAAACTTAACGTGGATACGCTACTGGTTTTCCACTTGCGTCTATCGAGGAATTCTGTTACGTAAAGTTGAAATGGCAACCTTTTTTAGAGAATTTACTAAGAAATCAAAAAGGAATTAAGCTTTAATTTAACGAAATAAAAATGCAACTGACAGAAATGATTATGATAGGATCAATGCAGAGAAAAGGCTAGTTATTAATTGTATAGTCGGATTGATATTTACAAATCAGATAATATATTTAACAAAGTATCACTTGCAGAGTCAGTCATACAACACAGATAACAAAAACTACTCTGCCAACTTAAGGGATTAAAACAAACCTTGGAACCAAAAACCTCCTAACAATTCAACACACAACCAGTCCTATCCACATAGATGCCAACGTGCCAGTTTCAATAAGTTGCCATACTGGTCAGACATCAGTACCGGGCGACCTTCCTTGGCGACAGGTCACTCCGTCGAATGGCGACTAATAGAGCGGCTTGATGCCAGCCCTGGCCACTAGTCCAATCACTTGCGAAATAAACAACCTGCGCTTTACCATCCTGGATGGACAAACACAACTAGGGCTTTGAACTACATAAACAAAACGCAAAAATTATAAAAACTGAAAAGCAAAAAATAATAAACCTTTTTTATTTAACCTTAATAAGGTAAGTTCTTAAACTAATGTAAGTATACCTAAGTAAGTAATTTTGAGTCGGCGCCAAACAATCAATAAACAAAGATCGGTAAATTGCCTTAAATTTAAACGGCGCCGACTCAAAATTATTTAGGTATACTTACATTAGTTTAAGAACTTACCTTATTAAGGTTAAATAAAAAAGGTTTATAAATTTTTGTTTTTCAGTTATTTCGGCGGTTCAATTTTTTGTTAAAAAGTTTTTATTTTATAGTTTTTTGTGGCTATACCTAATCTACTAATTGTTTGCCAAAGGGCAGGAGGCATAATAATATGTGGCACTGAATAGAGTAATAATACACCACTCAGCATTAAAATCTGTGAGTGAACAATAAATCACCCCTATTTTCCCACCCTTAGGGTTGGATTTTCTTTTTCAAATTTATATGGGACCAACTTTGGGGTATACCCTTTCCAATAAAAAAATAATTATCAAAATCGGACTACGCTGTAAAAAGTTATGCTTTGTCATACATAAAAAAATATATATATAAATGTATACGTGTCGAATTGAGAACCTCCTCCGTTTTTTTTCGTCGGTTGAAAAGTGAATTAATTCTGCTGTCGTTTGGAGCATCACTGTCATAAGTAATATCTTTGTTTGAAGAGCTATACTAGTATGGAGGATATACCAGTGAGTCCGCGTATCACTGGTCAGTTTCCCTCAGTCGTCAGTTTTGCCGATTAGACAGTTGCGTTAACTCGACAGTTTCCAGTGTTCGCCAGTTTTCGTCGATTCGTCAGTTTTATTCAATTCGTCAGCCAAAGTACAGTCGGTAGAAAACTGCACACACGTCTGCTAATTTAAATAGATATTGAGATCTTTGATAACTTTTAGCACAGATGTCCACCATTATATGCATTAAAATTAGCTGCCGATTTTAAAGAAATATTAAAAAAAAAACTATTACAATATTTTTTTTCAACTTTTAATAGATGAACCTGAAAATAATTACGTTTGGCCGTGTTTAAGTCGGTTAAGAGTTATTAACATAAATAGAGTTATGTTAAATAAGCATAAATAAATTGTAATCCGAAATTTAAAGAAACGTTTATTATTTTCATTTCCTTTTAAATTGACTCTATTTTATTTTATTTGAATTTACGACATATCGTTAGGTATCATATTTAGATTTCAGTAAAACTTTTTCCCTTGAGTGTATCCAGTAGTTACCAGTTTTCGTCGATTCGTCAGTTTCTAAACTATCGAGTTAACACAACTGTCTAATCAGCAAAACTGACGAATCAGTGAAACTGACTAATCAACGAAACTGTCGAATTAAATACTCAATACTTACACACTACAAATAATCTAACGAATGAGAGAAACTGACCAGTGTTACGCGGACTCGTTGGCATATTTGGAAATAAGTCTTAAATGTGGTAACGTAAAACTTAAGTAATATATACTAGCATAAACCAGAAGTGTTCCACAGTCAAGACAATTGCGAAAGAAGACCTCTATAGCCGTTTAACCGTCAAATTGGATTGAGGGCAACGCCAGGTCTACCGGTTACACCTGACAATGATCAAGTTGACCGATGACAATCCATCGATACGCAATCATTGGGGACAACAGAACGAGTAGCTCCTGATAAGATAGTTTGAGTGGAGGCTTAGTAGTGACAGTAAATAATAGGACGAGTTATGAACTTGCTACCAGTGCTTGCGCTAGTAGAGTATCGCGGACTTATCTCTCATTATGGTATAATCCGCGCATTACTAGCAGATAAACTCTAAGCAGCTGATTCTCTTGAAAAGGGCAGCTTCGTGTGTGATCAAATCTACGCATTCAAGTTCTTAAATTCATTATTTTGCGAGGGATACCATGTTGTCACTAAGCAAATAGTAATTTTTCTGTTTTGTGTTATATAATAGTCTATTATTAATTTCTGTTTCATATGATTTATACACTTGGAAACTTGTAATTGTATAAACTATTACTTATTATACCAGTTTAGCTGTAAGTTTTCCTAAAATAAATAAAGCGTCTTCTACGCTCTAAATCTTAGTATTTTTAGTCGAGATGCAAAATGAAAAAAATACAAACAATCTAGCACAAGTTTTCGTTTAACATTAAAATAAAGACACCTTTAAAAATCTTGAATGTCTTGTAATTCTAAGACAGTGTGCAGCAGGAATTTCTAAATCACACTAATCGACTAGAATCAATTTTAATTTTATTTTAATTTTAATTTTGACGTTCAAAGGTACTTTTAATGTGCTTTGAAATAAATGATTTGACTTTGACTTTGACACACCCTAACAAAGAGCATCCTAATACTAACAAAGAGCATATCCTAATACTCAGATGAAAGTATAAGAGTGACGCCGGCCGCTGACACGCGCGAAGTACTATTTGGCTTGTAAATCAATATAATTAGGGACGTTAAATTCCTGTTAACACCTCCCGGTGATTACGATGTCGTGATCGTAAACGAGCGCCCACTTTGTACATTTCTGCATACATATACATAAATTACATTGCTGGCCACAGTCGATCTGCGCGGCAAGGGCCCGCTACCGGCTACCCGATGGAATAAAAATAGATTTTATTATAATTACGGACATGTCGCGTTAATTACGTACCAGAGATAGATTCGCTAATTATAATTATAAATTGTTTAATAATTGCACTGGTAACGATTGTACAGGAGCGTGTAATTTTGTAATTGTGCAGGATGAACATGTGGAATACGAGTATGTATGGGATTATTAAAAATACATTAAAATTCCGCTACGGATTTAACACATGCGTGCTGGAAGAATTCGAGATTGATCTCAGAATTATTTTAGTTACAAGACTTGACACTTCGTGTTCATATAATTAATACTCTAGTTCAATACTATATAATCAACCGCGAATCTATATTCAATAAAATCAGTGAACGAAATCTTAATATATTTTCTAAGGTGATATTTTTCATTGATCTGGGATATCATCTTTAAACGCATTGATATGTTTCTTCCATTTTACCAAACAAATACACATGCAACGTGTGTGAACGTCACTCAGACGTTATCACCTCATCTCAAGTCCGTCACCACTCAACTTTACAGAGTTTCGATTTCAGTTGTCTACGCATCCATTTTATTAGCTGTAACACTAAAGTGGCCAACGATTATTTATAAATAGCCGGCCCGTCCAGGCAGCGTCCAGCGAGTCGTGTCATTTTTAGCTTTCTGAACCACGTTGTTGTACTAATACTATATCTACAACTTATAAGCTTATTCAATACTCTATTGGCAAAAAGTAGAAACTGTGGTTTTTCCTCATGACCCGCTGTTCTGTTCTGATTTGCTTCGTTGGGAATCCCAAGACAAATGAATAATTTGTGGGACTAATCAACCTGCACTGTCACCACAGTTAGTTCTGGTTTTCAGAAATTGCAATGCAATGGTAGCAATCGTCCAAATCTTCCTACAACAGGCGTTGGACGTAAGTAATGTATCCTGATCTGCGATTAACACTTTTGCTTACATACTCTTCAGATCATCATCAAAACACCTTATAATCTTGTTGACATTAACTGTCAAGTTAATCACCTAAACATTAAACATTCAAAATCTTGGAAATTACTGCAGTATTTTTCCGTTCCCAGGCGATCACGGAAATAATCGTAAGTTAATTAATTTTTATCTCATTCAGTAATGCTCTTTTATTTATTGATCGGCGTGTCAAGTTTAAGAAACATGTCGAGTGACATGTTGAGTCTCTAATGGCGTACAATAAACCCACCAAGTTTTATGATGACAATCATTGCTAGCGTTCATTAGAGGTGGTCGCTAGGCGCGGGTCGCGGGGCTGGATACCAGAAACCATAAAAACGTATTTATTCGCTCTTGTAAATACATTATAATGAATAATTAATGTATTAAATGGTCGCACGTGACGTATTTATAGCTGAAATAACATATATTTTGGGTTGTGAAAATACAATTTATTAGTCAAAACGAATAAAATAATCAGATACTTACAGTTATAATTTAATTTGACAATTATTGTTAAAGGTTTTTTGCCGAATTTGTGGTACCTGTTTGGCGACATAATCTAATTAAAAAAGCAACGAATGGGGTAATAAATAACAAAATATTAGACAGTTCGTATATTTATTTGTCTTGTGAGTTGTGAGGTCAGGTTCGCGACCACCCGACCCGACTCTTAGCTAGCTGCAGGTGTCCTCGCAGACCGTGTCAGTTTTATATAATTTTCCCATATAATACTCTTTTGATAGCAGGCCTTGTGAGCTTTGTAATTAGTTTTAATTTACATGTGCAGGCACAAAAGATTTTCTTGAGTTACATTACGTCAGTAGGTATGAACTCAAAACAAAACCCTCCGTATTCAAACCATTAACTTTTTATAACAATTAACGTTATCAGTGCCAAATGAGAGTGAAGTAATTAAATGTCGTCATGACGTGCGGATGTGAACGTGTGAAATATGAAGTTATTGTAGCACGAGTTAGTGCCATGATAACGTTTTATCACCCACAAATGTTGTACAATCTGACTGTAATAACGAAATAACCTTGAATTTATAGTCCTCTTTAGGAAACGAGCGGCACCGAACGCAGCGCCACTGGGATACCGTTTAATTACAAGGAGAGTTATGAAAACTGGAAAATATAAAAGAATGTTTGGTAAAGAGATGTGTTGGCACGTGTACAATTGTACATGTTGTTTTTAATTGACGATTTTGAAGTCATATCACATCAACAATCAAACTATCATAAATAATCAAAATCAACTAATCATAGAGTGTTTTTCGTAATTTCCGGAAGCTTTGACAAGCGTAAAATAATAATCTAATTCTTAATTTTCTAATTTCAAAATAAACATAAGAATTATGTAAATAATCCATACATTGTTCATTTAATTCCTCCGTCTGAAACCCGCTAATTTCTAGTCACGGTAATTATTTTTCTTCTTTATTACCTTTAACCTGTAAATTGTGACGTCTTTTTCACACGTTCCACATGTAGGGCCGCTCGCTACACAAACATAAAAAGTATAATTAATCGCGCTTGCTATCGGTACGGCTCCGCGATGTTCACCGCGGCGACACAGGCTCAAAGTTTTATTGGCCCATAAACTTGCCAAGCGGCCGGTATCCGGTATCTAGCACCGGTACCCGTTACTTTAGATACCGAATTTATTTCGTCAAACGCACATCTCTACTCTTGCTGGCCGCCCTTTTAAGTTAGGGTAAGTTCTCACATTCTGCCTTTTACCTTAATTCGCATTATTCCGCTTCGCTTATAAAAATACTTGCTTGCTATACTTATACTTGCTTGCTTGCCATTATCTACAACTAGCTTCGAAAACATTGCTGTCAGTTTAGATTTTCCCAATCAGAAGTACCGCGTTTCTATTATATGTGAGGTGTATAACCGTGTGCTTTCCAGTATACTCAAACATTTTACTATTGGCTGTGTCACTTTAATCTTAACCCACACTAATTTGTCGCCAAGTTTTAAGTGGAACACCACCTCTACTGCAGCTTAGTCATCATAGTCATCAGAGCCCACCGGTAAGTAACTTTGGCCATTACCTCAAACACATCGGCATTAAACTCGGCCCGAGTGGGGAAATCTTCCAAATCGCTTACACTGTGTGTCGCCTTTATACGCGTTTTAGATATTAATAACAGCTATGTTTCCAGTACTTTACGTTTATTGTTATTATATTTCTGTTGACCCGGGCATGGGTGCCATACAATGTAGGAGATGAGTCATTTCATTGAAGCTGTTTTGTTCCAAGCCTTTTCAAACTCTTGCTAGAGAGCTTCGATCAATATAGAGAGGATCAAAGACTATTATTACAAGAATGAGAAAAATTGAAAACATTTAGAAAAGTTAGTCTGATCAGTCATAACATCAGATGGCCAGATCCTATAAAATATCTGAAGAGGTAATACCATAATCAGTTTACCACCTAGGCCAGAGAAATTGAAGACTCATCCCGACCCGACGTGAATAACAATCCAGTAGCCACCACAAAATCTATAAGTTGCAAAAACCGCAGCTATTCGATGAACAACATGTTTAGTGCGCAACGTGTCAGACATGTTATTGCGACAGCGCAGCACAATAACAACAATACAAGACTGCTGTGACACCGTTCTGCTGTTGCGAAATAACACCAAAACGTTAGGAATATAAATGTTAGCTAGGAATATGACACATTATGGTGGTAGTTTATTTATTCAGTGCTGAATACGAAGTCTTTGGTGACGCATGACTAACTGTCATACAGGATGTAGTATGTGTGTGTATGTGTAGATTCAGTGGCAAAAATAATAAGTAAAAATAATGTTTTGGAAAAGCGATTGTTATATTGTGTGACTCGAGTAGTTTACGTTATAATGCCCCCTGATGCACGAGGGCCTGTTGTGATCTTGTGAATCTTAGGTCCTTCATATAAAAGGGAGTACATCTACAAAACTAGTTGTGTATATCCCAACCCACCATTTTAATATAACCTCAGTTCATAGTTAAATATTCCATATCAGTTGGAAATTGATTCAGATTTGAGATATCGAAATACATAGAACGGAGCTTAACCCAATGTAGTCACGATAACATCCTGCTATCCACAAAAAGCTTCTAAACTGTAAATTTTACAGCCGAACAGTGATATATGAGCAATTAGCACCCAAAATCGAATTTTAAACGATGTTCATAATTGAATAACAGACATTGTAACCACTACTTTACCGGTATAGTGATGAAGACATTGTAACCACTACTTTACGGGTATAGTGATGAAGACATTGTAACCACTACATTACGGGTATAGTGATGAAGACATTGTAACCACTACTTTACGGGTATAGTGATGAAGACATTGTAACCACTACATTACGGGTATAGTGATGAAGACATTGTAACCACTACATTACGGGTATAGTGATGAAGACATTGTAACCACTACTTTACGGGTATAGTGATGAAGACATTGTAACCACTACATTACGGGTGTAGTGATGAAGAAGCCATTTTATAAGTGCAACTGAATTTTCCCCACGTTCTCTGATGGATTCGATCAACTTTGCGAATAACAACACAATGCTGCTATCGTTAATCGTAAGCTTTTAATATCAGAACTGATGAATTTTTTAACCATTCCAATAGGTGGCATGGTTAAAAAATGACTCGGCAACACCCCTGTCAAAAAGACAAGAAGGCAGAAAATTCAGGAACTTCGGAATGAGTCTTAGGACAATGTTTATTTTAAACATAATAAAACACAACATAATGTCACGCCTGTAGTCCACGAGGGGTTAGGCAGAGAGAGTACTTGTAGTGCGTCCCATGGAATAGGGACGGAGCGGGAGAGGTCATATTTAAACATAACGAAGATTAATATTGAGAACCTCGACAGACCATGCCTTGTTAGGTGAGGTTTACATCCTCAAAAGTAGGTTGTTACAAAAAAAACAACATCGACTTACAAATGGACAAACAAATTGTATTCATTTCCTTGCACACAATTACTTGTAGTTTCGCAATTCGCACAAATGATAGACAAACGTCTATTTCCGTTCACGATGGCACAGTTTTTTGGCGCAGTTATGCTCCGTGGCTAATCAATGGCCACGCTGCGAGGATTACTGCGCTATTAGTGGCTAGGATCCTCGAAGGCCGACTAATGCCTTCCGGCTTATGGCTCCACATACTAATCGATTTCGCGATACATGAAATAGGACATGAGTTTTTGAAGCTACAGGTATTGATTATTGTAATGGAATAGGAATTATTAAGTTTAATGTGCATCAATGGAAAATTGTAGCCTGAAGGGGTAGCAGTGATCTAATGATGAAAATATTGCACAGGTCTTTAAACTTTTCGTTCTATGTAGGTATACATACAAAGCGGAATGCTGAACCTAAGTTTGAAACAACAGATAGGTTTTTATTGTTTACAATGTAAACATATAAATTATATTTTTAAATATTAGAATATAAAAAGCATAAAATCATTTAAAAATATAAAAAATAGTAGCCCACCTGTATCGGGAACAGGGTTCAAGCTACCGGTGGTCAGGGGTCCAGAGAGAGGAATCTCCTGACAATGCGAGCCATGTCCAGGAGTACCACTTTCTGAATCAAGCCCTTGATCCAGCTGCCCAACGAGAGCCTCCTCAGGTGTTGGGCGAGGCTCTTAGCTATTAAGCCAATGGCTGTCACGAGTATCGTCACAATGATCGCTGAGTCCACATCCCACATATCGACACCCTCGCCAGCCAAGTCAAGATACTTGATTTGTTTATCTTTTTCGGCTTTCACGAGGTTCTCAACGTTGGGGGTTGTTATGTCAACAATCATTGCGCGCCGCTCTGATCGTTCCACCACCACTATATCAGGTTTATTGGCAACAATAGTCCTGTCAGTGATGATGGATCGATCCCAGTACAATGTGATATTTCCATTTTCGAGAACTGGGTCGGGCACATACCTGAGATTCTACAAATACAGCCTGTATTTCAGAGCAAGTTGCTGATGGATTATTCTGGTTACAAGGTTGTGTCTATGCAAGTACTCTCCGTTAGCTAGACGAGAACACCCGGAGATATAGATAGGTTATTATTAGAACATTCATAAAGTATTTTAATTGATTTTCTGATTTTATTTAACGGATGGATTTCACTGTGAGTAAGAAGTCAAGACGGTGCATTCTGAAAGTCGACGACGTCGTAAACCGCTGTGAAATATTTCGCTGTTTTATTTTTAATAATAATAAATGAATTTATGAAATATTCTTCTCATCATCGTCAGGCTACAGCAGTCCACTGCTGGACATAGGCCTCTCCTATTGCACGCCATTCAACTCGATTACCGGCAACTCTCATCCAGCTGCTACCAGCCACCCTGCGAAGTTGGCCGCTCTACCTAGCCTGAGGGTCTTACCTTACGTTTTCCGATTCGCGGTCTCCACTCAAGAACACGTCTACCCCAACAGTCATAATAAAATATCCTTCTGTAGTGCACTAAAATATTGAAAATGAATGGCAATAGTAATACAACTCATAACACTGACTATTTACTTTTAAGTGTAAAAAAGCACTATTGGCAACCTTCCAGATGCTTTTTTTTACTCACATAATCCAATTACATAATCTAATTTAGTAATATTTATTAATTACTATTTGTGACGTGAATAGGTAATACGAGCTGGTATTTGTAACTCCGCGTCAATGTCCTGCACAGCGGACTGTTGGTGACTTCTATGACAAAAGAGGTGTTTTTTAAATGACCCGTGGCCAATAACAGCAACCGTACGCTGTTGTTTATACGTCCAATAGTGTGGCTACGTGTACATATATAGAAGTCCTCCAAGAAGATTTGCACGAGTGCCACTACCTGTTTTGGATCCATAGCTACGTGAAGATGCGCAGCACTGCAGGGCGAAACTCCTCGCATCGGCGATCGCCATGAAGTATCATTTTTCATGAAGTTTTTATCTGTTTAGGTACCCAGTCATAAGCCTCACTTCTTATTTCATCATTTTATTGCACTGCCGGAAGGTTATACAAAACCTGTAGAATTACCCCGAGTTACTTGACATCGTTGGCCGACTGGAGTTGAGTATTGAACAGTTTTGGTAGGCGGAGAGGGCCTAATGCTTGTTTTTGGATAAACACACAACACACACAGTACATAAAGACACAACACACACAGTACATAAACACACAACACACACAGTACATAAACACACAACACACACAGTACATACATACATAGCTCAGTTTTAGTGGGGTTCACTGATAGGTCAAATTCCCTGCACCATCTTTCTATGATATTTAACACTTGCTAAATGAGGTTGCAGATCGTATTTGTGACGTCACCAACTTCAGAATGCACCTCCTAAGACAGTTTTACAATTTCAACTTGCTAGTTTCAAAATACAAAAGTCCTAGAAGTTCTCACCAAAAACATTGATTAACTATTTTCTCACGGAAAAAAATATGATGTTGAACATTGTGAAATGCATCAAACAATCAATTAGTGAGTCTTAACCTTCAGACTTCTCACTGCGCCAATAAAATATGATTTCGTAAGTCTAATCGCGATGTATGAGCATAAATACCGGAGTCCACATGACGCCTCTTGATTTACCGACGCTGCCCGGCCTTGGGGCAAGCGGGCTTTGGGAAATTAGTTTCGGCCCGCGACTTTACCCGTTTTGATAGTTACCTTTATTGGTTATTGAAAGTGGTTTTGGATTTTCAATTATCGGTTTTGAATTATTCTTAACGTAGTGGTTATATTTTACTGAGATTTCTATGATGGTTTAGTTGCTTTTTATGGTGTGATTACTGTCATCGATATCTGTACGTACCTACTTAGTTCTTTAGTTATGTATGCAATGATTCATAGCTTTTCTCAGCATCATTATCACGTAATTTTCTCCAAAATTCCACTCGTTTGCATTTTTATTTCCCACAAGATTGAAGTCATCCTTCGAAAATAAAAACACAAACATTTCTATTCCTAATGTTTAGATAACATCAAATTCAGAAGAGTAATGTATCACATCTATATATTATGCGTTAATAGATGATGGGTTGTTTTATTCTAAAGGTTACTATCACGTGTAACAACAAACGTAATAACTAGACAGCTAATTAATTATTACGTTCTTAGATATTGAGAATGTGAGTGGCGTTGTTCTTAATCGATTTAATAAATTATAAACTTCTGTCAGAAAAACCTTGTCGTTAAAGAGATCGTTTGGCAAACAAACTGAAATAGTTAGCTGATAGAAGGTGGTCACCACCGCCTGCGTACAGTTAGCTAATAGAAGGTGGTCACCACCGCCTGCGTAGAGTTAGCTGATAGAAGGTGGTCACCACCGCCTGCGTAGAGTTAGCTGATAGAAGGTGGTCACCACCGCCTGCGTAGAGTTAGCTGATAGAAGGTGGTCACCACCGCCTGCGTACAGTTAGCTGATAGAAGGTGGTCACCACCGCCTGCGTACAGTTAGCTGATAGAAGGTGGTCACCACCGCCTGCGTAGAGTTCTGAACCCCTCAGTTACATTACCGCATGTGCTTGTAATTTCACTGACAGCTTTAGATAAAGGTTAAAGACTGGTCACTGATCGAGCCCTTTTACTTCGGTATTCTCTGGAAATATCATAAAAATACGTAAAAGAGACATGATTCCTGCATTTCCAAGTGTCGTGGTACATAGTTGCAGCGCCTAAACTGCGCGGACGCCGGTCGCATGTCGCCCGCTCATAAACCGCGCGCCTCAGGCCGCCACATACATATTATAGCGCGCGCTATTTTATACTCATTTACAGATCAACTCGCTTATCCTCAGGAGAGCTTGTAATTTAAGCACGAACGAATTAAATGCCTCAAGTCACAATTTTGGCAATAAGCAACTTTGTAAGCAAAGTGGATTAATAGCAGATGCAGCTGTTCCATTAGTCGTACCATCCATTTGGGGAGAAAGTATTGGAATTTACGACATATATTGGATAATAACGCTAGAACGAGGAGACTACTGAGATGGTGGCTAGTGGAAAGACAAGTCAAATGAGCTGAGGGCAGGTGGGTGATAATAATGCATTGGTTCAAATACATAACAAGTATTGCATCATTTGGGACTCCACCTGGGAAGTACCTCACGGTGACAGATACATAGGTTAAAACTAAACCCAACACACCCTGCCCAACAAACCCTAAGCCAGTACCATAACTGCCTTACAATACCAATTTGTATGGCATGACAACAAACTTTTATATTAAAATTAAGACCCAGCCCAAAAGGGAGACGTGCAATATTTTAAGACATTAAAGAGAATAACACAAATATAATCGCATGTAGAACACTAGTCCCGCGGCGATGGCGGCGACATGCGACTGGACAGAGTTAACGCAGATCAGTCGCGTGTGCAACTTAGCAACGGATGGGCTTCGTGTGGCATTACATAGTATGTGGACCTGGTGAATTTTCCATTGTCCTTGTTTTCTCGAAGAAAATGGCATCCCCAGGATTTGGGTAACTTGTGGACTTAATATCGTCACAAAAGAGGAGGCTATTTATTGAAAACAAGGATTGCAACAAGTCCTCGTTTTCAATCATAAATGTTCCAGACCGTTCTGATAGTTGCTACCTATTCTTATACATTGCATCGCAGACGATAAAATAGTTGCCCCTAACTCAACAAAAGAATCTCAATACTAACCAAGCTGGGCCTAACACATACCTACCTACTACTGTTGTTGACTTGTGCGAATAGAATTATTTCCAGCTCGTTTTCATTCACAAGGCTACAAAAATGTTATTACAAAACCAAAAGCTTCAAAGCTTTTGCGGTCTATCCCGACAAAGTTGCCATCACCTAAAGATATGTGCAACTCATCCGCATATCTCCGATTCCGTGCGTGTAGCCCATGCACCTGGGAGGACCGGACAGCCGGACAGCGGCCGGACAGGCGACCGCCTCCGGACAACATTACCGTACTTTATAACTATTCAGACGAAGATGTTCACGCGATTTCCAAGAATGCACGGAATTTTGAATGGGTTCGATTTGGCCGGGATTAGGGTGATCTTGAGGTCGGGAAATTAGGGTCTGCATGTTGTATTGGATGTAAAGGTGGGTCCAGATGTTAAGTCGTTGTTAGGACTTTGAAAGACGGTTGGGCAAAAAATAGAATCGGTAGAGCGCTACAGAAGATATAGGTGTATATCACATGATAGATGGGCATCCTGTTACGTGGTTACGTTGAAGACGTATAATAATTTAATTTGTTACAAGAAAACGCAAACTGACTAAGAGATAAAATGTGATTTATGTCAATACAATGGCAGGAAGAGATAACATAATTCTAATACCAGTATTAAACTTCATGACATCATGGGTAGCAAATAATTATATTTCAACTAACGTGTGGTTTATATTGTCACGTTTTTGTCACGTTACTTGTATCGTAGGCTCTGCACTATGTTACAAAAAAAATATAGAAAAATACAATTGTGCCATTCGAATCGTCAAATTCTATTGCCAAGCATTGAATCGTACAAAAGCTCAAGTAAACTCTACACAATAGGTACCTACCTACTGCTAGTTTTTGCTATTTCCACGCGTGCGTTATGTGCATTACATACCTACTGCTAAACGATGGAATACAACATTCTCGCTAGAAGTAAACGATAAATGCAATTAAAAGGAACGGCTAAATAAATAACAATAAATAAATAGCTGGGCGACACTTCAAGATCAGCGAGTGCGGGCGCCCGACGCGGCGCTGACAAGTTATCTGTACACGATGCTATCTGTCATTCTTGTATTAGAATTGTAAAGAGCAAAGCTTAGAGTAAACTATGCTGTTGGGCTTTCGGAGTTCAATAAGGAATTCCGTAGAAAATAAATACGGAAACAAAGTTTTTTTTTTATGTAAGTACCTATACTTAAATCATTTGTCTGTTTAATGATACCCCATACCCCTTTTTCTAATATTAAAAAGGTTCTTTTTAAGCACAAGTGCCAGAGTGGCCCGGGAAAATCATTTTTTTTTCCATTTTTTTTTTTTAATTTGCAGGTCAGTATTTTGGTCAAAATGTGATTCGTAGTCGTAACAAATACGTATTTACAGAATTATTTTCATAAAAATCATCATGTGTGCCTTTAATAATAATATAATGTTAATGCACTTAATTCTTTCGGACAATAACATCTACGAGTATACATATATGATTAGTAGGTAGAATTAGAATTATGTTAGTACACTGCTGTGGCTGCGCTGCTGTGGAGTGGCTTTGCCCTGGCAATAAGCTCGATTGGTGTTACTACCTGAATTGATCGATATACTAATACCTGAACAGTTCCCAAGAATGCCTCACCTAGGAGTGGCTCCGCGAGCACCGTCCGTCACCGGCTGGCTCCACTGGGCCCCGGTAGCGCGCAGTCACGCCGCTCGTGATCCGTGCAGATTAATGACGCGCCGATCGCAATCGCTTCCGCGTACCACGACGCGTGACCGGCACGACACGGCACGATTTCGGCGCATTTGATTAGATTTTGGTCTTAATTAATAATTATAAGTTGGTTGGGAGGAAGTGGATTGATGGGAGATTTAAATAGTACTTCTTTTCGATTGTGCTTGGAGATTACCTAGGATATAACTGTCGTACAAAACCTATCTTGTTAAAATTGCTTTACACTGTCGTACAAAACCTTATATCTTGTTAAAATTGCTTTTATGTTACAGGGTTGAAAAGCCCGATGAAAATTGGTCGCCTAAGAGCCGCAGACGAGCACCTGCAATGCCCTTGAAGGTTTCCCAAACGATAGCAATCTTACAGACAAAAGCTGAAAGGCTTGCTCCAGGAGTTATTTAACAGGCATCCTTAGCCTGCAGCACTGCTTGACAGAAGCAAGCATTATGGCCACTGCTCTGTCTGTATATTGCCTCAGATGAACTATTTTCAACGGCTTAAAGTTTTCCACTTTCAATGTGTAAATTGTTCTAGTATAAATAATTGAAATATTCAGAGCCAAAGTATTCATCAATGAACACTTGTTTTTATATTGTTTGTTTCTAAAACTAGCGATTTACATATGTAACCTATAATAATCATATTTCAAATGAAAAATATGAATACATTAATAAATTATTCAACAAATTCGTTCGATCTATCCACGCGGCAACATTGGTAAAATATTCGTTTTTGCCATTCAGGAGCACGGGCCAATGGTAATCTGTCCAATTAATGTACAACTATACATAAAAATACAAATAACTGTGTAACAAGTACTTCCGAATTTATGTTTTATATGTAAAATTATTCATAATTAGTAGTAAAAATTATTCGGACTATTTATCAATTATTTAAATGTTTATTATTTATGTTACACGCCAATTATGATACGTTTGAGTCGAGTGTTGACGTAGTAATCACTTGCATTCATTTTAGTAGGTAATTAGAAGAGTTGAAACAAAAACTTAACACCACTATTAGTTTTAGTTTAGTCATCGCCACATTAGTAATTTAAAAGATATGAATCATTTATATCTATATAATGAGCAGAAGTAGTTACCTATAGTAGTTAATTATTTGTCGAGATATCTTAACTTTTCAGGTGATAAAAACCCCATTTGCCACTTTTCAGGATCTTCATTACATATTCGTCTTACCTAAAACAATACAAAAAATATTAACTAAAACTATGTTTTTGAGGCTTGACTTTAAATAGGGAAGAAAACGATGATGTAGCCATCAAAAATCAAGCCACAGCTTTTTGGTCCCTCAGCAGCTTTGTAAGCTCAATAAAGCTAGTTGCTAAGCGAATTGTAAGTTCATAGATTATCGCAAGGACAGCCACTTTATGTAGATTCATATAATAGCACACAAGTCCTACAATATTACCTATGGACATATTTATGTAGCGAGTCAGCATGCCTACTGGCTCAGACACGAGTGCGGAGATTTATTGAGACAATTGTAATAGGTGTTAAGCATTACCTACGTCACGTTGCTTATCTAATGTATCTCAGTTCCTGGTAAAATTGTTTAGGTACTTACTATTTGTTTCTGTCACTAGCTGATTTTCTTGGAACATTTCGATTCCGAAGGATAAGTAAAGAGAACTGTCCGCACCTATTTCCGCCAACAAACAACATGACTGTATCCCAGTTGAGCTGATGTGCTCAGTTAGTATTGCAGGCGACTGCTAGCTACGTCTGATACATTTGCAGTTTATAAGGCTTCATGGAAGTAAAGGCAAAGGCTTGTACTCATTCTAGGACGCAACGAATTTAAGTAATTTTCAGTTCAAGTTTTCCTTTATCGTACGTCAGGGTATCTTAATATGTTACCTTAGAATGATAATTTAATCACAGCTTAAAGGAAATAAATAGAGTTTTCACAGATTAACAGGAAAAAGGAGGTATCTTACTGATTTTGAACTACTTGGATGAATGCCAAGGAGACAGGGCATTACGTCTGTCGATGACGTACATGTGTATTAGCCTACTACGCAGTTACGAGAGGTGCTCAAGCGCCGGCGCCAAGGTCGCAGACGATCCCGCGACTCCTGCGCATAACAAAGCTATAAAAATAAATACTAATAGAAATGATTGCGTTGTTTTTGCGAATTGAATGTTAAAGATTATTGTTGACAGGCATTATATTAACTGATGCATACATAACCTTTGACCTGTTCTTCGTCAATAATTAAATTTTCTTTACTGCGTAGAATTCCGCACAATTATATTCCAAAGACGGTTAAAACCCAAAATATAAGTAAAGCAAAATATACTGTAGTAGTTGAACGTACTAGATCTTTCTGTGAAATTGAACTCACCGCCAGAAACTCCACATGCAGCCGTCAATGGTTCAAAACTTTTAAACAAAGCATTTTTCTCCTTAATTGCAAAGAAATAACAAGCAACTGCTCTCCACCTTCATAAATTAACGGAGGCTACATGACGATGGCTGAAAAATGCTGGCGATATATTACAGGAGGGCGGGGGGGGGGATGAAACAATGGGGATAGTAAGCTGTTCCAGCTGTAAGGAGGCTGATTGCTGCCTTCGATCCGACATCGATCCGAGTAATGCGTTGAGGCGGTGCGTAAGTCAGACGAGATGGCGGGCTGAGGCGACTTGGTTACTAGGACATTAGATTTTATTTCAGAAAAGATGCCTACCAAATAGCTAAAGATGTATGTAGAAAGTTGCGTTTAACTTTCTAGAACCACAAGTCTTAAGCGAAGTAATAGCGTAGAGCGGAGCGGTGTGGATTCGATGGTTAAAGTTATGCCTTCTATAAAAACGATGGCCCACCGTGGCAATTGGCATATTGAGTTTTAAAAACCTTTGGTCTATCGACGTGACCGTTTTTTTTTTCAAGCTTAAATGCTACAGAAAACTTTCGACTACTAACTTATAACAAGCTTTTCGGCCCAACTTGAGAATCGCTGCCTCCCGTATCTCAAGCGCCTTACCAGCGTATCGTAGCGTAATGGGGTGAGCGATTGCGCGTATTTACGCACGCGGGGCACGTAGCGCGCGAGGAATTACGCGTCGATCCCGCAGCGCCGGATTCGGTCAATCGATGGCTCGCGGGACACGGCCTGAACTTGCTAGCATCCCATCTTGTATTTAAATGGACGAATATTTATAATTGCTAGAGGAATTTGAGATAAATATTTAAAGAGATACTCAAATTATGGAGGAAGCTAATAAAGAGGATTTGAAAACGTAGCGATCAGGAACAGCCTCGTCGTGGGTAGCGAATTTTATTTTTCTTCTACAAAGGTACATTCTAGGTACTACTTAAATTATAGCTAATAACGCGTAAAAAACTATTTGTTCCACATTCAGTTATAAATATGTAGTTTCGAGTAGAGCAATCTTGTGTTATTTAAGCTTAATTAGTTTGCTTAGATGCTCCATCCACTTGGGCTAAGTAAGTACCACTCATTACGTAACATCGACCGGACGCTAATTGAGCTATAAACCAGTGCTCATGTTGTAATGTAATTGTAATTGATTCGTCAAAGTGGCTGAAATATGTGAAACTATAAATGTGCTAGTTGTGGATTTATTGCCTTATGTAGCTCGTACATACTTCTTGAACTCGATTCCTTGAAAAGATTTTCTTCAACAGAAAATGTGTCCCACGCAGTCAGCAACCAGCTTACCAAAGGCCCTTACTCCCGTTTAGTACGTAACACAGTCACTTTATAAAGTGACCGTGCCTTCTTCTCATTAACGGCATGGTTAGAAGATGTTGTTTTTTTACATTGTTCTCACATATAGAAGCAATAAGAATAATGTAACCAGGATTTTGTAAAAATGTCTTGATTTAAAAGAGTGTCCGTGGAGTTTCTTGCCCGTTCTTCTCCATAGAGATCTACGCTTTGGAATGGGCAACTAGCTTCAACTTTCTGACTAACTGACCGACTATTTAATTTTGACAATTCAAAAGTGCCTGTAAATGGTTTAATTGAAATAAATTATTTGAGTTTGAGTTTGATGATGATGGTTATGGATTCATGAACATCATTTCTCAAACAGGATTTTTTCGTATGAAAAAAAATAAACTTACATGCTGATAGTATAATTAATGTGGTAAACTATGATGAGGATTAGTGTTTAAGCGATGATGATCACGGGACCAACGATAGGGTTAGAAATACCACCAGAATGTACTTTATTTCCATTAATATCAAACTACCCGTGTCTAACTATTTTATTGTTGCAGGACTCCCATCTTCTAAACTAGGAAGCTGCAATAGATGAAATTCGCCACACATAACCAATAACCGGCACAAAACGTGAGACACGATCTAGATTCAAAACATTAACTTAATCATTATTACTGCCTTCTTTTTGTTGAACGTTTTTACCGTAGAGTTTTAATCGATGACTATTAATCTCAGCTATCCAATCTTTCCAGCAGTCTGGATATTTAAATATCCACGTTCCACCTTCGACTCAGATATCGCAAAAATAATTTGGAATATAAGATTGAATTTTGGTATGCAATGTCCCAACGGCTAAGGGCAAGAGGTCAGCTCCAAACTCGCTATTTTACACTATAAACCCTTACCTAGTTTAGTTTAAGTGGAGTAAATGCAAAGGTTAGGCGCAGACACATAAAATGTCGAATTGAAGCTCCATTATGACTATCACTGAACGCAATTGTACGCTTTGTGTAGGCCTTACAATTTTATTGCAGCTTATTGCATCTTGGCACTAAAACTGTCGCTTTAAGTTAAATGGATCAGACTCACGTCAAGACAAGTATAAAGTGGTTACCTAAAGATTTTTATCCAAGACTGTAGCAGCAAAAACAGCACTCCTGTCCAAGAAAATGCACCAACAAAAAAAATCGGTCATAACCGTCAAAGTCAAAACCAAGAACTTCACCGCTCAAAAAAATGTTATTTTGAAAAAATCCCTTCGTGCGTTAAACGCCACCCTGGGGGTGTTCCCCCTGCCTCCACGCCTGGTCCCCTGGCCACCCGTCGGCAGTAATACCGCTTTATGCAATGTGTACGTGCGTGACAATCACGCTTTATTGCCAGAGACGCGAAATTGAATGGATCCCGGTAGCGACGCGTTTTTTCCTGGTACTGAGATGTTTGGACCCAAACGAGATGGTTTAATTGTTTTGTTTTCAAATCTAACGTTGGTCACATACCCACTATACTCGTACCAGCCGCTATATAGAAGTAGGAGAGCTTGAATATTCTTTAATCGTGTAAATGAGGTGCGATTTTAAGTTTATTGGTTACCGAAAAGTTTTGAAGGTCTCAGGTTTTCAGTATTAAAGTGTTAAAAAATTACATGAACGTTATCGAAAATAAGTTTGTGTGTGTAAATAAATTGATGAGCAAAATAGTTCAGTGGCAGACCTGTACCTATTCTTTTGCAAATTTGTCATCTCACCACACCCAGCACTAGAAATATCGTGTGTTTGTTGACATAGCTTTTTTTGTTTGAACTATATTTTGATAGCCCCATACATACCAAAGATCTATGAACAACGACTTAAGTTTTATATGAGTGGGGAAGTGTAAAGATACGCACTTAATGCATACACTGCGTGCATCAATGAAGATACATCCAAAATACGGAAGCATTATTATAACAAGCTCTACCTATATTTATATTTGAATGTTTAGCAATAAAACGCGATAAAACCGCGCAGGGGACAGAGCCAGGGCTGTCACAAAAATAACACGTCGCGTTTAAAAAGATATACAGTAATGTCAGGCGTACGTGCCGCGTGATCTGGGGGTGAACTGAGCGGAGAGCTGTGATGTGCTTCCAGTTGGGAAGTTTGGGTATGTTCGAAATGTGCTCGAACTGGAGATCTGTTGTGGTTTGGTCTCTTGAGAAAAATTTTCAGTGATTAAGTTTGAGAATTTTCTTAGAAGGCGCGCACGGCTTCGACACTTTCTTTTTAAAATGTGTTTTTCTCGCTGATTTAGAGTTTTGTTTAAAAAAAATGAGAAAATGAATACAAATGAAATTTTGAAAAATTGGATCTAGACAGAACAACCGCATTTCAAGATATCAAGCAGTAAAATTAAAAAACTCTTCCTCTTTTCTACCTTGCTGTGCCCGACAGGGTCCACATTTCCACAGTAATCATGTGTTTGGAAAATCAACCACATCAGTTCACATTGTGGAATGTCAATAAATATATTGAGTAGGTATTGAGATTTCTGTATTGTGACAATTATTTCAAAAGGTGTGTTTCACACATACCGTTCGAGGCTCAGCCAAAGCTGTACACGTGCAGCTTTGGCTGAGCCTCGAACGAAATTTGCGTCTTTTCGACCTCTGTAAGACGTTAAACAAAGTGCATTCTTCTACACAGCAGTTACTCGTAGCAGTTAGCAGTAGTTGTCCCAAATCCACAAACAAGAGCTGATAAATAAATAGTTATGAGGTCCGTGGCGCGGCGTCACAGCGCCACAGATCTAAGTAAACGCTAGACGCACCCTCCGTAATCTTGAATTATTGATGCGGAAAGCGTAACGTACAACATCTATTTTTACGACTCGCCGATACTCTAGCTGCTTTTTACGACTATCATATATATCAAGCAGTTGTAGAAGAAAAAATCTATTGGATGTATCGAGTGGTGTCGGTAACCTAGTGATTTCTGATGTGCGGACGCCGCGGCGCATAGTAATGCGATGTTACAGTTATCGTGTGACGCACAATACTCTTACTGAATTGGGTCGTGAACATGCCATTTGAGTGTAGAATTTATCTGAAACAGCGCAGATAATCCTTAGTTTTGTGAGTATGTGTGGATTGTGTGTTGCTTATTTTGTTGATGAAGCTCATGTTGTTGCTCTGCGAAAAGCTTTGACAAGATTATTGCTCTTTGGTTTACTATACAGACCTACCTAAAAAACTGGTAAGGTAAATCTCTTATGATAGTAACAAGCAAAAGTAAACAATAATAAAAAGTAATCTTTCAAATGTTACTAAGTATCGCCATAATAGATCAATTCCGCCACTACTGTCGTAATCCTGCCGTTACGGTGGCTATAACAACACCTCTGTCTGTCCCCGCATATGATGTGACATAGCAGTATAAACAACTAGAGGTGTCAAGCAATAGTTTCAGTTCAACTTGTTCATTTCATAAAATGCTAATTGTCCAGGTCTATTCATTTCCACACTACAGCGGGTGTAAATTTTCTATTGGAATGGTGTTAGTGACCATATCGAGTAAGTGTTCCAATTCAAATGTTCGCATAAAATGAAAATTTACGTTCTTGAAGTGATAATTTGTGTATTGATATAAATATTTAGCCAACGCCTGATAAACGGTCGATTAATTGATTTCAATGAATATTAACATCAATAAAACGATTAATTATTTTTTATTAATTATTGATTGACGTTTACGTATTTTTTAAATATCTGAATATTAACATTTGTTCGAATATGAATAATTTTAGCTTTTGTTATAATTTATGACTACCGTAGTACCACAATATACCAGTATAAATCGTCTATAAAAATATCGTGTTATATGTGGAAATTACTGGAAAGACACTGAGGTGTAAAAGAAGATTAATATTTGTATGAGCGCCAGTTCTAATCTCAGTTGATTCTGCGAGGTCCCCAACAGCAGTTCGTCATCGGTTAATAATAATTTATTTGTTTGTGTCACTTTCGCGGTGGTTTATTATTATTGCAGCACATATTTATTGACTTCGCACATTTAGTGCATCCATGAAAATAAATCTATTGGATATGGGAAGCCAACAGAGATTCTACTCTAGTTTATGTGGTTTTCCTGACCACGCATAGCTTTGATTTTTAAGAGAATAATTGATGACACCGAATAACTTTACAATAAACTTTAAAGCAGGCCGGAGAATGCTGCGGCTCATTTATTGGTCATCGACAACTAAGTTCACACAAGAAATGCTCAGTTAAGTACCTATCACATTGCACACTGCACCTGCTTGAAGACAAAACTTCATGGAGCAACTTGAGGTGTCCAATGCTGACCATATCTGTCTGCCAAATCATATCCCGAGCGACTCTGATCGGCTGAGGAGAGCCATAGTAACCACATTTTTTAGTTAGGCATATTATCTATTCTGGTTCTATATCTCATGATAAGAGCTAATTTAAAGATAAGCAACTCCTTTAAGAAACCGCATCGAACCAGGTCCAAATCAAAGACACGAACAGGTTCCTCAAGTAAATCAGTTAATCTGTCCCCAACAGAATGTAGTAAGTAGGTTGTTTAGAAATAAACAAGGCACTAACTATAGCGGGTGATTGATGCGCGTATATCTCGTGATAAGGCGGAGCTGGTAATTAACATGGCGCAGAATGCCGTCCTACAGCAACCACTTATTGTATTACGTTTAGCTTACGTTGGTTGTCATTAAATGATACCATCTGGTAATGTAATGTAGTTCTGTAGTTTATTAGCAGTTTGTAGTGACAATAGTTACTGTAGTTCTGCCGAGCCGAAGATAGAAAATGGTTAATGCGAAGACTGCAGATATCCGTACCTAAGTAAAGGTATTTGTCTAGTTTTCACATTAACCGTTTCCATGTGCAAAAGAATCCTACCAGGGGCTGATTGCGTACCTAACACACTAATAGTACCGATAGCTTTATTTTGACATTTCAAAAACATTCATTGCGTTATTTACGTTGTTGAGCAGACAATTTTTTCGAACATATGAAGCAATGGATTAACAATATCCTTTAAAATCATTTAGATTGTGTAATGTAAACAGGAAGTTTTTAGATTGGATTTGAACTATTTCACCATCGCAACCGTTAAGGAAAAAAGTTGCACTTTTCAAAAACAAATGAGAAGAAATTGCTCCACGTCTTGACCTCAAGTGTAAACAACTTAGTTCGCAATACCTAGAGCTAGGGAACTTGGAAGAGTAATTTAGCATAGACTCAAGTTTTAACATAGGCTTTCACCTTGTAACACTTGGTTGGGCTCGTGTGAAAGACTGCTTTTGGAACCTCTTACAGTGTACACTGTAGAGACACATAATTTTCTGCATAAGAGCTTTACCTTCATGTCTCTGTTTCTTCGCCATCAATCGTTACATTAGTATAATAAATTCGGTATAATTATCGCCCAGGAGTAGTACAGGCCTGTCTGTCGCCTACACCCAAGTAACCCGTTCCAATCTAATTCACTGCGTAGGATGATAAACAGCTGATGTGTACCTACGACGTACATTGTTTTGTATGTCCATACTTTTATTTTGTGATCGGGTAGGCAGAACTTGAAGTATTGTTTATGTGCGTAGTGTTGTGCAGGTCATCATTCTGTGTATAATGTATGGTAGCAGTTACAATACAGGGAGCTTTTTGGTTAATATTATGTCACAGTCACTATGAAGTTTTTAGTTCGATTCTAAGGAGTGTGCATATAAAGGTCGTACCAATAAATCCTTATGGTAATACTTATATTTATTGTTAACCTGCCTGTAACGTGACGTGATGAAGCTAAAACAAGTCCAGTCCTATTCATCAGTTATCTGCATGACATTGGAGTAGGCTCTGACATCTGGGAACAAAAAACCTCTTCCTGAACCTGTCCCACCTCATCAGAGACTAAATGCGCGCACGTCACGTGCTCGTGCGCGGTAATTATGACGCTAATTAAATTATGTGGACCACCCGGACCATGCGCCTGCGGCGGACACTACGGGAGAAGAACACAGAATAGATTTTAATTTTGTTAAGGAGAAATTAGGCATAATACGATTCTTTAGCTTTCGCAGCGGCAAGTTCAGTTCTAGTTAAGTATGTAGGGAGAGGTTGAGGTTTCATTATAAACTGGCGCATCTGTGACCACTTTTTGCATCGTAGGACTAAACTACTAGAAATAATAGATATCTAAAGTGTCTGTCCCTATTGATGTGTCATATCAAATAAGCTAGCATGTTGTTCCAAGCCCTTGTACAAATCAATAGTGCGGGAAAAATACAAGTCGACTGAGCATTCATACTACCAATTAAACAAAACAAAATAATTATCAGCGTAATAACCACATTTTTCTTCTCCAAACAAAAAACAGTAGCGATATTTTAAAAACTTACAAATCATGTCGACAATTTAATATTATAGTAAACGTTCCTAGAGTCGTGACTGTCAGTCAAATGTCACCTCTACTCAACAGCGACTGATCTATCAATTCTAATAACATGTAGAGATAACGGCCCGAGGATGCTGTAAGATTTTATTACGGGTCTCGAGTATTCTTAGTGTCTGAGGCCATATGAGCACAATTAACGAAACATCGTAATTTGTGGGGCTACAACCTACAACCATTGAGATTTAGGAGGTATTAATATGTCAGATGAAATCATTCGTGCTTTTTTGGTTGTTTGTGATGTTATGATGTCTCTCTGTGTGTGTGCACATGTGTGGCCACAAGTTTATCACTACAACTACTTTGTTTCTTGTTATGATGATATGCATAAAATAAGTGGCATTGAAATTCTGAAATTAAATTAAACCGTCCAAGTTGAATCGTCCTTTTACACGTCTTATTACTATTCACTGCTATACAGAAAAAAATTAACCAGTGTGCAAACTGTAACCATGAATTTAGCATCAATGATTCTAGACCTTAGTGTAGAAATTGTTGGTAGGTAATGAAAAAAGTCTGTTGTTGCATAGAAAAGTGCTTCGCGGTCAAATTTATGGAACAACAAATATTTTATTTTATAACCGACAAAAAATTTCTACGCGCGTTCTAGAATGATATGCTGAATTCGTGGTTACCGTTGGCGCACTGGTTAAATATATTTCTGTTTAAAGGAAAGAAAACACAGGTGAGAGGGTTGGAAGAAACAAGGGGAGGCCTTTGCCCAGCAATGGGACACAATGTGGGCTAAAAAAAATAAAGGAGATATGAATAGGCGCAAGTTGTTGTGTGTTGTGTGGGGTGTTCCGTATATTTTCCCACATTATAATGAAAAGTAGGTACAATTCAGTTGCAGCAAAATAGTCCCAGTTAGAATGTACAAAAGTCTTGGTATGGTTCTGGTCAACGCTTGTGCTCATGTAAGAAAAATAAGGAAATTTGCCTATCACGTTGTTAAAAACTTGATATAATTATAACACTACGATCAATTCAAATACCTCAGAAGAGGAAGTACTAAACAAGCCTATCTTAATGACAATCTCGGCGATGTAATCGATCTAATATGAGGCAAGTGCGATAACATCTGTTTGTCATTCAACATCTGAGGCTGCTGCACAAATACGGAAGAGTTTAGCGTTAATAAGTGATAGATCGGCGCCGTCACGTACCGCTAATAGTGCACCTTATCTGATATGCGGGTGATAGCGATGCACTTGGCAGGGTCCAAGTTATACATAGTCATTAAGTCCATTCTGAGGTAATGTCTGCTGCAAGAATATCTAGAGATAATAATAATTTTATTTGGTCTAATTTCGAAATAAGATCACCACCACTCAAAAAAAAACAATTGTTACTGCAAAATCTACTGCTTGACTAATAAGTCATGCCCAAGACGTGGATGACCGCAGTTGCTGCAACCGACGAAAACACAAACCAATCCTTATTAAACCATCGTTAACAGTAAACGAGGAACATCAAATCACCATTCTATAACCCCTTCTGAAAAGCTTAATAACTCACCAAGTAAATTTCCTTTAATTCGGCTTAAAATGCTGCAAGCTGCATCGGGTTATAAGTCCGAGCTCCATCTTAACCCTCCTGTAACGAGCGGCGAATGAACCCGCGAAGGGTTAAGTCTGAGGGTTACAGGATTCGCGCGCTGCCTAATATATTTGTTAGAAAGTAATGAAGCGATCTTTATGTGACGGCATTTAGACTTTAATGATGGAATAGAGAAATTAAAGAAGGAATTTAGAGAATAACCTGATGTAATTGAAGGAGAGAAGACTTCAACGGTCATTGAGGAGGTGAGTCGCTATAATTATTACTTTTCTAAGATGAAATGATAAGCTTAGTATATCTTAATTGGCATAGCTTACTGCTTTTTGTTGCACAATTGCTTATTCGCCCATATATAAAAAAAATCTAGTTATTGTTATCTTACCACTGAGATAAGGCTAAAGTGGGGCATAGATTAGCGGCTTGCCTACGATTGGCTGAGCGCCTTTTACGACTAGCACTGAATGAGATAATGTTAGGTAATCTATGATGATAACTATTGATAAGAAATGGACAGCAACATGATGTGTATCTTCTTTATCAACCATTTACCAAATGTATTATATACCAACCAAAGTTGAAAGTTCTTTGCACGACGTAGAATAGTTTAGATCTTTTGCAATCGTTTCTGTCTCATAACTCTTTCATAATCGATAGAAAAAACAGTAATTTGGTGTAATTCGGTATCTAACACACACAAGGGGTTTCAAAAGTTAAGTTTAATTAACAAAGATCACGGTGACTGGCTCGTGGCAGTGCGTTCTCCACGTTGTAAATACGCAAACAACTAATTTATAATGAGATGAGAGATGTAGGCCGGGAGGCCGAACACAAAATAATTGATACACCATTCCTCGTGATTCTGTCCATCGCTGTAGTATTACCTACTTAGAAAAGCCATTAAACAAACTATGCTGATACCGCGGTTTTGTACTATGTATCTGTACTCCATCATTCTACTTATTGATCGTGATAATCTGGAATTGAAATCCCAAGAAATTAAAGAAATGTACTTGAGTTAGCAATAAGACAATTGTATGTAAGGATTAATATCATAAATAATAGAGTCTCTCCTCTCGGTGAGAGGAAGGTATATATCATAAATAATATATTTATTTTATATTTCTGAATGCACAATTAAATACTTATACATAAATATCTGAGTTGATCATATTGCAATACCATAACTTGTAATTAATTAGCAAATCGCAAGATAAAAATCTCATTTGTAATATTAAGTAAATAAGATTTGATAAATAACAGCGATTTTAATTAAAGATAAGACCTGATAAATAAGTTATGCGTGAGTAAATAATCTTCTGAAATTATCTAAAATTGGTTGTCTACTTTATCTTTATAGGTATACCTAACGCACTGCACGCAGGTACGTTCATTTTGTTAGTAACTAAGTAAATCATTTTGTTTTCTAGGTAAATAATATCTTTTGATAAAGGTTGATAATAGTATCCGATGCTAATTCGAATTTACTCTGCATGTACCTTTGATTTTCGAAAGTATCGATATAATAAGACTTGTTTTGCACTGTCAAAAAACAGAAAATGTTCATCTAAATGGAGACACACCAAATGAAGAAACAGCTTCCAATATCCCCAACATAGCCAAACAGTAGCCTATCTCCTGTACTAACACTCCGGTGTTATAAATCCTCGGGCCCAACGGTGCGCCATAAATAAGGCCGCAGCCACACCTGGCGGTTTGACGGACTCCTACGACTGCGAGCCGCGCCAGCGCCCCGTCGCGGTTTGACGCATTGCCGCCGGTGTGCTATCGCCCTAATCCACTGTTTACCGTCTGCCTGCTATGCAGATATATGCGTGTGTTATGAAGAGTTTAATTAAATAAAACTATTAAAATGGAAATTTATTTTACACTGATCTGAGAGACACAGGAAAACTGGCTTACCAAGTTTTCCTGTTACTAGAGAGTCAGATACTGATCAGAGGATCAGTTTTCTGTTTTATCTCTATCTAAAAGTTTCCATTTGGCTGATGAAATACACATTAACAACAACATCAACACTATTGTGTTCTTCTTCAGTTGATGATTGTTACGTTTTTACCACTGAATTCTCTTGCCAACAATTTGACGCATCATTATTTTAATTTTACAACATTGCAAAGTTACCTATCAACTAGCGTCTTAACTAAATCTGTACTTCCCTCTAAGGCATAAACTTATAAACAAACTCCCCAATAAAATCCCGCGGCCGTTAACTACCATTAAAATAAGGAAAAATGCGTCCTTACTTACTTATATAGAAAAACAATAAAGCTTGTTTAACGAGACGCGTCATAACCTACACCCACAGGACGCCACACAAATCGCATTACATTATTTGTAACCCGTCCAACGCGAATTGGTACCCGTCTGGTATTGGTACCCGTCTGGTATCGGTCCCGGCTGACTTATTACGGATGTGTATTTCAATTGTATTTACGTTCAGCAAATAGGTGCGAGCTGGTTTGTTGCTCATTATGATGGCTATAGGCTAATGACGAGGCGATCAACATGGACAATTGATAAACATGGACAATTGGATACGCTGATGAAAAATCATTATCTTATTTTTTTTTTAATGTCAAGAAAATCATAAATATTATAAGTCGGCGTTATTAACAGAAGTACCACCGTAATTACATGACTAAACTGTGCCATTAATCGTAGGAGACGAGCTGTTCCATTTAATACACTTTGCAATCTTTAAAACCTTGTCACTGCTGCTAATGCTCTCCAGCAGCTGACACTAATCATGCAATATCGCAATCTTTAACTCCAAACATCAATGTGTTTATGTCGTATCGGTGATTAGTATCATTAATAATAACGTTTATCTCGTGAGCATGTATAAGTAAGATTATTTAACCCACAAGTAAATAATGAGGTGATATTTAATTAAACTTACTTTGTGTTAAATCCACCTTGCGAGCAATTACAGATACTCGTACGACTCGCCATTAAAGCTGTTAGCCTCCCGATATTAATGTGATCATTAATGTAAACAACAATTTTCTTAGTCGTCCTGCTAGGTAAGTAAGTATAGGAAATGTACCGCTGTTCGCTGCCAAGAAACTACGCTACCTTTACATTTAATACAAAAGTAGTCAGACCTAATATGGGGATAAACAACAATAAAGTTGAATGATTTATCAACAATACATAGACGCAGTAGATAGCACACATAATGTAGGGCGTGTGTTGGTGCCAGGCCCCGAGCGCCCACTTCCTACACCACGTGTCAGCGCAGGAATGTAGGCTTGTGGAATGCGACGCCCGACGCTGCGCCAACCTCCAATATATTGGTAACAAATACCTACCACGCAATCCACTCGAAAACGTACTCTATTACTGGTATCTATTATTCTCTAATTGCCGTCAACATTGACGAGTTAATCGTTGGTACAAACGTTGGCCATATTATAGTTAGTTAAACTCCTTTACATGTGTATAGAGTTAATTGTAGACAATTTATATGCTAATTTGTTAATGTCCGCGAAATTATAGCCGATAGTCTATCGGAAGTCGGTTAAGGCCGTTTTTTGTAAAATAAAACTTATAGAGAATGCGCGCCGCGTCTTACTGATATTGGCACATAAATATTGCCCAAATGTTGTTTAGAAGAACGTAATTAAAGATAGCTGGCATAGTTTCAAAATAGGCCTTTACTTCGAAAGGGGGTCGCGAAGCGCCTTAGGCCCGGTACAATACCAAAGCACCAATACCTACTTCAAGAAACATTTATTTATGAGTAATTATATCCTCTGTGATGTGAGAATGTGTGTTAATTATATACTTAAGTTGTTATCTTAAAGTTTATCGTTAATAAAATGCAAAAAATTAATATTAATATCTGAAGGCATAAATAAGCCTATAATGTTCCTACTGCTAGGAAACAGGCCTCCTTTCTTCGAGAGGGGGTGGGCTATAATCTACCACGCAGGCCCAGTGCGGGTTGGTAGATGTCACATGCCTTCGAATTTGTGGTTCTAGGACATGCCGGTTTCCTAACGATGTTTTCCTTCACCATTTTGAGAGCAGTGGTGATAAATTGTTTACACAAGTATATTGCCCGGCTGGGTTCGAACCCACGACCTACAATTCCTAAGACGGGGCCGTTACTACTGGGCCACAACTGCTCTCGAATATCTGAAGGAATACTTTAAAAATACCTCGGTATTCTGCATTTGATTAAATCTGGTTACACTTGTCATTTCACCACGAAATACTTATAATCACGAGTTCTTATGTTTTAACTTTTGAACGTGAATCTTTCTTGTATGAGAACACTGTAGCAACACTGTTGCACTGTACGCAATGAACTTACATCATAAGATTTTCCATCGCCAGATCTGACGGAAAAAGTGTTACAGCCGATCTATTCTGTAAATAGAAAATATAAACAGAATGGATCGGCAGGTATGGTAAGGTAAGGTGACATGGGGACTCCTTGCAACGATCAGAGCGTAGACTAATTCTAAACATAACGGCGTCTATCCAACTCACTTACTTCAGAGTTTTACCCCGTATCCGTACCCCATACCCCGTTCATCAACAAAACAAACAAAACCCTAACTCCGAAACCCATTGAAAATCTCGAAATCACTTACAAATTCAATCCCGTACGGTTCTCCATACATTCCGGGAAGCGATTCTACAAATCATTTTTTCCATGAACATGTTTTTAACAGTGACAAACAACGGTACATCGCGAAGAACAACAAGTTCCGAACTAACACGTAAATAACCGCAGAGATATTTATTTTTATTGGCCAGATCTGGAGATAGAGCGGTGAAAGGCAATAGCGATATGTGACACAGATGCCGCATGGTCTTAGATACCGCGTGTTGCTGTGTGATGACGATGTGGATGGACATAGCGACAGTCTTAAATGGAGATATCGCTGATGGGTGAGCACAGTTAGTTTATTGTTCAAGTCTAGAAGTATGGTGTCCTCTTTCAGGCTTTTTAATGCACTGGTGATAGATCTGACTAATGCAGGCCAGATCACGAATGCAGTTTCATAGATATTGAGGCTTCCCAGGCAGTATGTTAGTGAAATGCTCATACACTATATTATAAACACGCTAATGTTCATTAACTACTACCTTATTTTTTTGTTCTTTATTATCAAATTCAAATGTTGTATCACAGGTTTTTTATCCCGCTCTATTTCCTTTCAACCCCTTTGATTTCCGTGATATGATTTATTACTCTTCATGCAAGTGCAATTTTCGCTACTCCTGGATCTTGTGTATATCATAAAATCATTAACACGTTCTTTTTCACTATCACCTAAAATCTAACAGCAATAATCCCGAAATACCGCTACATGATCATAAAGGCATTAATTATGCGGATCGCGGCGCCATAACTCCAGCAGTGGACTTAACGACTGTTCCCACACCGCGGAATGTTGATTAAAACGACACGTGCTAACTGGTGTGGTTTACTTGAAATGGTCGTCTTTTAAACTATCTCTTCGGATTGAATTCTAACCGGGGAGAAAATCGAGAGCGGACTTCTATATGGTTATGGTTGAAATATTCAAATATTGTGGTCACCGGTCACCCTGCCTAATTCTATGGTAAGTGTAAAATTAAGCATAAGTCTAAAATTAATGTGCTTTTCGTTCACAGCGAGTTAGAGTCTGTTTTTTTTTTTTTTTGAAGATTGCAATCCAAATAAACGAAGTAATACGCTCCATCACCAAAAAGTCAGCAGCTTAATCTTTATCAATATTTCCAAAACCTCCCAACAGATCCCAGCATCAATAGTTCTGCCAAACGACGCATGAACGTTACAATCAATACGGACGCTTTCAAATTGGCTCTAAATCTAGTCTCCCTTGTTTAATCTGCTCCACTTCCCAGCTTATAATGGGGAAGTTAAAAAATAACCATTTCAGGCTCGGTTAGTTCACCTTGCTGGGGCACCGGCCGAGATTAAGCACCTCCTATTTAGAGAGGAAAGATTAGGCAATTATATGAAAGAATTGGATTAGAGTTTCAATAGTCTTGTGGGGGTGATTCGAGTGTGCCGTGTTGTTGGGCTGAGATGGGGCTTGAAATGTAACGTTGACGTGGGTTATGAAACTTATAACAGGCGAGTGTTTTGTCATCGATTTCTTCGAAAACCACAAAAGAATTTACAATCTCAGACGCTTTTAAGTGAGTCCTAAGAACGAAGAAACTGCTAATGAACCAACGCAATCACCAAATCGATACCAAAATTAAAATCGTTACTAAATTAAAACAATTAGTTAAATTACAACCAAACAACCGATATTGAGAAACGAAACAATTACGAGGTGTCAAAATGTTACAACCTACATTCTTATAATCATTTGTAAAGGTCACGAACAAAATGTTACGGGTGGAAAAGTTCACCAAGCTAAGTAACAATCCGACTGGAGCTATCCATCACACCGTTTAAATAATAAATAAATCAGTAATAATCTTCAAGTGGGTCGGGGAACAACCACCGATGTTATTTACAACCTACGAGATACGAACATAAAAATCTAATGTACGTTTGTGTACAATAAATCACTCAATGTGTACGATATAAGACGGCAGTCGAGGCCGAATTTAATGGCGAAAATTCTACTATTTCGACATCGCGTTCCCACAGAAGATTTAGTTTGAACATAAATATGCGACTGTCATCATTATATGACAGGTTGTGGATGCCTCTGGGATTCCGGATTGGGGAGTCATCATTGGCGTAAGACAAGGTCACTCAACGGCAAGAAAGTAGAGATTGGTGATAAAGCAGCTATAGGTGTGAATATTCATGCTTCGTTTTACGACAGTGTGTTTGAAATTGCCAATGTATTGCAGCTTTTATGTCCGATTTAAACTTCGAAGGTACTCGCACATTTCCACATTGCATTCAGAGTCAAAACGATTTCTTTGTTAGTGTCATGTTTATTCCGAGGATGAGAGTCGAAGCTGTCGTCTTAACTCCTATGACATTAAAAACTGTATTATATTTACGGATAAACTATACGTAAGTTAATCCTGTAATTACTTCGTGCTGTTTTTAAGCTTATGTTTGCTACAGGCTTGCCTAGTGGTATTTTTAAATACGTACCTTCAAGAAGTCGATTCACTTTGGTTTAAGACTGTAAAGTTGCAGCACAATCTTTAATCAAAAGCCTAATTTAAGTTTTTAGGTTATTATCTTATCTTAGGTATATATCTGTGTCCCCTGAGGCCTTCGCTTTCGCCATCAATCGAATAAACTAAGTCGCGCGCCTTACTTTAATTTTATTTCGTATCGCTACAAATTAATTTGTGGATAAATTTTCCTTTATGGACGTTTTCTGGGGGATGTTTTTGCATAGCGAGGGGTGTCGTTTAGTTTTTTATCGGATGTATTTAAAGAGTGGATCCCCCGGCATCCGTGGGGTTAAGTTGTACGACTTTAATACTTCCTTGTAGCACGTACGCAAGGGACGCACGTGCGTCGCTAGGGTTCCTCTCCACTCGCGGAGATATGTTTGGTAGTTTCGCAATCACGAAAGATATTTATTACGTTTTATCGATAAGACTCTGTTATCGGTTTCCTTTCTAGTCATGAGAGGAGTTGTGCATGATGGTGGTACTTTTTGCACAAATTGAGAAGATCTGTGTTAGTAGAAATCAAGTAATAAAAAATATGACTATCTCTCCCTTTTGAATAGCAAAATTAGTTAAAGTGTGGAGAATCTCCTAATTTAGGAACTCTAGTACCTCATACAAATATGTTAAACTTAGCAAGTTTAAATTCTATACACAAACTCCTACCGTGTATCTGCCCTTATTCACACATCACATGGACATCATCTTAATCCTGTACATCTGTGGGGTATTTGCGTAACACACGTACTAATGCTACTGCCTTTTATTTTGATCGTTCACCAATAATCATTACGTCATTCACGTTATCGAGCAGAGGATTTTTTCAAACATATGAAGCAACAATGAATTAGCAATTTTCTAAAAAATCCTTCGGATTTCATGAACAATGCGTTACGCAATAAGGGTGCTGTTTCTACTCGTAGTTATATTCAACAATCATAAAGCAATAAAACATATATTCCCACTTTATAAACTCTAATATTCTCCATTCATCTCCTAGAAGTCCATCATCTCTATCACAGCAAAAATTCAATTAAACCCATCTGAGTTGCAACAGAAGCGTGTAGTGATCTCAATCAACCTTTTTTTGTTCGCAGCGGGCGCGGCTACCGGCGTGTGCGCAAGTTGAGCGATACAATTAAAAACATAATTGCTTAAGGATTAAGTTTTGAAAGGCTGTTTATTATTATGGTGCGTCTGATCTGATGCTTTGAGTATCGTCAGACTTATAGATAAGATGCTGCTGTTGGATGATTGATGAAGTCTTAGATTAAATAGATTGACGTGATTTGATCGTGTGTTCATTAAATCGTATCGTAATTATATAAAAAAAATGGGTACCTTCATAAAAAAAAAATCGTGGTAGTTTTATTTTAAATAAACGTTTCGTGTCTCCATTCAACCAAGTTGCCTTGACGGTTAGCCAAGGTTTAAACCATTATTATCATAAGCACAATATTATGTCATTTTTGGCAAACAAAACAAAGATAATGAAGAACAACCGTAGGTAGGTAAAATATATTAACCGACCGTTATTCTGAACGATTAATTTCATCACCTTGAGTTTGAAGTTATTGACTCAATAAATTCAAACTCATTGAAATAGAGTGACCCACTCAACAATCTCAGGTCGATCTTAACGACAATAATCTTCTCACGTTTAATTAAAAACATAGGTATAGGTACCTGAGATCTATGTTTTTAATTCCCAAGTTCGGTGTGGCCATCTCCGAGATAGCATCATACTGAGAAGCCTAAAACACTGCTATAAAACTTTACGACGACGACCCGAAACTTAATTACTATTTCTTTGTAATATAAAAAATAATTGCAGTAACACCTGGATTGATCAGAACAAAACACTCCAGTAGGCTTATACCCATATCATATAATTGATGATTAAATCCACTACCTACGTCGGGGTAGGTAGTTTGAATGCCAAATAGCTGGCTGACTCGTCTTTCAGTTTAATGACACTGACAAACCTACGTCTAATTGATTAAGCAAAATCGATAAAAATATTTATCGAATCCGAATAATCAGAATCGATTACGCACATCAACATGAAACTATTGTTAAGGACGATCAGTACTCTGATCACGTTCGAGCAGACAATGTAAACGAAACAGTAATTCTTAAGGAACGTTTCGATTAAAATCGTTCAAGTTTTATGACC
This sequence comes from Apamea sordens, assembly GCA_945859715.1. Classification (NCBI taxonomy): domain Eukaryota; kingdom Metazoa; phylum Arthropoda; class Insecta; order Lepidoptera; family Noctuidae; genus Apamea; species Apamea sordens. Next base: position 22,364,637 of record OX243990.1, on the reverse strand, counting down.
TTGTACTTGGGGAAGCCATGCATATTGCTAGTTCTATAAGAATTCTTAGTTCCCCGCGAGGGAGTGTTACCTAAATTGCCGTAACAATAAGGGTTCGACTTTAAGGGAGACTTCTTTTTTTTATTTTACAGTAATTTCCCATTACATTTTACGTGAGTCAGTCTTGTGGGGTGAAGTTTTTGCAATTGCAATTCTTAACCGCTGTTCCGTATTCTGTTTTATGATTGTCGTAAGTGGGTAGTCCGTAGTCGTGTTTGGTAATAGAAATAATGAAAATAGAATTATGGCTCTTAACATTATAATAAAACAATCATATATAATTTATATAAAAATGCTAAAATGAAATCATGATTTAATAAAGCATACAATAAATCAAATGAATACCAGAATGTTGGCGATTTCGAAATCACATAAATGCAAGCATTAGATTCAATGGTCGACCAAAAATGGCCAGGATTAGTATTTGTTGGTTGCCGTTGAAAACAGAGGCTTTTTATAGCTTACCGCCTGCGGCTCACTAATCCTACGCCAAAAAACACAATAAGCCATATCGTGACGTCACAAGAAGAATGCCACCAACATTATTATCCTAGTGGTTGGAACCCCCGTGCGCTTCGGTCTCTGTAAAGCGTTTGATAAAGTGGATCACAAAACGCGACGCAGCGCAACGCAGCAATATAAATAAAAACGGGCCCATAAGTGGCCCTTGCGGTAAGCCCAAGTCTCAGCCGCCCCACGCGGAATCGCAAAAGTGGTTTCATAAGCTAACCGTGCGAAACGCCTTCTCAGTTGTTATTGTGAAATATGAATTATGAAAATAATAAAAAATAAAGCGTTCGGGGGTAGAGCGGGGTAAAGCGAGGCACGCGGCGGCACGTGCGGCGCTCGCGAGCCAACCAAAATATTGAAAAGTTTAACCACACTATTGTACCGCGCCACGGCAAACGGCAGGCAGCATTAAATGTGACACGTGACTGTCTTAATTTCATCAATTAAAGTGAGAAATTGTAATCGAATTACCTTCTGTGGACGACTATGAATGACCAACGAAATATTGCACGAAGGGATGATAAAAAATAAATATTATTATTTAGGTAGTTTTTTTGTATTTCAGTTAGAGATGATACGAGTATATGACTCATTACGAACACTCTCGAAACACTGCTGGGTAGATTAATGAAAAATATAGACACCAATCACAAATGTTACACAATACGTGCTACGCTTTCGTAATACTCCGAAACATTCACTACTAGGCAGGGAACAACGTTGATTGTCCAGCATCGCATCATCTGTCATCGGAAAAGCTCGGGAAAATTTTAATTTAAAACTAATAAACATCAAGAATGCATTAACTTGACACACTTTACTGACTAACCCGTTGTCTCACGGAGGGTTGTTAACCTCTCTTAATAAGGATTATCTGCGGAGCTCCTGCATTCATTCAATATTGACGCGACGCTAACGCCTTTGTATTAATAGTGGAAAAATTTAATACTGTTTGTGTGCCGCGTCGGTCCCGCCGGCGGATTACGGGGGGTAGTTTTTTAAATAGGGTTAGGTTTTTTCCGCCAAGCGAGGGTCGTGATAAATGACACATGCACATTTTTCGAAATACCCAATTTTGGATTTAAGTCACCCTCAAAGTGGCCGGTGCGGCGGTACGTCGGTGCGGCCGGACAATGGGCCTCTCTCCCAGTTATTTACACCATCGCTTTGTTGTTACGCGAAAGGGTATTATGGTGTTACCTCTCTACTCTCTAGGATATTGGAAGCGGTTATGGAGTTTAATAATGCATTTTCCTATCGTGACGGCCCACCATTACTTTGAGATAAACTGCGCGTAAAATTGCCTTCGAAAAAACTTAACGAGTGTGTTGTATTGACGTATAATTATGGATTCTGTATGTGTTAGGTTGGCGAAGGCAGCCTGTGTTGCAGTTTTTGTTAGAATAGACAATTGAACAAATTGCTGCAAGATACACAACTTTGTTAGAGTAACGGTAGGCAAAAAGTGGAGTAAATGAGCATTGGTAATGGTAATGCATTAAAGTTATGAAGCGGAGGCGTCAAAACGATCAATTACACCGTCTGTCAAATCGACTCGTGCGCACATCCGCGCGACTTTTTACGCACATGATCAAATATGGCGGGTGATTAAAGGCTTGCAATTAAAGTGCGATTAGCTATCGTGTCGACTGATACTAGGTAAACCGATAAATTGAATTAAATTATGCATTACTGATAGCAAAGTATTAACTTACAGGTACTTATCATCGAATGAGTATTTTACGAACCGAAACACAAACATGTCCGATTAAGTCTAATTTACGGCCGATTTTCTTGCCTTTTATGGTGGTAATGCTAGGTGAGATTCTCGCATAGGGATAAACATGTTCTACTCGTATAAGTCTAACTCCGAATGTAAAACAATGCGCATGTCGTCCACGACTCAAAGAATGTTAGCGGTGATTTATTAAGTGTTTACCTATTATTAATGAATTATGAAACAAAATTTAAAAACACAACTTGACCTTTAAAAATGTCGTGTTGTTTTCTAATACTTCGCCTCACAAACTAAGATAAATGGGTCAACTCAAATGTCTTCGCAATTTATTATGAATGCCGCCATTAAAAGCTTGGTGAGCACAAATCAAAGTGTCGTGAAACAATTCTTAAACAACTATTAAAGGAGTCGTGATAGTCGGCCATCTTGTACAATAGTTTGTTGAGTAAATACTCCGGAACTTTTGTTAACACAATATTAGCATAGTTTTTGGAGAAAATAAACTAAGTATGAAGTAAGTTCCCTTGCTCGAAAAAAATATTGTGAATATTTTCTTATTTGCATAAAGTATTATATTATTCTATTGACACTAGATTTCCTTTTAAGGTCTTCTGACTTCAGAAGTTCTGACAACCGTTAGCTCAGATACCAGATAACAGCTGTCAGAACTGGTCTTCTCCTAAAACTATTTAGTCAAGATGAAGATAGATTTAGCTTGGCTATAAATATATTAGGGACCATTTTATTAATCTATGCTAAAGTTAATAGGCAAGCAAGTGGGGTGTTTATTTAAATATTAAACAATAAAGTCGTCGCGGTCAGTAAACAGATCGCTAAAGTTTATCATGTCCATAATAAAGTTAGTGGGCCAGTTTAAAGCATATAGCGCAGTAATGAAAAGCGATCGTTTGAGTCTTCATTCTGAGAATTATCCTATCAGAGGGAGACGAAGATATTGTTCGTTTGATTACTTTGAGGCTACGCATATGTTTTTAAAATTGCCTGTCGCAGTTCTCAGGTGGATAAAGACTTATAGTTTCACAACACCCAGTTTTTTTTTTCTTCAGACAAATAAATGTATCAAACTAGAAACACCAACGTAGAGCATTTTTTTTCAATCAAACGATTTACAGGCACTTTTGAATTGTCTAATTCCACATCTATATCACATCTACTCCAAGGAGTAGGTCAGTCACAAATATGAAGCTAGTCGCCCATTCCAAAGCGTAGTAGGTTCGTATGGAGAAGAACGGGCAAGAAACTCCATGAACCTCGTACGACCCCTGGTACCGGGAGGGATACGGTGTATGTAACCGCTAAATAAGAAACAATTCTGAATTTGAGCTATTTAGCGCCTTCTATAATGTTATATCTATCTATAGAAACAAAAATGAATCAATGAAATGTATGTACGCGCATAACTTCCAATCGGCAGCACCAAATTGGATGAAATTTTGTGTGTATATTTCAATGGGTTCCTGGATGGTTTGAAAACAAAAATTAGACCCGGTAGGTGGCGCTGCCTGTCAGTATATGATGACTCAACCGGGCAGGACGACGTCTGCCGGGTCCGCAAGTTTTAAATATAAACGACTCTTTTACAGATTTATTCTGAAACTGATTCTAAATTCGCAATTCGCTTGAGTGAGATCGAATGCAACCAGAATTATTTTTCTGCCAGCCTACATGATGTCAGGTGCCCTTTTGCAGACAACATTTACAGTACTAAACTATTGCTACCAGGAAACTTGTATTGTTTACCAGAAAATTGATTAGTTTTAATCAAAAACAGAGAGCTAAGTATAAAAAATTGCATCAACAGCTGTTATTGAGATCGCGGTTTGCCGCTGTAAAATATTTCCGCAACAGAGACATTGAGAGCAATCGTTCTCGTCCGTTCACTTTGGGCACACATCATCACCAAACAATTAACAAACCAATATAATATAAGAAGCAGTGTGAAACTCCGCGATAGCATCAATTGACTCCGACTGTATAATTAACTCGTCTCGCAGTGGTTCGTACAGCTGATAATATGTGGTGCAGCGGGCGGAACCGCCTGGTGCTTCTTGTATGCTGCGGCGCCTACACGGACCATTACGCTATGGCTTATCGGATTGTGGTAAGATCTAGCGAAGAAAGTTGGGAGTTTGAAATCAGTGTCACGTAAGACAACATGGCTCACACGATCGCGATACCACCAAAATGATACAAGCGTAGCCAAGGCCTAATCCGAAAGGGTTTACCGCTGCCCTGGAACATAAAGGGCTAAGGAAGGAACACGGGTGGGTTTTAGTCAGTAAGAGTCTGACACTCCCTTCTGCTCCACCCAGAGCGGGAGGAGTCATTTGATGATTTCACATCCTAAAAAAAAAAAAAACAAAAGGCCTAAATTCAAGGCAGTAGGTACACTCAATCGCGAATTTTTTTTAAAACAAGTTCCTTGCCTATTTGCTGAACTAAAAATAAAAAAAAAATCTCTTAAACACCCATAACACAGTCAATTCGATCGCGATCGTACCGTAACCACTACAACTGACCGTAACCAGCACTTTCTTTTTACATCTTCTAACACAAAAGTCACAAACACAGATCACAACCACACTGAAAATATAGGTGGGTAATTAAGTTATTATTTAATAAATGTCAAACTCAAAAAATTTGTGACAGTTTTTCGCACAGGTAAAATAACTTTTTCAATGTTTTGCCTCTGCGAAACGGAATGTTTCCATTTCAAATATTATAGTTTGTACACACGGCTACACATCAAGCTATACATTTCCAGTTTAAGCTGGTCTACACATCAAGCTATACATTTCCAGTTTAAGCTGAGCTCGCATTGCGTACAAGTATTATATTGTACTCTGATTTTTTTTATTTGTGATTTTACGTACATTATATACTGTACAGGTCGCCGTCATCAGGTCAACGCCAGCTGTCGCTAAAAACTAGTATAGTACTACTAACTAGTAACTAGCTATGTATGGCTTTTGTTCTCTGTGGCGATGGCCGTTTTGCACGGATGTGACGCATATTTTTTTCATTTGTATTATAATTTTGTACGTCATATTATGTGTAAATAAACTTATTTTCTTTCTTAAGTATTGGGAGCCTATGGATCTAAGCCAGTCTGAGATATGAGAAGAAATCAACGACTTCAACCTACTTCACGAGCGTTAAATTCATATTTCCGTTTATTTTCTAAAAGGAAAACAGTTCAGCCACACACATACGAACAGTATGGAAGTTAGTAAGGACACAACACGATACGACAAATACCCGACAAAAACTTTTGATTTTATTCACCGTTACTTCGATCATATCCCAGTAAAAACACCCTCAATGGGAAAAAGAAAATGGCCTTTAGGAATTTCTCTTTAGCCAACCCTTCTAACCGATAATAAATGTCACGAAGAGACCGTTGACATTTGGGGTGACCCCACGACGCCATGTGCAGGACCGTCCTGCTAAACGGTGTCTCCACGGCCCACTTCCGACGTTTATGGTCACCGTATTTTTAATACTTTTAAACCGTGAAATAGTGAACGTACGCATTAAAATTTACGGGCTATGTTGATTTTATATAGTGATATGGTGTTTAAAGTGGCAAATAGACTTGAATTTCTATGTAATTGCTGTATTATTGCTTTATCACATTACGTCGGTAATTTCCACTTACCGCCACTGCACAGCGCCCCCGCGACGTAGGTAAGTGACACTTGTAATGACTATACGTATCCTGAATGTGTTTGTTTTTTTACAAGTTTCCTTAATTACAATGGCATTGTCAAACCATAGTCATAATTTTGTACATCCGGAGTGCATTCGTTTTGCTATTTCATGGAACTATTCCGGTATGAAAATAGCTGGTAATTGCTGATAAATACTTTGCTATAACGTAGTAATAACATATTGAATTTGAAAGCCCCACCAGCACCACCTGTCCGAAAGTGATAAATGCTGCATGTCTTTGCTGACATTTAAGTATTTACAATTCGCAAATTTGAGCAAAACACGAAATAATTTGTTTACCTCAATTACATTTTAGAACCATGTCATAAGCATTCAATCAGTTTGGAAAAAAGAATAAACTAATTGTGCTTATTTAATGAATAATGACAGGAAATCATTACATACTTAAGCTCAGTTCAAATCGTTGACAAGTACAACCGTTCATTAATTGAATATTTATGCGTGTTAATGACAAAACTCCATGTGCGTGGAGGTAATCTTGCCAAAATGTCGCGGCTGTTTACTGGCCGGACATGTGCGTTTGCACCTTTAGCCCGCGGCGGGCGTGAACATTAAATTGGCCCCAAGTATACGACGGACCATGAAGAAAAGTTATACGTTCAATTGGCCTCCAGTGTACGAAGGTTGAAGTGTAACTAATTACGTCACTCTACAGTACACTTGATTGCAAAAAAAGGTGAAATGCTATAAAACTAACGGCATTTTTTTCTTGATGGTTTATGAGTATAGGACATAATGGTGTTCACAAGTGAAGCTACTGCTAATTACGGCAGTTCAGGTTTAAATGCCATTCTGCAGAATATGGTACATGAGCCATCATTTAATGGTTGTGCTTGACAAACTAGAACGAATTTTAGTTGGGCTTTTTAATTTGCGCCATATCTTAAATATCATGGCATTACTTTCAAGATAGTGCAAAGTACGCATAGCGCATACGTAGTCCCTAAAAAGGTAGTAGAAATTAAGAAAATATTATATTTCGCCAACTGTGGACTTTCACACATACATAGAAGCAAACATTTGCTCAATTTTTTATCGGGCACTATAATTCGATGCCATGTTTTCGATTTCTCATTCATGTTGACGCTACTCTGAACCGACCAGGTTACTGGAGACAGGTCACTCTTTCAAACAGTGTAAGTTTCTACTTAAGCCCCCTCTAAGCTCATCTGAAGTCTAAAGCAAATGTTCTGTAACAGACAGCATTTTTTACTGATACTAGAATTAATTAATATTCCTCTTTTCTCATATGCAATGATTCAAATCAGCCACATCTACATCTAACATCAATAGATAAGCTAATCGCTATATAACCATATAAATAAAAATCAGAAATAACTACTCTGCAAAGAAACGAATAATCGCTTCTGTTGCCTATCAGGATATCTAGCATCAGATACATTGTTACGAGCAGTCGATACGCAGATGATATCGTTGCGTATAATATGGTAATTATCGCGATATTTTAGCGTTCATGCGTGTGCGCTCATCCGTACGATTACTGCACTTTTTGCGTTGAGCACCGTTGCTGCTAATGGACGATATAAAAAGGGTTTTGTTATGCCTAATTTGGTTTTTTTTATGAGAACCGTTACTTTTATATTGACGCATGATAGGTACGACGCAGCTGAATACCAGTATTTTCATGGAGCGACTGCCTATCTGACCTCTACAACCCAGTTACTGGGTAACACAATAGCCTTGCTTAGTAAGACTGGTTGTCACATTTAAGTGCAGTTTATTGATATTTTTGAAGATAGGATAACTTATACACATCGTGAAAACATTCACTATAAGTCTCTGGGCAGTGGGTTTTGCGACTGCAAGTCAAATCCATCGCGCAATCAATAATTTGAAACTTTGAATTGATGGCTCTAGCTGTAGTTCTTTTTTTACAACCAGTAAGTAAAATAATTGTATTTAATCAACTAGTAAAAAGAAGCAGTAGATGACTACTGACTGTCTTTTTACTCGCAAGATTCCGGGACTTTATCCCTATTACCCGATGAAAAGAAGCGAGTAAAAACTAAGACTGCGTTAGCAAGACATCCAAAACCAATAGATTTATATCTAACAATATTAATTACGCTCATGGTTGAATTATGGTGATTACATCGATGATAGCCTTGGAAAACGGGTCATTACCTGCATGCCTGCATACTACATTATATTTGTTACCTTAAGCGGTTAGAAGCACCGGGAAATACTGCAAGGCATGCAAATAGTCACGGTTGTAACCTTACAATAAGGAGATCTGGAAAGAAAGACTGCATGACAAGACATCAGTCCGTCCGTCAGTCTTATCTTACTACAAAATCGTTTAGCTACACAACGTTTTACATTCGTGTGTTTACCAACAAGTGTTATTCTTCTTCATCTGATCGATGATTATACATATCTATACAGGGTGACAGGGAAACTCGACGTATTCCTTGAAAGGCGTTATGTTAGAGGTCATTAGCAACCAATTTAATCCAGTTCACTAAGGTTCGAAACTGGATGGTTACCGAGCTGTGTCGGTTCTTCGATTTTTAATAAATTTTCTGAAATGTTACCTAAAACAATTAATTATGAAAAAAAACTACTCCACTCCAAACATTTAATTGATACTTTTCTGAAAGTTGAAAAATGAGTGATCATTAAAAAAAATGCTTGCAAAACTTACTTAATCTCAGAAATAAAAGGTCTTTAATAGCAACATTTTTATTTTTTATCCATCTAGTTTTGACCCCTACTTCAACGGACTTAATTTGTTTCCTCTAGTATAACCCCTTTCAAGGAATACGTCGAGTTTCCCTGTCACCCTATACATATAAGTTTCGTTCAGAAATCAACCACTTCGACAGCATTGGCCTCGCAAAGGTCTTTCGTAGTGCTGGTATCGTTGGACAGAAAGCACGACAAGAGGTGTGTGTCAAGTGTTAATCTATATCTATACTTATAATAAATCTGTAGAAGTGAAAATTCTGTACATTGAAAATATCAAAAAAATAAATGGCAGGGGGTGTTACTAGACCGACACCGAAACCAAAAATGTGATTAAAAAAATTTTTGTCTGTCTGTTTGTTGAGGCATCACGCAAAAACTACCGGTTTGATTACGATGAAACTTGGTATAATTATTCTTTAATATCCTGGGCACCACACTGGGTACTTTTTATCCTGGAAAAGTATCTATCTATATAAATTCAAAGTCCTGGCTGACTGATAGATCAACGCACAGCCTAAACCGCTGGTCCTAGAGACATGAAATTTGCAGGGTGTGTTCTTCGTGAGGAGTAGGCATCCACTAAGAAAGAATTTTTCGTAATTTCACCCCTAAGAGGGTGAAAAGGGGGGAATTCGTTTGTATGAAAAATCTTATTCCTTGAGTTAATAAACTTGAAACTTGGCATGAATACTTATCTAAATAAATTATGAAGATTGTCAGTTTTTTTTCTTCTAAACTAATAAGGGATTGGGGGGTTTCAAAGTTTGTATGGAAGAATTTTAGCGCGCAGTCCGATTTACTCAAAACTCAGTATTTATACCTAATATTGAAAGTAAAGAATATTGTGTATCAGGGTTTTTTGAAAATCTACCCCCGACGGGCTGAAGTGGGGTAGTAAATTTTTCAGGGGAAAATTTTACTGCATGGCTTGATTAACTCGAAAATTAGTACTTATAAATAATCTTTGAGTCAAGTTATGAATAATCCCAAACGATTTTTAAAAATTCCACCCCTGTGGGGGTGAAAAGCGGGGGATACAGTTTATATGAAAAATCTTATTCATGTAGTTACTTGAAACTTGGCAAGAATACTTGCCTAAGTAAGTAATAAAGTTTATCATTATAAGTTTTTCAAAACTACCCCTCAAAGGGGGATATAGGGGTGTTAAGTTTATGTGGAAGAAATTGAATGCGCGATCCGAGTAACTCGAAACTTAGTACTGATACTTTTGAATAATTAATAATAAATAGGTGTGTAAAGTTGTCGAAAATTTACCACTGATGGGACAAAAAGGGGTAATTCAGTTTTAAGGGCAGGATTTGAACTTGAAACTGTATGTTACATTTTCACGCCTAAACCACTGAACTTCTGATTTGGCATAGAGATAGATGGCATCCTGGGGAAGCACATACATTTTATCCTGTTCACGTTCCCGTGGGATAATTTCCGACATCCAAGCGGGCGAAGCCGCGGGCAGAAGCTAGTAAGTTAATAAAATAACATCAGATCCCTTTAAGGAAATTTCAAAACGACTGGTTGACACTTCCCGTGACCCAAGGGCTGGCTTTTACCTTGGCCAGAGGATAAGCATTGCCATACAACGTGGCAATGCCGCCAGTGTTTGGGTACATTACCAGTCGACAGCGATGCGGATAATTTTGTTGGCGCTATATTTTAGTTTGTAAATAGTTTTAGTATAATTTTGTTATTTTAGTGTTAGCTTGTAAATTGCAATGAATTGGTTTTAGGCGTTATATAAAAAAAATGTTAAAATAAAGTACCTACATAATATAGAACATCAGTCTAAAGGCTTATTTTTCAATCGACAGATAATTTTTATTCGTGGAATAAAATTGACGTCTGACACTTTTTTATGGTTTAACTGTCAAAAATTTCACTGCTGGGACACAGCCGTCCTCTAGATGAGAGGGGGTAATCCACCACGCGGGCCCTGTGCAGGTTGATGAATGTCAGTTGTCGATGTCTTCGATTTTTTGGTTCTAGGACATACCGATGAAATAATTTACACAAAGTAAAGCACCTGTCTGGGTTCGAACCTACGACCTACAGCTCGTAAGTCACGGCCGATACCGTTGGAGCACAACATAGCTCTTGCTGCACCACTGCTGAGTTTCAATTAGAATCCAATAAATCGCAAAACAATTTGTTCATTGAACATTGCTTAAAAACCGGCCATGTGCATGTCGGACTACGCACAATGAAGGGTTCCGTAGTTCGGATGGATTTATCCCAAGAAGAATCTTGACATTGAAGTTGAAAAACAACAACAGATGGACAGACACACAAGTGATCCTATAAGGGTTTCGTTCCTTCATTCGGACGTACGAAACCCTAAAATAACGAATAAATTACTACGAGTACTAGGTATTCGGTTACACCTAACCCTCTCTTGCTCCAGCAAAAACAAAGCTCATCAACTTTTTGCGCCAAAAATGTCCATAAGCAATACCTGTAGTTACGCACTGGATCATCTTGTTACATCGCCACTTCGCCACTGGTTGGTTACAATGGCACAATTCAAATCAGTTGCGTCACGCCGGACAGTGCGTGCGAGTTCGTTACTAAACACGTGTATTATGCTGTCACTTCGTCACGACTGATCGGGCACACAGATGGTGATGCTTCATCAGGTTTTTGAGGGTTGGCAGGTTCAATTGCTACCTGTAGTTAGATTTCTGCTGTTGATTGGCTAGTAAGTACTTTTTTGAAGTTTGATTATCAATCTGATTGGTTATCGCGTTTTTGTGTCTGAAATAATGGCAATTCATCATTTTGGTGCTACTACTTAGTTTTATGCAACCTGTATGCAACACAAAAAAAAGAGAAGAGAAAACTTATGTTTAGTCAGGAACAACATTACAGAACCGCTTAGTGACACCAAGCAAACGCTGAATATTATTATGACATATAGCCATAACCGTATCCATCACGCGGGGCCAATTATGAAACGAAAGAAGAAGCTGCTGTCAGATTGAATCATAACGAACCATTGATATTGTGCGCGCGTACGGCGCTAATTAACAACCGACACATCTGCCGCATACGCACGTCAATAGAACAATAGAAAAACCAACACCGTGACGTAAATAAACCAATTTGAGTCACTTTCGGTCTCGCTGACCCCCACGGCGGCCGCGGGGTTATCGCCCATCTCAACGGATTTTAGACAACAAAATTAGAATCCAACTAATTTCACTAGACAGCCGTGTCCACTAATATAGAGCAGTAAAAAACACGCTTTATATTTAGCTAAATAACCTTAATCTTAATGTAGGGTGGTAACATCTTTCCGCCTTCACCCCTGACGTAGACCACCACTGGAACTCCAACCGTACTGCTGCAACTATAAAGTCTAATGTCCCCGACACAAATTTAATTTCTTATGCTGTTTTATGAGTTGTGCTAATTGATATCTTGTTGTATCTGGACACAGTACGTTATTCGAGACGCAAGGTGGTCGGCCGCAAGGTGCGCGGCGACCGTTGGCGCACCTTCCTCGGCCGCCGGCGGTAATAATACCGGCGCACGGCCACGGAACCAACTGATTAGTGGAACGAAACGGTGACAGTTTTCTACTTGACAATCGTAGTAGATTTATTGACAGATAGCTCGTGATGCGCTGCTTCCGGGTTCGAATGAGGTGATTATTCAATTTGGTGTGACAAAAAAGTTGACGGGTGGGGAAGATGATGACTTGATTAGCACCAAGTACAAACATAGGTGCTGGGGAGCTTAATCATGGGCTGACAAAGCAATTGAATAGCTGAGAATAATGTGAACATCTTCTTCAGTGTAATATTTCATCATCAGGTTATGGTCAAACAACTGTTGGTCATGGTTTGGTGCAAAAAATCCTATTACAATATGAGCTGGTGGAGTTTTTGGTTCGGTTCGCAAAAGTTCGATTTCAACTGACCCCCATGACCATCAAGCTAACACAATTTCCACTGGATATTAGCAGGTGGAAGTCAGCTACCAATAACAAGTCAATAATCGCCATTTCAATTTGTGCACGTGATGTGCAGCTCATTCATGTAGTAACAGATCCAAACAAGTTAACAGTTGCCCATAGACTTAGAGATCGATGAGAGGTTTTTTGTACACGCGCATCCCACCTGCAGACTGACTGAACGCAGGTGGGTGACATAACGATTAAACTCTTCATTTCTTTCGAATAGACAGTGATTTGTTTATTTTACCGTCAAGTTATATTACCTACTCACATCAAGCAATGGACAAAATTGACAACTTTTTATATGCTTGAGTTCGAGGCTTTTGATTACGTTGTATGTGTATATTTTATGTCTTTTTTAGGGTTCCGTACCCAAAGGGTAAAAACGGGACCCTATTACTAAGACTTCGCTGTCTGTCCGTCTGTCTGTCACCAGGCGCTATCTCACGAACCGCGATAGCTAGACAGTTGAAACTTTCACAAATTATGTATTTCTGTTGCCGCTATAACAACAAATACTAAAAACAAAATAAAATAAATATTTAAGGGGGTCTCACATACAACAAACGCAATTTTTTTGCCCTTTTTTGCTCGATATCAATAATGGCAACAGGTAGGCACTTGAAATATTCACAAAATACCCAGTTGTATTTTTACTTTAATAATAAATAAGTAATAAAAAAATATATTTAAGGGATACGTAAACAACAGACGTGATTTTTATAGATAATGGTACGGAACCCTTCGTGCGCGAGTCCGACTCGCACTTGGCCGGTTTTTTATTTGTAATGTGCTTTTTGTTTGTGCAGAATAAACCATTTTTCTTTCTTTCTTGTACTGTATGTAATTAGTTAACTGACTCATAATATTGACTAACTTACTTAGGGCTGATTTTTCCAACGCCAGATAATTCGAGGAATAATTTTGAATTTTTGACAGTTCTTCCATACAAAATCGGAAAGACGTCAGTTTTTTCCGCCAGTAAAAATTATCTCTCAATTGAAAAATCAGCCCTTACAAAAACCAAAAACACAAATTAATTTAAAATATGAGGAAAACCTTTGCCCAGCAGTGGGACAATACAGGTTAACGGAAAAAAATAGGAAAATATTAAAGTTTCAATTATTTTGAACCCTTCTCAGATCACTATGGCGATACCTTAAAACGAATGCTTTCAATACCAAATGTAATTAATTCAACCAACCTACCTCTTATCAGAACTGTTGACAATTCGAACAATCTAGACACTGTATTAGGCGCACTACAATTAAAATGCAGTTTCTACGAAAACAGTAGAATAAATTCTTATCAAATTGAGCGTGTTATTACTCAGTCGATAATTGCATGTTTACGCATATGTTTACGCATATGCGCGAACGCATTTCGTGCATTACACAGCGGTTACTATGTAAAGTTTATAAGAGAGTACTTAAGCTATGTACAGAATATCAACTCGAAATAATCAAACACAGTTTCTTTTATCACTTGGTTAGATCTGGCTTGAAAGTCACCATCATAGACGAACTGGAAACGCTTTCTTTTTTCAATGGCTATATGTTAGCAGCTATTTGTGAAAAGCACGAAGGACCTTGCACTTGAATACCCATGTTAAACCACGTATAAAACCACCTTTGAAGCTACCTACGGTAAGTTACACTCATCTCTAGCTTCTGAGAGGAAGACTTTCTGTTTGTTTAGATCGAACCTTCTGCACTTTAAATTCTGTGTGTTAGTAATGGCTGCAATAATTTTATAGGCGCCTTTATACGTTTTAGTGTTTCTTGTGTTAGCAGTTAGCTAAACAACTCCTGGGTTGTAAATTAACCGACAATTAGCTAATTAGGCATGCTAGTAATTTTGACACTTTTGATAGCTGTCTCTTTTAGTAAGTTATGTTTTAGTAGGTATACCGTTCATTGCATTCCACACCTAACGATGGTGTGGAATGCACAGTGTCACTGGCCACGCTAACCAGATAGATGGTTAAGTAGGTCAGATTCATCGAAACAAGAATATTATACAAACATTGATCCACATCACTGCTGCTTTCACTATGTCGACGATCTTCATGATGGTTTCTTTCGCCGTTAGAAAATGATGTTCAACTCAAACCATAATTTATTAATCAAATAACAAGTTATCTTTGCTAAAAACTATATCAGCTATTCCTGCAATACCGAAATTCGTAATCCCTTAGCTACAATGATCAGGTCATTGTTTTCTACAACTGGTCTGTGGAAAGCGCGACCGATATATTGCATTAGCGAACGTGAGCAGTCGAACATTGAACAGTACCTACGGCTGTAAAGCGTTGTGGAGCACTCAGAACTGGTGACGCGGAAAAATACTAGCTTATCCACACACGATAGCGAATAGGTGCAGAAGGTTTGCTGCATCGATCTCAATCAAACAGATACCAAATGCAAGCCTGCAACAAAATCATGCTCATCATCAGGATGACCTTAACGACAAAATAAAAGGTAATGAAAGTCTCATGCGTTTTATTTTCCATCATACCAGTAAATACCCTCCAAATAGAAACAGCAATTAAGTTCGTCCAAAGGAATAGGTAGGTACTTGAAGAAATTAACATGAGGAGTTATTCTAGATGAGTCTATAAGGAACTCTACCACAACATTATTTTGGGAATTCGGCCTCTGCAATAGTTTGGGTTTCCTTATATTCGCGTTATTGCTGTTGTTCAAATATCGTCCTTACGAGTGTATCTCACGAATTATCATAGTGCTATTATAAGGACTGGCTTTTCTGCAAGTTGCTATCACATGCTAGTATTGTACGGCCCACCTACTTTGAACCCGTGAGGTTTACGAGGCAGTTAACTCAGTACGCGTTTGTTGGCGGAGCCGATGAGGACATGTCGACACTGAGGACTGTTTACAAGTAGATCATAACTAGTTATTTATATTCAGCGTTTTAACTGCAAGAGAGGGTAAAGGTTCGATCGTATTTTACCACTTTCATACTAGAACTAGGAACTAGGCAATGGCGTAAAGCTCTGGAACGTTTATCGCTGAACATAAGTTTCTCAATAACCTACAGCCTACCTAAACGAAACTACATTTTCTGATAGGAAACTCGCCATAATTACTTCGCTGACTGAACAGATTGGTGATAGCAGTATCGTAGTTATTAGATAATCGCTGCCCACATTCATAATTCATAACGAATCTTATAATATTAGGTTTGCGTTTAGATACATAGACTAACTCTGCAATGTAAACAATATTTCAACCTGGAACCCAGACTTTACAATAGACACATAACTACTGTCTGAGCCCTCGAGACCAAAGAAACTATTATTCCGTTACACCCATGAACTTTATCCTTCCACCTTACTTCACCCCTACCGGAACTACTCCTTTTAAAAGTCCTAAATAAAATGATAACACATCTTCAGGGGTTCATACAGGCACATAGGGCGACTATCAGATGCCAACCGATCGACATAAACGACCCCGGCTCACCCCGGGGTGGAATGTCCAAACTTTGAGAGACTTCCAACACTTTACGTACCTATTTGTTTTGTAGAAAAGTGACTCAACAGTCTTAGAATAGTCGTTTTAGACGAAGAAACTGGTCCATAGGCAGCGATAACTTTCGAAAGGATTGTCTAACAGAAGCAGTCGAATCATCGAAATAATAATTAACACTATCATGCTAAAACTGAAAACTTAGGTTTTCGTAGCGTGTTGACTTGTAATCTGTTGAATTCGTAAAATTCTTTAACAATCATCAACTAAATCTCGACATTCAAAATTGAGACAATGATCTAATTATTTCTTGAAGGTCCACTAAAACTTGGCAACAAACAGTGCTGGCACTATCCTCGCTAAACGGCCTGATAACCGCCGGCCCGGGCATCAGATACAACGGATGGCGGTGGGGCCCAAGGGTCAAATGTCACAGCTTCACACTTACTACAACTCGCATTTTTTAGAAGAAATCGTTTCGCGTTAGATTTTCATAGAGTTGTTGTAACCGCCAATCAGTTTCACTGGTTGTTTTTTTAGTAATAAAGCTACTTTAGCCGGTGAAATGACAACGGCATGTAAATAATATTACTGTTATGAAGCTCGAATCTACGTAACGACCTACTCGATCCTATAGTCGTTAATAAAAGCAAATTTGTCTACCTTCCTACTAAAAAGAGACCTAAATTAAAAAAAAGACTCTCGGCTCGTACTAATGTTATTAAAGTAATATTCTTCTGCTAATTTGTATCCATTAAACGCTTTATTACCGGAAAGGCTATGTTGACAACTATAAAGTGAGCAAAACGATAATATTGATAGTGTAAACGTTAAAATGAAATACAATTATAGCTCAGGGCTAGTTTGTGGTGCACCTTGCCGATAATAATAACAAAGAGAGAAAGTAGTTTCACATTGCGTACCTCCTATAAAATTATTATTGTTATATATCCGGTAGCCAAGAAAGAAATACAAGTTTTATGCAATTAACAACTCTATGTCATGCTTCTTGACACATTCGTGCCAAAGAGTTGTCCGGCACATCATGACGGCCCCCTTGGAGCGTCCCTTCACATTACATTCTGATGCTACTCGATCTTCTTCGATTAAACGTGAGAGCTTGCCTAATGAATGTTTTTGATAAACTTTAACTGGGTAAGGTGGCATTTCAGAAACAGCTATTACACACTTTTTATAGATATTGAAGAATCAATTTTATTGTTAATGCATATAAACGAAATAACTTTCCAAGTTCGATATAATACAGTGTGCATGTAATTTTATGTGCGCACATTGCACGTATGAAGCAGCTATTAATTTATCATGTCTAACTGATACATTTCTCTAAGAGCCTGTGAGAAACAAAAAAAAACGTTTCACTTCTTATAACTTATTGCAATAAAGGATATTAACAGCGGATGCACGTTTCAAACACGTTAAGTAGGTACAAAGCTTAAATATGTGGCCGCGAATTCCTTTAATTACAGCTGACCATAGAATGCAATAAGAAAAACCATAGAACAGGAAATGACAGTTACTTACCTACGAAATGTTTGAGTCATGTAACTGGGTACATAAATATCGACTCTGTGTAAGTCTGTGACACAAATTGCTACACAAGTCGTGTCGGTAATTAATTACTATGTGTTACTAAGTAGTGAAGTAAAAGGTGATTCAGAGCTTTGAGTCAAGAAAATGGGCATTTTCAAATTGCGAAGATTACAAAGTTAATTTCTTCAATCAATGTCTCCAAGCGAGCTACAGACTTGCTACCTAGAACACACCAAATACGGAGGAATGTCTAATGCCATATCGGCCAACCGTTTTATGGCTAGTAGAACTAACAATTATGCACTTTGAAGATATCTTACTAATTCATCCCTTCTCTCCCAAATCATCAAAACCCCAATTTGACGAACAACTATCGCCAACAGGCACTTAGAGAAAGCCAATGAAAATGCCTCTAAACTACAGACACAAAGGTCTCCGTATAATAGAGCGTTATCCGAGGTGAGTAAGGACAAAGCAAATTGGCATGCCTCGGCTGACCCTTGCTTGTTGGCTGTACCATCGTCTTAGACAAGAGCGGGCCAAGACTTAGGCGGGAGAGGTTACAAGATGAAAAGCACATGGAAAAGTTATAAAGACGAATTGATTACTAACAATTTTATCAACTTCTTCATTATCATCACATGTCCACTGCTAAAAAATGTAAAACTTATTGAAACATAACAAATTGACATACTTTGGACCAGTATTTGCAAGGTAGTGAGCTGTTTTTAGGCATGTGACGAAAACGAACTGACACAAGTACCAATTCTGATCGTCAGTCAAAAAAGTATGGACATTCGTACAATTCTTGAAAACAAGAAATCAATATTCATAACATTGTACAACATTCCGAGCGATTACACATTAAGTGATTATTTTAATTCAACAGAACTACTATCATAGATGGTACGCCTGATAAACGAGCACACTCACAAGCTACATCCCGCTAGAATCTCCTGTCACGAACCCTCAACTAATAAGCGTGGTCGCTGGACGTCTCGTCAATAATCCGGAGCGGATTAGGACGGCGGCCGGCTTACGCAAATACGATCGGATTGTACCGGACACCGGACCGGCACGGACACGCCACCTGCGCGCTGAGCCGATTTTAAAAACGGCCCTATTAGTTGCTGGATATATAGTGAAAATGGTTGAGCAGATTAACATAACAGTCTGATAGGTATGTAAGTTAAGAGAAAAAGATACAAGCAGGGGAAACTGATGCCTCCTATAGCTCGTAGATTAGAAATTATTAATCATTTATCAGCACACAGGCTCAGTGCGACTTGGCAATTCCAAACAAACTCTAGGGTAATAGTGATGCCTTATTAGATTTTCTAAGAAATTAGACATCGGACAAATGTCGCAACTAAACTAATGTCGTATAAACATACGACATTATAATAAAGCAACTCGCTTGATGTTCCCTGCGGGCGCTAACTGCGGCCCGTTAGCAGCGCATTAGTCGGTGGGACGCGAGTTGCGGTCACGCGCCGCGCCCGCTAACTGACTGCCATCCCGCTTAATGTTTGGACTGTTTCTTACATGCTTGCTGATGGTTTACTGGGAAATCGTGGTTATAATTTTGTCTCTCCTGAAGTTGAACCTTTTTTTTGAAGTTTCACAAATTTCTTGCATTAAAAAATAATAGTGTTTTCCTGTGACAGTTCTAGGAGCTTTGAGAACTGTAGAATCCGACTTGGTAGGTAATAGTAAACAATAATTAGCTGGTTTGTCAGGATCGATGAACAGATACTTACAGAATACTTATACAAATGAAAAATAAAAGCTTTTCACAGGGGCTACCAACAAGCAAGCAAGCTATAACCACATTACCTGAAAGTTACAACACTAGGCCTGAAACATTTACTCTGAAAACTTTCCAACAAACAATAGGTATTCAAAACGTCGAGTCCGAAAGTATTCGCAAGATTTCACCGAAAAGCGTCCCGTAAGGAGTGAGTGTATAAACAGAGCCGTTCTGTCGGTCTGTTTGTCGTACTTTCTGTTGATATTTACGTAGCCCGCAATCAGGGCGCTGGGCTACGGGGCAATTTATTCAGCCCAGCGTCTTGGACTTTGATTTGTAAAGTATTTGTCTTTCGTATAAAATGAAAAATAATGTAAGGGTATGGAAATTTTTGGGTACCCAATGAATTGGATATTAGATTTGCTGATGTTTAGAGGTGACCCAAATAGACACGTAACTGTTTTCAGGGAAAAGTGTTGGATTAAAAAGCGCAAAAATATCAACTACCGACCTCCGTAACTCACTAAAGGAATGAAAGCTACACATATCCGAACATGTATTCATTCCCAATGCCTGAAACTCACAAAAGTATTCGGCTGTCTATTTCCTCGCGTCAATAACCCAACTTTTAATCTTGGCACGACATCGGTAAGGTTTGTAACCCTACACATTCCGCTCTCGGACGAAGGGGACAAGACATTCCTCACATGTTTCTCCGAATTTTTGCTAGACAAATAGCGGCTGCTTGACCGAAATGACATATGGGGGAGTGGGTGTCTCATACACTCCCCGGAATCCTCAGTTTTGGAGGGTTAGATTGTATGATTTATGCGCTGGCTGCACAAACTTTCAGGTCTAGTTCCTCTTTACGAGCGACCGTATTTATGGCACTGTTTAAAGTTGGACCTCGGTCTCATATTTATTGTGTTACTCGGAATTAAGTTTGTTTGCGGTGTATTGTTTATGGGGTGTGCTATGATGTTTGTTTGTGTAATGAGTGCGGTGGTGGGCTAGAGGTGTAGATATAAGATTAGGAGAAAAAAAAGAAAAACGGTGATTCTTAAGAGTCAGTCGTCATGAAGGCAGTTGAATAACTTGTCATTGAATAATTTTGGTATTAAACAAACAATGGTCATCATCAGATGTTAACACATTATAAGTCTAACAATAAAAAGACTGCCTGATGGAACCTATCACTTTCACAACACGCGTACAAACCAACATTCAACAAAAAACTCTAAAAACTAAACTTGTCGAACATACCACAATAGCCGCAAAAAGGTTGTGACCACAAACAACGCTTACAAATGACACACGTTCAAACCGCAGGCGCATTGAGTGCCGTAAAAAACGGGCTGGCCGCAAAACCGATGGCAAATGCGCTACAAATGCCTGCAAATGAGCGGAATTAGAGGTTACATTAGTGGCCGGGCGAAATGCCCCGCGTTTTTGTTGGCAGCCGGGCGGTAATTGATTCATTTGTTTTTTGCAACGTCCTCTTAAACCGCGGACGTTTAGGAAAGTTAAAGCTTTTCGGATTGGCGCGTGTGAAGTGGACGTGGCGTGTGGAATTGTGGGCTAGGTCGGGTGTTGGTGCACGGAGTGCTGGAGCTTGGTCCAGTGAAATCTGAATCAATGTTTTCTGTTTAGATTCCAATATAAAGCAGTTACCTACATCATATGAGCAATGACTCCAGTAGTTACATCATCTCTAAATAGGCTAATGAAGACTTATATAATAATTATTTGGTTTGGAAAGTGTCAATGAGAATACTCTTTTATCTTTCTGTTGATATTTTTATAAAGTTCTTTGAAGTCGTTCTAGTTCTCCTATAGAACTTAATGGTACATAATTTTACTCTTAAAGCAACAAGTCCCTAAAACCAAGGAAACTACCTCTAAGACAACCCGTGTAAACACCGATGGCAGATATAAAATCCCCATATAATCCCGTAGGGGCTCGTATTCAATAAGTGTTCGCAAAAAGCGCCAATCAGCCACAAATTCAGCCGCCCACGAGATTTGAGCCGGCTGTCCGGTTCGGTTCGGCCGTTAGCGGTCTAAAAGTGACCACCACGTGATTATATGCATTACATACTTGCAAATAAGAACGAGAGTCCTCTGAAAAGGTGGATCTGAATTTGGCAGCTAAATCTGTCCTAGTTTAAACGATTGACGGTGGGGAGAACACCTTAGTTTTTTTTTTTGGTAGGTGATTCATGGAAGGCAAAAAAATTAAACGTGTTTCAGTTTTCTTTTCGTCTCTTGAGTAGATTATTACCTACCTAGTAATTATGTATTAATATATATATATAATAATAATAATAATTCTTTATTTCACCAAAAGCCATCACATTACAGTATCCAAAGACTAAGAGAATATAAGGCTTATAACTAGGTCACAAATAGTTTTAGTTCTCTGACTCCTAAACTAGGTGTAGGTGCCTGTGTCTTAGGAGCCAGTGATTCTTCGTTAGAAACAAAGCCATATTATATTAAATCGGGACGTTTTAACAATAAGCAAATGGTGTAAAAGAAAACAGGATATATTATAATTATGTAAGAAATACAAATGCAAGAGGTTTTAGTGTGCTGTGGTGAATTAATGTAGGGTCTGAGTGTGTGTGTGTAGAGAGTAAGTGTAGGATGTGTGTGAGTGTATGTAGTGAGTAGATGTAGGAAGAGAGTTTTGTCTTGTAAGACTCATATTTGTTTTTATGGTTAAAATTGTCTCATAAGATAGTTACCTAAAATATTTTTATTCCATTGCAAACATCATCATCATCATTCTCCTCCCTTATCCCAATTTATTTGTGGTCGGCGCAACATGTCTTTTTCTTCCATACTTCTCTATTAGTCGTCATCACATTGCAAACAAAATTTCATAGAATTATGATAAAATTCACTTACAGGCCAGTTCGTTTAATCATTAATAATTTATTATACAGTAATTATGGTCGGAAAGTGGTAACTGACATTCGTCATGTTTCAATTTTGTAATTTAATTTAATTTATCTAATTAGGTCTACCAACAATTGTTCACACTGGATACAGCAACATAATTCATTCTTAAAATTAAATTACAACGCAACAATTACTTATACGTAAACACAAAAAAATAAATTCGGAAAATTACTGAGTACGTAAATTACGAAACCTTACTTACCGTAAGTACGAAAACTTGCTAAGTACTAAGCGTAAATATTCAATTAAATAAAATTAAAATTGGAAATAGTGAAACACAGAATTATGACAAAATCGATAAAAAATAAATTATAAAGTGATTCATTTTTGGCAATGATAGCTAACGGTTGATTCGATACAAGCAGTCAATGTACCACAATCATGTTAAGAGAGTAAGGCATCATCAAACTATAGTAATTCTTGTTAATGCTGTTTTCTTTTCACTTCAGGTGACATAATAGGAGATCCATCTCACCGTGGTCCCCTATGCTCCCCATACTGGTCAGTAATCGACATCCGCCCACCTTTTGTCTTGCAACCAGTGTCCGCCCGCCTTAACATCTTTCTTATGCCTGAAACTTGAGTGGCCACGAAATACGCGGATATCGGACAACTCTTACTCTGTGACTGTTTCATGAAGTTTTGGTTATAATTATTATGAAAATGAGAATACTATTAAAATATATATTTTGTAACAACTATCAAACTTCTTTTTTTATCCTTTATTAAAAAGAACCAGATTCTTAATAATTAATTACAATCTAGCCTATAATAAGCAATTTTAATCTAACTTAATTTATTACGTGACTAGCTTCTGCCCGCGGCTTCGCCCGCGTGGATGTCGGAAGTTATCCCACGGGAACGTGCTAACAGGATAAAATGTATGTGCTTCCCCAGAATGCCATCTATCTCGCGGGCCCTTTGTGGCTAATTACAGTAGAAAACCAATTGTGTCTCATTAGTGGTGATTAAGAGGGTACCTATATGATATCTTTACCTAAGTACCTACCTAATTAAAAAAAAAATTCAATAACAGAAAATTAAATACCTACCTAAATAAACCTATTTCTGATGATAACTAATCTAAACTCAATAAATAAGCAAAATCCCTAAAAACTAATATCTATACGAATGACTAATCCTACCTAACAGTATTATAAAATAACCTACGGTCACTACGTACACTATCAAATATACTACCTATACTTTAAAATTAAAATCTATACCTACGACTCATATAAAAATAAACCTAAATAACTCTAAAAACTAAAAGGAATAAAAATGAACTCCACTGCGGGTGACCCAACCTACGACAAACTTAGTATTTGCGGTTGGTACAGTACAGGCAGTGGTAATCGGGTATAGGGATCGAACCGCAAAATTAAGTTTGTTTTTTATTGTATATACTTTTCCGGGATAAAAAGTACCCAGTGTGGTGCCCAGGATATTAAAGAATAATTATACCAAGTTTCATCGTAATCGAACCGGTAGTTTTTGCGTGATGCCTGAACAAACAGACAGACAGACAGACAGACAGACAGACAGACAGACCGACAGACAGACAGACAGACAAAAATTTTTTTAATCACATTTTTGGGTTCGGTGTCGGTCTAGTAACACCCCCTGTAAATTATTTTTTTGATATTTTCAATGTACAGAATTTTCACTTCTACAGATTTATTATAAGTATAGATATTATTTTAAAACTTAGAATAGTGTTTATTGGTACTTTACACAAGTCCGTTCCACTTTCTTAGAGTCTGATATGATGATATAAGCACTTTGTTCATGTGTTATTATGTGTGTCATTGGCACTATTATTTCTACACTTTTTACACTACACTAACTCAAAAGGTTTGTCCGTTTTAGTCTTCGCACTATATATTTTGTTTGGTCTAACAGCTGAATTGCCTCGATGTTCACATGTCGGTGGAGTCGGTGTTCATGGGCCTCAGCAAATTTTTGGATTATGTCGGTGACGGGTTCCAGTCACGATGGAGGTCGTCATGTCTTATACAGGGTGACAGGGAAACTCGACGTGTTCCTTCCAGGGCGTGATAGTCTGACCCATTTGCAACAATTAAGCACCCCATAAAGCCTAGGCGAAAATTCATGGAAAATTATTTTATAGGTAAGGTGATAAGGGCTTTCTCACCTTACCTATAAAATAATTTTATATTACTGGGAATCGTTGTCAAAGCTTGTAAAGAAAAGACGAGTTCGACAAAAAAAATACGGAACAATATGGATCACGATTGTAATATCAAAAAACTGAGTAAATCCTTTCATTTCTTAGAAAAAATCTCTGACACATAAAAGCTTCTTTAGTGGCCGCTCCCGGCGACCGCAAAGTCCATCGCACACTTTTATTCCCGTTTATCTGATTTACAGTGATTTATCCTGCCACCGACCTCCCCGGCTGTAGGGAAACAATTACCACGCCATGGTCACCAGCCCCGGCCGTTCTTCATGTATCACCCCTGGGTAACCGCTATTAACGTGTAATGTGTTCTGGACGACAATAAGGAAATATTTGTTTAAGCAGACTTTGAGAAAAGGCCTCTAACTTTATACTTAAGTGTTTTATGAATATAATTATTTTTTGTTGGTTTACTTACGAATGAAAGTGGCATCCTACCAGCGATAACGATGATGGAAAAATGTATGAAACCGACATAAAGTGTGCTATAGAAATACAAAACGATTTGAAAGCGATGGACACTTTTATATTCCCCTGGAGTTAGTAGTCTCAAATAGGAGTGATCATCACTCTTACTGGCAAGTTTACTGATTAATCTGATTTTGTAGGTGAAGGTGTATATGAAGAGGCCTTTGTTCTGAAGTGGGACAATTGCAGACTGGTATTACAATCAGCGAAATGTGATATTGGATCATGCATATGAAACAAAACAATCTAACAAAAAACTAACTAGACCCCATGCTGACAAACAAACATTAGTCATAATCTAACAAACAACTACAATCTGGCTACTTTTTCATTGGAATCGATTCAGCTCATACAATTGGACTCAGATCAAATATCCGCGCGTCCACAATAAGGTTGTATTTATTGATTCGCACCTATCGATCGACGCGGGCTATTTATCGACACCTTTTGTCGACAATAGCCACTGACTTCTGACAGCTACCACTATGTGAAATGGTAATTACAGAAGGCCCACGTAGAGCACCGGTGATCCAGTGGAAATGGTCACTTTATGTACTTTGTGTAAATTATTTCATCACCTCTGCTCTCAAAACTGTGAAGGAAATCATCGTGAGGAAACCGGCATGTTCCAGAACCAAAAATCCAAAGACATTTAACATCTACCAACCCACACTGGACCCGCGTAGTGGATTACGTCCCATTCCCTCACAGAGAGAAGGCCTGTGTCCCAGCAGTGGGAACATTATAGGCTGGTTATGCTTGTGCATATTACGCTCAATGGAATTCAATGGAATACATATTCATAAAATTATAGCTGCTACAGGGTTGCGAAACGTTTCCAATTCAATTTTATTGCAAGCACAGCACAGCATTCAAATAACAATGTCCTTATTACGAGTATGAGGCTAAAAATCCTATTGACAAAAAAATCCTATCACATAAAATATGTTCTATATGGATATGTAAGTATGAAGTTTACATTCTGTTCTTGTGTATTTCGAGTGGCTCGTCGGGGTCATACATGTCCGACAAAAACGTCTATGATTGACTGACAGCGCATGCGCTTTGGCGTAATGAGAATATAGTTACTATTTGTTTATAATTTATTTATTTTGATACGGTGATAAGCAGTTTAATGGTGTGTAATTAACTGAGCTGTAGTAGTTTTAATAAATTAGTTTTTGCTACTGGTTATTTTACTAAGTTATTTACAGGGTTAATTGTTTTGATTTGTAGTTGAATTTGAAACGATTGCTTCAGAAAATCTGAACTAGCTAGGTACTGTAGAGGCTGGTCTGCCGAAGACGACCTTATATGATGCAGGCCAGCTATATTTTAGCGCGGGTTACATTCGAACGTTCAAGCTAGAGTCAAATATTTGATAATCCAGGTGGATTATCAAATATTGGATTATTATAGGTTATTGTCGTCATATGACACTACGACGCTCTGAGCATTCTCCCTTATTTCCGTGCAACAACTCGAGATGACCTTTCTCCTTTGTCTCGGAATCAATAATCAAAAAACTATCCTCAACAACTTGATCACCAACGATGTTATTTTAATGGTTTCAACATCGTGATCATAATGCTCATCCCGATGCTCTGAAACATAGCTATTTAGATTATTAAAAGGACTGGACTGACCCGATTCGTCAATTTCAAACACTTTCATCGGCTCCTTCTCATCCTCTGCAGGGCTGCACCCTTGGCTGCAGCTGCTCTCATCATCATCTGGGTTACATTCGAACGTTCAAGCTATTGTTAAATATTTTATATTATGATTTTTGTTTCGAACAGTCAGTGGTAATTTAGACATAAATATGTAAAGACGTTCTTACAATATAATATAAAAGGAGTCATAGTTGTTTGATTCCTCCTGTTACCTTAGAGAGCTCGTCTAGCTCTCTACAGTACTTACTTCAAACAAATTAGGTACCTCCGAAAATTATTAATCACAATTATTAGAAGAGAATGAAAAGATAACGAAGCGACATACAAAGAATACTTACAATAATAAATCAACGTAAAATACAGTGTTGTTAGTTATTTAGCGGACATATTGTTTAGATTGGAGCTCAACAATAAACATAGGCACCAACTCGAGACGTCGTAGGCTCGTAGGATGATTACTAAAATACGTTAGACTAACAGTTAAATTATTGTAACTAACAGTTACATTATTGTAACTAACAGTTACATTATTGTAACTGATTATTTTATTATTCGAAAGATCCCTTCTACCTACTCGTTCACAAACTGTTTCATTGGTAGAGCTTTCGCAGGGACAGTTACTGGTTCGATGGCCAGATCCAGAAAATTAACATTGTATTTTCCAGTATGAAGCATCTATACATTTTATACACTAAAGTCGCTTTTCGCGCCTGTCTGTGTGACCAAATTATTCCTCTAAACTACACAACGTATTTTTAATGCGGTTTTCACCATCATTTGAATAAATCAATGAGTATTTATTCCGTGTACCTATATTGTGTGTAATACATTTATATTATGTGTGTGATACATTTATATTAAACTTACATAATATTATAATTGGTATGTAAAAGTAATTTGGAGGTTTTGTCAAGTCGTAAATACCGTTGCGAAGCAGGGGCGGGACACGAGTAAAGGAATAAAGGAAAAAAAGAAAATTTTGTTCATTTGACACTTGACTAGTTTGCAGAACTCTCATTTCAATAATTTCCTGTTAGAGTTAGAGAATTCTTAGAAGCTGCTGCGTTAGCAATGTTTACCTGTAAATTGCAATCGGCTTACTCCATAATTTACACTTAATACCGGCAGCAAATTGTAGGTCTGCACCTAATTATTTTATTTTCGCACTGGGTTTACAGCTTATTAACTTTTTTCTATAGCTACTTATCAGATAACGACATGAACGATACAAATGAGCAGCTTGATCAGCTGACCGCTGAGCTGATCAGCCACCGGTGGCTCGCGAACAATGAGCAATCTATCTGTTATTCATTTTAAATAACATAGCTAGCAATTCTCATCGGTTGTTAGGGAGTGTGTACACTCAGTCGATTTTCTACTTGTTTGTTCTCAAATCGATTGTTTATTATATCTACGTCTTCGTAGATTTAGGTTTAATTATAACCTTAAAATATTAATCATAATTTCCATTTCGTGGAATCATGTCACTTAATTCTTGTAATTATGTACTTACTACATATTTAATTTTAAAATACTACTGATTATGTTTTACTTATTTATTGGAGTTAACTATTAACAATAATAATACATTTATGTACATGTGAAAAAAAAAATAAGCAAAAGAATCATAGGGCATCAAAAAATTCGTCCGCATCGCTGTCAACAGGAACAGTGCCCAAAAGGCTGGCAGCATTGCCACGTTGTATGGCGATGCTAATTCTTAATTCTTGTTTTACTTAAGTACTTGCTCGTAAGTTTTTATCGCCCTTTACGTGATACCAGTGTATAGCACCTTTAGGAGCGATCCAATCACCGATAGTTCATCACCGGTGAATAATTGCTGGTTTTTATAGTGTAAACAAGTGATAGATCGACGGCTACCGTCGCTACCGGAGTACTCGTTACAGTACGTCATACAACAATCTAGTCGGTATAGGATGTGTATTGATGGCTGATCGATTGCTCATATTGATTTGATTGCTGTTGCTATGGTGTTGAAGATTTTTTATTTTTATTATTTACTAAAAGTGCTTCTTTTTTTTTAATAAGGTTCATTACTTTTTATTTGGGTAGTCCTTATGACCTTCTAAATCTCCTTGCACGTTTTCCTGGTGAAAAGCTGTTTAAGATTTGTCTAGAATGCGCCAGTAATTTTTACAAGCAAAGGTTTGCCTTTGCTTGTGAAAATCACTGGCGGGTTTTTCCCACAAACTAGTCGGATGACTTTAAAAAGTCGAGTTGAAGGTTAAGAGCACAGTTTTCGGTTTATTTCCATTTCCTCCAAATACATTGACACCCAAAAAATTAAAAGCACATACAAGTGACAAGCAACAGACACCAACGCGACGTGGGCCAGCCATCGTGACTCAACGCGCAACACAATGCCCATTGTGGCCTACCATTGTTTTACCAACTTTCTATTAACCTTTAACTACCGGGAAAAAACTGAGGCGACGCGTGCGCTCCTTGCGTGGGACGCAGGAAGGTGACGCCGATATTCGGTTATACAGGTTTGTGAACAGTTGGAAAACGTTATAAAGGATCGTTGACTGTTGCGTTACAGCTCAGTCTAGAAGCGGCGGTTATTTAAGGCATCAGAAAGAAAATAAAATAAGTTTCTAAGATCTCATTCTCATTTGCTTGTTGTGCCATTAGCTAATCTATAGTTTCTGGCTTGAGATCTTCGAAAATTAGTCTTTCCTGGATAGTTACTAAAACAGGATTATTGACCATATCTGTCCTAAGCAGTTTTTTATCGATGCTTCATTTGATCTGTTTAGTTCCGAAGAAGTTTCCAAAGAAGAACTGGATATTTTCAGCGAGTATCTAGGTCAAGCTTGGCTAGGTCAAGCGTTTAGTAAAAACTATCGATGTTTCCTACTAAGTAGTTCAGCTACTGTGACACCAAGAACATGTCTTTGTGATGGCGTGTCTTGTCGTGGGAGGGGAAGCCACTGTCTGTCGTGTCATTTGAAAGTGGGTTGAATCGATACTCCTTGGATGTGCCTTAACAGTAAACCATGCTGTGTCAAGGTACCTATTTCCTGTCGTGGAGTATGTAGGGTTATTGTTTACTTCTTTCTGGTGTCAAATATGTTGTAGAGTGTACGGTCTGTGGAACTGGTAATACTTACTTTCTTTCCAATAAAGTAACAACAACACGCCTGTGTAAATGTGTACCTTGGTACCTATAGTTAATTCCATTGACTAATGATATTGCTCATCATTAATTATTCAAAAAATTTAGGTGAAGGTAGTTTCTCTTAATACATATTGACGTATTTTTAAACATTCCTAGTGAAGGTTTCAAATTAAAAATACGTTATAATTCGTCGAGAAGGTTTCATCAGGCTATCCGCCACATATCTTCCTACCATAATGCAATACATAGTATCTAATTATAGACACCACCAAGTCCCCTATTCAATTACCCGGTCACATATATGGTCACACATTATTATCAGAAGATCTACTGATTACTGATCGGATAAAGATGAACTATCGTTAAGAGTCCATACGGCTATTTGTATGTTAAGTTTAAGTCAAGTGAAGCTTAATAAATAT
Source organism: Apamea sordens (assembly GCA_945859715.1). Taxonomy (NCBI): domain Eukaryota; kingdom Metazoa; phylum Arthropoda; class Insecta; order Lepidoptera; family Noctuidae; genus Apamea; species Apamea sordens. Next base: position 22,334,254 of record OX243990.1, on the reverse strand, counting down.
TGCCTGTATTTTACGTAAATTATATCTAACTATTAGGTAGGCATTTAAAAACAATTAAGTTAAATTGACCATTTGTGTTGACTCGGAGGTATTTAGAATGCGATCAAAATGAATATGATGACATTCCGAGTTGTCGTTTAGCGTTGTAACGTTACTGCAGCAAGGCGATCTTAGCACGATCGTGACGACCTTCAGGCAAGACTCAGCTGCTTCATGTAGGTACTATCTGTGCCTGCCGCCTAGATACCAATCTTTTGGATTACTTTATTGAATAGTATGTTAACGCAGCCTTCTTTGCTAAGAGGTAGGCAAAATTAGAGCAATAATCTATATTAGTAGGAGAACGATGTCTATGTTTAAGAAAGCACTAAGCAGTCCAATTTTACAACAAGATTTAAACCTTTTTTGTAAAAAAAATACCTATTAATGCCTATTGTTATTATTATTATTATTTTACTAGCTTCTGCCCGCGGCTTCGCCCGCGTGGATGTCGGAAATTATCCCACGGGAACGTGCTAACAGGATAAGATGTATGTGCTTCCCCAGAATGACATCTATCTCGCGGGCCCTTTGTGACTAATTACAATAGAAAACCAATCGTGTCTCATTAGTGGTGATTAAGAGGGTACCTATATGATATCTTTACCTAAGTACCTACCTAATTAAAAAATAAATAAACTCAATAACAGAAAATTAAATACCTACCTAACTAAATAAACCTATTTCTGATGATAACTAATCTAAACTCAATAAATAAGCAAAATACCTAAAAACTAATATCTATACGAATGACTAATCCTACCTAACAGTATTATAAAATAACCTACGGTCACTACGTACACTATCAAATATACTACCTATACTTTAAAATTAAAATCTATAAGTACTTACGACTTATATACAAATAAACCTAAATAACTCTAAAAACTAAAAGGAATAAAAATTAACTCCACTGCGAGTGACGTAACCTACGACAAACTTATTATTTGCGGTTGGTACAGTAATCGGGTCTAGGGATCGAACCGTAAAATTAAGTTTGTTTTTTATTGTATATACTTTTCCGGGATAAAAAGTACCCAGTGTGGTGCCCAGGATATTAAAAAATAATTATACCAAGTTTCATCGTAATCGAACCGGTAGTTTTTGCGTGACGCCTGAACAAACAGACAGACAAAAAAATTTTTAATCACATTTTCGGGTTCGGTGTCGGTCTAGTAACATCCCCTGCCATTTATTTTTTTGATATTTTCAATGTACAGAATTTTCGCTTCTACAGATTTATTATAAGTAATAGAATAGATTGGTTCAGATATGGTATGGTATGGGAAAAGCGGCATATCCACTTCCAAACTATCTTTAGATCTAATGCTATAGATAGTATAAAATACTTTGTACTAACTTCGACAACGCTTTCAATTGGAAAGTAATATCATCCTAATTTATAGATATTTCTCGCTCATTCTGCAAAATACTCAAGATATACCCAAGATGGCGTCGATGACAAGCGCCGCCTCATACCGCGCGCATTACCTTATTTCATTGCGGTTGTAATAAAATTTTATACCCCCAGTCTTACCACAGGGTTAATAGAAAGCAAATAATAAACGGATTTAGTGTCGACAGTCACTTAACCCTGCGAAGGTCAACGAGTGTGACCGCTAGAACACCGCCGCAGTAGTACATGGTAGGTGGGTGAACGGGTGCTTCTTGTACAAGTACCGTTGTAGAGTCCTCTCTACCCACGCAGGGCCAGATTGTATTAGCTATTGATTAAGGTTATGGGTGATTACGACGAAAACCTCGTAAAAAAGAGTGTCGTAAAAGTCGTGTTACATTTTTAGTCCAATTATTGTTGCTTAATGTCTACATTTGCACAGACTATTTCTGTAGCGGCAGCAGACGAATATTTTTGAATCAATTAACTGTTCAATGAAGCTCCATCAGACTATCGGTTAAAACAATTCTGTCAATTTCTAAAATGACACACTTTAGCCGGCTAGACCGGGTAATGGCATACCAATATGACCGCAAACGACAATGTTTTATGTATTTATGTAAATAAATGACCGATCAAAACAAAATCCATTATCGGATGTCGTTGCGCGTCACTTACTCACGATATCTGACAATACGGATATCATGGCAGTCCGAGGTACGAATACAGACCGTATACGGGCCGTAGTGATGGGCACCGAAAAACAAAATATCCGCGCAGAGCCGACCGTGTTGACATTAACAATTCCAATGGAGCTTTCAGTATCATGAACCGCGTGTCATTTTAGATATTTTGATACTCATACATAAAACATACGAATTTGAAAGGGTTGAGTTCGAACATATTCTGATGTTTGCAGATTTTCATGATTACTGATGCGTCTAGATTTAGCTGGTCCAATTGTCCATGCGTCTGTACGAACAAAATAGCCGTACTAAAATTAGTACCTACGTGAATAATAAAACTGTGTTGTTCAACTAGCAAATATTACATTTTCTAGGCTTGTATAGATTTAAGACTTAGGAAATAAGCAATAGGCTATTTAGTACCCGTACAAGTTGCGACATCAGCTGCTTTTCGTTTTTTAAACTTCACTTTTATATTTTGCACACAATCATCTGGGTAATTACATATACAAATGTGTAATATCCTGTCCTATAGTAACTTTCCGGTCATTTGTCAGTTAGGTAGGACCTACCTAGCCAATTGAGTTAGAGAAAATAAAAACTGGTATTATACAGATGCATAACTAAATACACTGGATAAAGTCGTTGTATAAAAGTTGCCACATTTCATTCAAACATAAACTTTAACGTTCCTTCAGTACCATTTTCAATTAATTATTACACTATCTTTAATCATTAATTAGGTACATAAATCATGATAAGGTAAATGTTGTTGATAGCTTCTAATATCCGCATAAATATCCGAACTCATTATATATAATATTTCGGATATTAAAACTATAAGGATGATTATAAAAGTAAACTTAAGTCGCAGTTAATAGGCCTCTATATCTTTATTAACGGGTTGAAGGGTTAACAGAGTTGTGCGCAATAAACGAAATGGAATAGTTAACCCTGCAGCGGTCTTCACACTCACTTTAATTTAGTTAACTGTTTCGTTGCGCCCCGGGCTGCAGCCCGCTGACTGGGGAAAGGGTTGAATAGTGATGGGAGATGCATTTGTCGATCATTTTGTAGAACGCATTACTATTATTGTCTAAAGCAGGTAATCTTAAAATGTTTTATCACTTGATTTAAATTACTCACTTTTGAGTCAAGTTAGCAAATTCCGTCTTGATTGTGCTTCGACGTAAAAAATTAGAAAACAACACAAATTCATGTTTATGCTAATAAATACGAAAAACGGATTGAGAGATCGAAGAAGGCTGTACCAAACAGGGATCTTATTGCAGAGTTACAGAGAGATTGCGCAACAGAAGACAATCGACAAAACGCCTGGCTAACCCTCTCTCTTCACTACTCCAGCGCGTTTTCATCACTAGCTAATTTATATAGGGCCGGGCGCACCCCCGCCTATATTTAAAAGCTTATAATCGCGCGATGAAGTGTTGCCAGCGTTGATTAATCACGACTGAATTCCGCGACTCTGAGAGAGCGAGGCGCGAATTATTGAGGCTCGCTACACCAGCCGTTTGTCACTGGGAGCTCAACGGATCAAATTAAGAAATGAACGGTTAATTTTACGAGTTGTTTGTTAATTCCTTACGGTGTTGTGCAAAAGTTTGATGTCGGTTGGTAATTATCAAAACAGTCTGCCCACAGCGAGGACCTTACAGAAGGTTGCTACAGTCATGTTGCAGGTGATTTTACACAAGAAATACAACAGGCATATTCTGGATGGGGTCAATTAATAAAGCTTAATTGACCCCATTCTTATTTGTAAATACTGATGAAATCGTGAATAACAGGAGACAAACTGTGTCTCTAGATTTCATCAGTATTTTATTACCGATTGAAATGTATGTTTAACATAAATAAAATAAAAAACTAAAACTTAACACTTCTACAATATTTTTCACAAACAATTTCCGAACGCACTAAGTAGGTACTTCTCGCAACAAAAACAACAAACATACAAAATATAAAAATAGAAACCAATACATTTCGCAATCGAAAAATTTAATTAACTCGCCGTAATAACAGGCGTATTATCCCTCGTTCAATTACCTAACGATAATACTGAATCGGGCACCGAACCCTGCACCTGCCGGAGTGCCGGCAGGTTTCTATATAAAGGCGCGTTTGATAAAATCAATCGAGTTGTCACATCAAGTGGGTAAGTTAAGTAAGCGTAATTATCGATACTCGCTGTTTGGAACTATGTCGCATTCTGAGGCGAAATTATTATAATTATAAGCCAGAGGACTGGCGGCGCGAGCCGTGCGAGTTTGTAGTTATCGGTAGACTAGCGGTTGGAACGAGGCACACTTAAGTACCTATTGTAATAGCAGTTAATAATGTACCTGTTTACAATTAATATTGCCTCATTGGTCACTGGTCTTGTGTGTCACTCATTGGTCTTGTGGTTGCAAGCGCGACTGTTGAGCATGAGGTATTGGGTTCGAGTCCCAGGTCGAGCAAAGTGTTATTGGGTTCTCCCATCAGGATTTTCTCAGTAGCACAGCAGCCCGGATTCTGGACTTATGTCCGGTTGATGGTAATAGGCTCGCCCACCGTACTGGTGCCACGAGGGTGCAGCTAGTATACGTATAGGTATACCTTTCGGGGATGAAGGCGTGATGTTATGTTACGTGATGATTTTATTTTTCTCAATTAGAGGGGCCCGTGGCTAAATAAATACAATTTTAATTGTAAACTGTACTTTTGCATGCCTTGGAATTGGCAAAATGTGGCTGTTTCTGTATTTATATTATTTACCATCATGACTTGTACCCATATTTGCAAAATAAAATATCTCTATCTCTCTATCAATATTGTTTGGTTTCATCCCAGTGGCACTGTTATAAAACAACAAAACCTACCCGTAGTTTGCAAATGGGGCATCAACCGCCCGCTTCGAATCTCATCGCAACATTATTTAATTTTATCCAATGTAAAGATGGCAATAAGCTTCTGTACTGACTGTAAATGTCTAGAAACCGCTCGTCTGCACGGAACATAGTCCGCCCTCGCTCCGCCTGCGCTATGCCCACGTCTGTTGTTGAGGTAAGCAGATATATAGGTAAGCTACATATATTGAATCATTCGACGTGTTCACACAATCACGACAAATGCAAACAGAGGGGCAATTCTCGTAATTTTAAAAACGTTCTGATCTCAGTCTCAATCTATCAAAAAATACTTCATAGTTCCCTACTTTTTGACAAGTTTTTTACATTTGTTTGTCGCCGAGATGGGACTGCGACTAGATTTTGAACATTTTAAATTACGAGAATTGGTCTTTAGGTGTTGCTAACTGGGTAAAGAGTTTTTATCTATGGTCTAAAACTTTTGACAGCCTGAAAGCTGACCCCAACCAAGTTAGCAAAAGGCGATGATGACTAAATAAATAATTAAATGAAGAATTAAGTAAATCCAACTGAGCGTACCATACACATAGTTTGTTCATAATGATATGGATCAAGAATTAAACTAATTCAAATACAAGCATTGAACAGAATACAGTTAAACGAAAATATGAGCAGCAATCAACAATTTACCATAAACTGCAACTAATTATTCATACTTAACACAATAACAATATAATTCATAGTTATTAGACGGGCTACTACGCAATAATATTCAGCAGCTAAATCAATCACGGGCAATAAGTAATACCGCTTATTTACATATCGACAAATAAGTGCAATAAGCGCAATAAGCACTATGTACTGGGAACTAGTTTGCAGACTCCTCATTAAGCAAACTATGTAACTTAGTTGCTGAAGGTAGATTTATGTGCTAAATAAATGACAATCACGCGCAGTAAGTTTGTGCTTAATGCGTTTTGTATTCATGTGTAACTAGCTTGTTGTAATTGCGTGTATATATAAACATAATATTGTGATTTTTGCTGTGGGATCTTATGATTAAAATAGTTAATCTGCTTCTTAGTAATGTCAGGAAAATTTAGCTTATCAAATGAACTTATCATCTGCCTAGCCTTCGTTAGGGTTGGCTTCCAGTCTAATCGGAAACAGCAGGAGCGAATGCCTATCTGACCAAAGTTTATCAAATTAACTATCAAACTTAAATTTTTTGTCTGTGTATTCGAATCATAACTGCCATTCTTTGGCAGTTGTATGAACGTCACGTAGTGTCAATTTGATAAATAATTAATCTCCCTGACTGTATATACTCAAATTGTTATTCATAAACAAATTGCTACTTAGTAATGATTATGTCCCACTTAATCAAGTTGCGGTTGGAATGTTATGTCTTTATTTTAGAAATTATGTTCATCATTTGTTTTAATAACAAGAACTAAAAGTTTTGAACCTGAAGTATTCGTAATTGACGAACAGAATTAAAGTTCTCACTAAAGAGTTACAAGTTTCTGTAAAGTTTATCTCCTTAATCTTCTGTGGATTAGTTAGAATCCAAGAATTTGATCTGCGGTTCTAGGAGTACCTAGGTATAGTGTTCCCTAGTACACAAGTATACACGTATAACTATTGATTGTGACGGCGGTATCGGCGTGTCCAAAAGTCAACAGGGTGCCGCGACGGCAATACAAAGGCATTTATTGTACGAATTTCACGCTTCTACGTGGGGTTGCGTGCAGCGCGACCGAGAACATTGATACTTGGATAAATGTTTGTAAGTTTCCTTAAATTCTCGTTAACACAAAATTATAGTTAGGGGATTGCTGGGTGCCTTTCTAGAAATATTCAAACTCAAATATATAAATAAAATTTTAAACAAAACTGTGTTATTTGTAGTAAGGTACTCACAATAAAATAGAAGGGAGAATAATATTCACCGTAAGGCCGCGTTAAAACCAAACATTCAGCTATGAGAGTCAAGTTCAAAATGGCCGACTGAGTGCTGATTATTGTGATGACTGACTGCAAGCGCGCGTAGCGTTTGGTGTGAACGCGGGCTAAAATCAATTAGAAACTCCATGTAATGATTGGAAAGACAAGAACTTACAAACAAAAATTGTAACGTCTCAAAAGTTTAAAGACTGACGAAGAAGTTTACTGACTTATTCTACCATACCGAATAAACATACTTTATATATAAAAGTATCAACACTTGTGACCGCTACTACACAACATCCCTCAGCGGCCGCAGACCGCGGTGCGAAGCTGAAGGGTTGCATCACCACATACCCCATGCACAATTTTGTCACGCTTGTCTCCGAACAACCCCATACGACACCACTGCCTAACAACATAGCCCAACAAAACCTTAGCATACTGCATAAATGCAAAAAAAGAGTGCTAGAATATTTTACACTGTGGAACTAAAAAAGCGAGCGCCAGTTTAATTTCACCCTTTACATCGGAGGGTAAAATATATTTTTTTAAATCAACAATAGAGACGGATAACTAGTTTGTAGTGTAAACAAATTGGTGCATTGTAACTTTAGCGAAGTCAGTGGTTTTGTGTGAGGTGGGTCAATATTTACAGCACATTTGAATATTAAAAGATGAGTGTTTGGACTAATGTTTAGTTAATTTTGAATATTTTTTTCCTGTGTTGCTTTTTATTAACCCTAGTGCGAGGGAACAGAATAGAAAAAACAAAAAAAGATTGAACTTCTAACCAAAGCCCCCCTGGGCTTTGGTTAGAAGCTTATCACTTTTGTTCTTTTCTGTTCTCTTCTTGTTCTTCTAAGTGTGTTCTAATACAGTATCGTTTTCATTTCCCCTTTTGCAGTTCTACTGGAAGAATTTTCCTAAGAAAAATGCAGTACCTTTGTATTCAATACTGAAATTTCATATCTAATTATCTATTTTACTGTGTGTTCATAAATAATAAAATAAATAAACCAAGATATTAAATATCGTACGGTTTTTCCATCTATTAAGTTCCACGTTTCTTACTAGAACAAGTCGCACTATTACATCAAACTGCAGACCAGTATCTATCTGCAAGATAAAATAACGTTTCTGCTTTTATCGCGTTACCTTATAAGATGTTATTTACAAATGTAATTGTAGCGATAGAAACACGTGCAGTTATATCGTTGAATAAGTTATAATTCGTTATTTATTGTGAGGCAGCTCTACTCTGGTTATTATGAATATTTATTGCGCAGATATGAAGCAACTGGTTTCCATTATTTACATTAGAAACCAATAATTGTCACGTTCCAGAATGCCATCTGATTTCTGTGCTATTAAGAAAACCAGAATAAGAAGGATAATGACATAGTACGGATGAGATAAGGAGCTAAGGCCATCAGACAATGTGAACCTCCTCTTTAGAACATCCTAATGATGTTGTATGGCTATTGAATAGAAAAAGCGGCCAAGTGTGAGTCGGACTCGCACACGAAGGGTCTCGTACCAACAAAGACATAAAAATAGGCCGAAAAAAACACGTTTCTTGTATGGAGATATCCTATAAATTTTAACATTCTTTTATTTTTATTATTTGTTATTATAGCGGGATTACAAATACACATCGAAAATTTCAACTTCTGGTAGACAGACAGACGGAGAGCGGAGGCTTAGTAATGAATAGGGTCCCTAAAAAGACTTTTACTCACAAGGCATAATAAAGTCAGAACTAAGTTCAGGGGTAAATCCTTCACTTTCTAGTATTTTAAAGCACATACCTACCCTTTTAGTTAACTAAAACTTAGTCAGCGAAACATGAGTCAAGAGACGTATTCAAAAACTGCTGAGTTTCAACAACCATATCCTAAAGTTATAAACTTGGAATTAAGACCTTATTGCAAAGCAATAAAGGTTGGTAGTGTGGCTGTTGTAAAGTAGTAGGAGAGTAAAGTTTGCGCTCTTGAATTTGTGTGTCGTGTCACTCTCACTGACACGTTGAGTGTTAGGGAAGGTCTGTGTGCGGAGATCAATTTAGTTGGTTCTGCTGATATACAACAACTTGGAGTCAATGAAAAGTGGCCATCCATAAATTACGTCACACGTTAAGGGGGTGGGAGGGGTCCTAAATTTCGTGACGTCACATTTCAAAATCTATTATAATCTAAGTGTTAAAACATGAACTTTGAACTATTAACGAAAAACTCAAAAACATTTGCAACTCTATGCGTGTAAAGATAGGGTTCAAATTATTTTGTCGGCCACTCGCTCTACTAGTGTTACGCGCCGACCGCGCGCCGTGCGGGTATGTAACCATAGAAAAAGATGACTCCGAAGGTTACTACTAACTCCACTGTTACTTCAGCTAGTTTTAGATCTCCGAGCGTAATCACATTTGAATAAATGATAAATGATAAATGATTTATTTTTGTAAGTAGGTTTGTACAAACACTTTTACACGTCAATCATATTTTAAAACTAGATGAGGTCGGCGTTTCCTATCTGACTAGTCTGAGAAGAAAGGCCGAAACAAACTCAGACGTCACAGTCTCTTTTAAAGTCCAGACATAATCTTGGTCAGATCATATGAAGACCATGTAGGTCGATGTCTGAGATGGTCTTTTGAGGAAAGAACCACACAGATTGAGAGGACCTGTCCAGTCAGTGCACGCATTTGTCAGAAATCGTACAGCTCAACTCAAAACTTAAGGAGCTCACCGATCCGACGAACAATACCAAAGAAAGGACATTTGGGTAGGCCACATTAATTACTCAAACTGCCAGACCATGACAAAAACTAAGAGAACAGAGAGAAAAATAATATAAATACAATGACCCACATAGTCTTCACATTCACAATAATTAAAATAATATAATACTTTACTAAGTAAGCAAATGTCATAGTATATATAAAATTCATTAATGTCAGTGTATATAAAAAAAAAAACAACAACAAAACAGAGAAAAACAAAATAAAAACATTCAATAAGTAAAAAAAAAAAAAAAATTGGAAGCAGCTTAATCCCAAGCCTTTTTGTCCTCGATATAATCCTTAACGGTATAAAAGGCTTTCTGGCACAACTTACGTTTAATAAATGATTTGAATTTATTAAGGCTTAGATCTTGAACTGGGCTTGGAACTTTATTATAAAAGCGTATACATTGGCATCTGAACGAGCCACCTATTTTCTTGAGCCTTGTTGTAGGTACAACAAATTTGTGTTTGTTCCTAGTATTTATATCATGGATATCACTGTATTTTTTAAATAATTTTATATTTTTATGGGCATATAAAAGATTTTCATAAATATATTGAGAAGGCACAGTCATAACATTAATCTCTTTAAATTTGTCTCTGAGCGAGTGTCTCGGACTCAGTTTATAAATTGATCGAACAGCTCGCTTCTGCAAAACAAAGATAGTCTGAATATCAGCGGCATTTCCCCACAATAGAATACCGTATGACATTACACTATGAAAATAGCTAAAGTACACTAAACGGGCTGTCTCTACATCAGTTAAATTACGAATTTTTCTAACAGCGTATGCTGCGGAACTTAGCTTTTTTGACAATTTATCTATATGTGGACCCCACTGAAGCTTAGCATCCAAAGTTATGCCCAAAAATACTGTGCTGTCTTCAGGATTCAATTCTTCGCCCTTTATCAACACATTAGTTTTCACCTGCCTAACGTGAGGTAGCGTAAACTTAATGCATTTGGTTTTTTTCTCGTTTAAAAGTAAATTATTAACATTGAACCAGTGGACTACTTTAGAGATCGCGCTATTTACATCGTCAGTAACCTGCTGCTGACGTTTAAGTTTAAACAAAAGTGAAGTGTCATCTGCAAACAACACTATATCATGATTATCCTTTATGAGGTACGGCAAGTCATTTATATAAATAAGGAACAAGAAAGGACCAAGAATTGAGCCCTGTGGGACTCCCATTGTTACTATAGATCCGGGAGATCTTTTTCCATTAACGTCAACGCTCTGAATCCTCTTACTCAAGTATGAAGTAAGAAGATCCAGAGCAGTGTTCCGAATTCCGTAGTGGCGGAGTTTCCTGATTAACGTTTCGTGAAGAACGCAATCGAATGCCTTGGACAAATCACAAAAGATGCCCAAGGCATCGCATTTATCTTCCCATGCATTATAAATATGTCCTAAAAGTTCAACACCGGCATCAGTAGTTGAACGACCCCTTGTAAAACCGAACTGTTTGCTATGTAATAATTTGTGTTTATTAAAAAATCTTTGCACTTGATCTAAAATTAATTTCTCAAAAATTTTACTAAAGGTAGGTAGTACAGAAATAGGTCTATAATTTGTAGGGTCTGATGTACTACCTGATTTAAACAAAGGTATTATTTTACTATTTTTCATTAGGTCAGGAAACTCCCCACTGTCAATACAACTATTAAAAATAAGAGCTAGAGTAGGTGCTACAATGTCAATAATAGACTTAGCAACTTCTACAGAATTACCCCACAGATCTGCAGTCTTTTTAACATTTAAAGTGTGAAAGGTTTTAATTACATCTCTATAGGTAATATGTTCAAAATGAAATTCCGAATCGCAACCATTAACATTTTCCTTAAGCAAAGACTCAGCAACAGAAGGTGATGAGTTTAGGGATTTAGTAGTTGAAACGGGAATATCTGAAAAGAAATTTTCAAATGCCTCGGCGACTTGTGAGTCTGATTTTATTATGTTGTCATTAATAGACAGATTAATAGAGAGATAGAAGCAAGTTCCGTATGATAACTATTGCCCCAGTGTCGAGTCTTACTTGTTTAAACGATCATGTGGCAATTATGGTCTATATTTTGCATCATACAAGGCCACTAATCAACACAAGCAATCACATAAGACTCAACAAGAAGTTTTGCCCATCGCGAAGATTCGTCCTCAAAGAATTGCTGCTAGACGTGCCAGAGAAATTCTTTGTTTGGATGATGACGATGATGCTGTATGGTTGGATGAAAAAGATGTTGACACAACGAATGTTCCTGACATTAACAACCCAAACGAGAACGAAGTGGCTGCTATGCCAGTTATAAATTATTTAAAGGAGTGGGTTCAAAGTCCATGGGCTCAAGATGATTAAGTTTTGTATCTTTAATTAATCGTTTTTTGTTTTGGTTAATTTCTTGAAATGTTTGATTTGATGTTAATTTTATTAAAAAATAATTAAAATGGAAATAAAACTAATTTCGGAACTGCTGTTTTAATTCAATAATTTCTAGATGTAACATTGCAAAATATGTGACGTCACACTAGGGAGGGGGGAATCTCACAAATGTGACCAGCTGTGACAAGGACGGGGAGGGGGTTCAAAAATCATGAAATTCGTGTGACGTAATTTATGGATGGCCCCAATTAATAAATAAGTGATCTTTCACAGAATTATTTACTACTGAAGAAACTCCTTCCACGAATAACAAATAATAAATAAATAATAATAATAAATAAATAACTTTATTTCCAATTTAATAGGTTAATTATATGAAAATATTCTTTTTTTAAATTGCATTAATCACTGATTACTCCGCTGGCACCCAAGCGACGATGTAAATAATGCTATGCTTATGGTCCATAATTGGTTTACTGTAAATAATTTAGTATTAAATGAGAAAAAAACTAAATGCATTAGATTCGCTTTACCGAATGTTAGAAGTAGTGAATGTCACGTTGTATTGAATAGCATAAAAGCATAAATCATACTTGAATTCGTCGAAACTACGGTTTTCTTGGGGATCACGCTTGACTCAAAGCTGCAGTGTGGTCCTCACCTAACATCACTTGCAGGGCGGCTAAGTTCAGCCGCTTACGCTGTTTGGAAAATCCGACAATTAACAGACGTGGATAACGCGAGACTGGTCTATTTTAGTTACTTCCATAGCATCATGTCTTTCGGTATTTTGCTGTGGGGACGGGCTGCAGATTCTATCTTCATTCTGCAAAAGAGGGCTTTCAGAGCCATCTACAATCTCAGCAGACGCGAATCTCTAAGGGAACTGTTTAAAAAAATTAACATCATGACGGTTCCTTGTCAATAAATATACGAAAACATTATGTACGTTCGAAAAAATCGACATCTTTTTAGTAAGATAAGTGACAGGCATAATTTTAACACTAGGAATAGAAACAAACTAGATCAACCGCGCTTCAGATTTTCTAAAGTAAAAACTTCTTTTATGGGGAGTTACACTCTTAACGGCCAGAGCTTATTTTTAATTTTATATTTTTAATTGTTTCTTTTTTACATTGTTCTCACCTATAGAAGCAATAACAATAATGTACCCAGGATTTTGTAATAATATCTTGATTTAAAAGAGTGTCCTTGGAGTTTCTTGGCCGTTCTTCTCAATAGAGATCTACGTTTTGGAATGGGCAACTAGCTTCAACTTTCTGACTAACTGACCGACTGGGTACATATTTCAATGTCGAACATTAAAATACCTACGTGTAAAATATCAACGTTCAAAACATCGAAAATTTAAATACCGATTATATCGTAATATCGAAAATTGTTATACCTAAGCTTAAAATGTCTAACATTGAAATACCGAGTGATAAAAATATCTAATGATTAAAAATATCGATAATCATTATACCTAAGTTCAAAATGTCAACATTTAATACACTTTAGTTCATTATATTTACGTTAAAAATACCTACTAGTTAAAATATCGAACTTGATATAGGAAAAAATGTCGGTAGATTTGAAATTGTCACACTCTGCCAATGCATAAGTCAACTCATTAGTCAGTCCACTGCAAACGTATAACGTACCTATTGTTTAGCGAATAATTATTAAAAAGGCAATGAGAACTTAGGATGCAAGAGCGAGCGAAGCGAGCTCGGGAATTGGGGTACCCCGACTCGGACAGGTTAGGTTCGAAGGGGATGACGGGGGCTCAAGTGAGCGAGCGAAGCGAGCGAACGAGCCCCCGTCATCCCCTTCGTGTTAGGTTACTTTAAACCCTGCAGACAGAAATAGGGGCCCCGCGAAGCGAGGCTCCGTCGACTACGCCTTACTATTATTGTTATGCTTAATAAAGTTATGCTTTAGAATGTTATCCATAATAAAGTTATGCTTTAGAATGTTATGCTTAAAAAATGTATGCTTTAGAATGTTATGCTTAATCATTATTATGATTAGAGAAATTATGCGTAAAAAAATTATGCGTAAGCTGTTATGCGTAAATAATTTATGCGAAAATATAATTAGGACAAACAAAAGTATGCCAAGTTATATTAGGTCTTAAAATTTTATGCAAATGGATAGGGAACTGAAAATAATATTACTTAAGCATGCAGCGTGCAAGCAAGTATGCATCATGCAAGCGAGCATGCATCATGCAGCAGGCAAGGTTTCTGTCACGGCTCTGGCGCTGCTGGGCTCCGGCGGTTCCACGCGGGCTTAAATTACACTCTAGGGGTAGGGCAGACAAAACAGTTTTGCAGCAATTTGTTTCTGTCACCAATTTTTGTAGCACAACATATAAATAAATATCGATATTTAGGACATTCGACACTCTGTACTTCGATATTTACGTCATTAGATAATCTGTACTTCGATATTTAAGCCTTTCGATGTCATGTTTGTCGATAATTAGATTTTAGATATATTGGACGTAGATTATCTAACTATTCGACAATATAAACTTACGTTATTTTAATTTTCGGTTTTATGGTCGTTCGATATTTAAATTTTCGATGTTTTGAACGTTGACATTTTACACGTAGGTATTTTAATTTTCGAAATTCAAATATGTACCCGACCGACTATTTAATGTTGCCAATTCAAAAGTGCCTGTAAATGGTTTAATTGAAATAAATGATTTGAGTTTGAGTTTGCTAAGATTAAACTTGTATTATAGGTGCCAGGGCTCTCTCTGTTAATACATTTTCCCAATTTATACAACACTAGTACGGAGTTACATTGGGTAAGTAGCTATCGATTGAGTACAAAAAGAAAATAAAGTTATAAAACAAAGAAACAAAAGATAGAAAAAAATTTAATAGGTACTAAATTAAAAAAAAATATGTAGGTATAGCCTCTCTCTAGTGTGAATTAGGTAAGGTGTGTGGTGTAAAGTGTCAGTGTCTGACTGTATGTGTCATGTCTATATGTCGTGTGTATGTTTTATGTATATGTGTCGTGTGTGTGTGATATATGCGCGTGTTGTATGTTGAGAGTTGTTTGAAAAAGCAGAAACTCTTTTAAAAAAGCTTTCCAAGTAACTTTTCGTTCTCCTGTAGGTAAGAGTTGTGAGTCATTGCCTCACTTTCTTTTTACATTCGAAGTTATTATAAATATTGCATTGTTTGTTAACTGTATTATAAATTCGATTACCTAATACCTACTCGAAAAAAACGGTCCTATCTCTAAACTATCGCATATTCAAACTCAAACTCAAATCATTTATTTCAATTAAACCATTTACAGGCACTTTTGAATTGTCAAAATTAAATAGTCGGTCAGTTAGTCAGAAAGTTGAAGCTAGTTGCCCATTCCAAAGCGTAGATCTCTATGGAGAAGAACGGGCAAGAAACTCCACGGACACTCTTTTAAATCAAGACATTTTTACAAAATCCTGGTTACATTATTTTTATTGCTTCTATATGTGAGAACAATGTAAAGAAACAAATTAAAATATAAAATTAAAAATAAGCCCTGGCAGTTAAGAGATGACTAGTCTCAACAGATGGCGCCCGTTCACGAACATGACGCGTGGATCAGCACCACCCAGCTCAACCATTTCGTAGGGAACCGAATGATCCAACACACGCGCCACCACCAGTGAGACATTTAAGTGAGCATGACATATTCTCAACTGCCATGCTCTTTCAAGTCAACATCAAAATATCATAAAAAACGGATCCATGGTTCTTACATTTACAAAATTTTCAAAAATGCTTCTAAATTATACAAAACTATAGTTTGCAATTTAATTAAGAGATGAGAGAAAAAAAAATTACTACCAATCATGAAGAGGTATTTAATACTGAAGTATTAAAAATTAATCCTGATTAAATAAAATAAACACTAAAAAAAAAACAAAAAGGGGAAGCATCTCCTCCAAATATTGAAATTGTGATCAACTTGTAAGCCTAACTGCCTGTGGAGCAGGACCAGCATTAAGCCAAGCATTTTTATCTACTATATACTCGTCCAACTTATAATATGCTTGTTTACATAGTGTGCGTTTAATGCATGTTTTAAATTTCTTCTCATTTAGTTGAAGAATATCGAGTGGTATTTTATTATAACATTTTACACAGTACCCCATATAAGAAGTTTTTACTTTAGACAATCTGAAGCTCGGTTGATCTAGTTTGTTCCTATTCCTAGTGTTAAAGTTATGCCTGTCACTTATCTTACTAAAAAGATGTAGATGTTTTCGAACGTACATAATGTTTTCGTATATATATTGACAAGGAACCGTCATGATGTTAATTTTTTTAAACAGTTGCCTTAGAGATTCGCGTCTGCTGAGATTGTAGATGGCTCTGACAGCCCTCTTTTGCAGAATGAAGATAGAATCAATATCTGCAGCCCGTCCCCACAGCAAAATACCGTAAGACATGATGCTATGGAAGTAACTAAAATAGACCAGTCTTGCGGTTTCCACGTCTGTTAATTGACGGATTTTCCAGACAGCGTAAGCGGCTGAACTTAGCCGCCCTGCAAGTGATGTTAAGTGAGGACCCTACTGCAGCTTTGAGTCAAGCGTGATACCCAAGAAAACCGTACTTTCGACGAATTCAAGTATCTCCCTATTCAATACAACGTGACATTCACTACTTCTAACATTCGGTAAAGCGAATCTAATGCATTTAGTTTTTTTCTCATTTAATACTAAATTATTTACAGTAAACCAATTATGGACCATAAGCATAGCATTATTTACGTCGTCAAGCTGCTGTGCACGTCTATCTACTTTAAAAATCAGTGATGTGTCATCAGCAAATAACACCATTTGTGGTCGGGTTTTTAGTAAATGAGGTAAATCATTTATATATACTAAAAATAGGAACGGCCCCAATATTGAGCCCTGCGGCACACCCATTTTGACTTTTAAACCCAATGAATTCACACCTATTGAATATACTACTACTGAGTTAGGTTCGTGGTTAAGAAGAAATAACGCAGCCTGACACCTTTAAAGAGATTTTGATAGTTGCTAATGCTATTAACTCCTTATACAGAAATTTGTCGTTGAAATGTGTCGTTGAGTTTGCATTTTCGTTGTTTGCCACCGACTTCCGAAATTAAAGTTATTTTTCACTTTGTAGTGTCGTTTTTGGATGTCGGTTGTTTTTTTTTTTTTCAAAAAAAGTTTTAATTTTTCTCTTTTTAGTTGTACCACACAAATTCGTATATACAAGATTAGAGGTACCCCAATAACAACTTTGACAGAAATGAGGGTATACCGTGGTATACTGAACACATCTGCGTACCCCTTTAGAGCGTACAGGCGTGACGTTATGCTGTGTGATTGCGTAAACAATACATAGGTACATAAGCGATAGCAGCAATAGCCGTTGATTTGCTGGCATTTATTGAAGAGTTCCCTATTGTCTGTCTCCGAAACTTATCATCAGATCTTGTCGAAATTTCTATGGGACCATTTGGGAAGTATACCCTTTCCAACAAAAAAAAGGATTTTTCAAATCGGTGAACGTGTTACGCGCGAACAAGCATTAAAAAAAATACAAACATCCGAATTGAGAACCTCCTCCTTTTTTAGAAGTCGGTTAAAAAAGCTTTATTGCAGTTCAGTAGCAAGCACTATTATTTTCCAAAATCTACCCGATGTGACCAATCACCGTTGATTTATTTTCGATACAGTAAGGGATTAATAATTAATCCGCCAATAATATCGGGCTATAGTGCGCGCGGGATACAGGGGAGAAAGTACGCCATATGGGCCCAATATAAGACCGCGTTAAAGTCGACACGCCGAATTACCCGTAATCCTGGCCATAATGTAACATGTTTGAAAAATTTACAATACGCGTAGGGTACGGTCGAAGACCTTTATTAAGGACATTTGAAAACAAGATTGGTCATTAGATTTTTGTGGAACCGAGAAAAAATAAGGCAGTGTAGTTTTTAGAATAATGGTTGAAGGTTTTTCTCAACATCATGTGCTAGTGGTATCAAAAGTATAAAGGAATAGTAATAATTTCTTTAAAAATCGCAACAACTGAAATAAATTCTTCAAAACTGGATATGAATGTCTCTTACTGTATTCTATATACTGTAATATATAACTACAGCAGTTCAGCCTCTACAAGTCTCATAGTTGACAAAAACAATAAATCTTCATTGACCTCAAAGTACCAAGTCAAAACTCATCCCAATTCCTCAATATACGCTCTCCTCTTCAAAGTTACATAACCGTTACAATATCTAACGCAATATCCCTAGTACACGGCTGTCTAATTTCATCCCGTTGACAATATAAGGGTTGAAGGTATTGACACAAATGTTGCGACCGCAGCCCTCTGTTTGCGGTTATTGTTTCCTTGATTCGGGCCTGTGGCTAATTAATTTACTCGTTGTGCACCCCTGGCTGATTGAGGACACGATCGCCGGGTGGAGCGCATCCTTCGAGGATTAGATTTTTAGTTTTGAAGTACCTACCATTTATTTAAAACAAAAGATTTAGAAGAAGTATTATTTATTGTAGATAAAGTCTTTAATACAATATTGACTACATACTTTATCTTAATGCATTAATCACGGAAGACTTTGTAGTCGTGAGTTACAAATAAATATTAATGATTGAAATAATTATGATGCAAAAAGTCTGGTTATTGCAAAATACCTAGAACTTCTCAAGCTAGAAACTTAGATATCTGAGATAAGTAAAGTGATAAGAAGTAAAATAATAGAAACTTTATTAATACCCACTAATAAACTTAACTCTGCAGTTTTGCTAAGTTTCTTAGGATGAATGAAGATAAATTAAAGTTTATTCCTTCAAATACTTTCTGAAACCACAATTAGTACTTCAAATATTTGCATATATACCGGGAGAAGAAACAGAAATAAATAGTTTCATACCCCACAGAATCAGCAAATCACAAACCAAAATACAGCTAAACTTCCAAACATCTAATTCAAAACCAAAATCAAATTTGATTAAAATGAAAGAGCACACAAAAGGCACCTCTATGTGGCGACAGCTTGTTGAAATCAAATTATAAATAAAGGAGGGGGAGGATAGGTCCGATTGCAACGAGAACAACGCGTACACCGTGATGATCCGAGTGATGGATGGAAGAACTACGTGGTACGCGACGGAATGGATAATATGGGAGCCGGACTTATGGAACTAATGTACGACGGCGGCGGAGAAATGCAATTCTTTTTGGAATGCAATGTACTTGATAGGAATAGCATAGCGTCTTAGATTATTTTGAACTTTGTGTGGATAAAATATGATCATGGGAATCTTTTAAGATTGTTCAATGGAATTTAAAATTGAACATAATACTTATATGTATTTGAACAAAAATTAAAACAACCAAGCAACTAAAAAGAAAAGCTCCAGACGAATTAAAATCAATATTGTGTTTTAATTTTTACATTTCAAAATAATTAATAGGAAATCTGGAATGATAGTAAACAACTATCACTCCGAGTTTCTACACCAAAACAATTGCCAAGCATCAAAATTAATAATTTTACAACAGTTCAACAACTTCAGTCGCACCATCATTCAAGCAAGCACAGTTAATTGTCATGCCGTGGTCCAAATCGTCGTGTTTGGGTCGCGAAGTTTCCCCCACTGTGTAGCGCAGCCCTGCTCTGGGGTCGGTTATGTGTGTAACGAGACTTTCGCGGTTTTTTATGTGTGTTCAACTTCTGCTGCTAACTCTGGTTGAAACAATTTTTGGTATGTTTTGTTTATTTGACTGATGCAATTTTTGTTTAATTGGTTTGCATTGCTCGAGTTTTAGATTACTTTTGACTTAGGTAATTGTTAGGTTGTACTGTATCTTTCACCTTCATAGAATTCTATTGCATTAGTTCATTCATTTTATAAAATGCGTTACAGAATCCAGAACAAATAAAAATCCTTACACCGAATCGTAACCAATACCACAACTTCAAGCAAATACCTAACACAAGAAAACAAGCCAGTGTTTGTAAAGTCTCGTTTCAGCCTACACACCACAATATCGCGGTTCGTTCATATCGGCTGTCAGCGCCAACTGACGTCCGCTCATATTGACGTCGCGTCGCGTCACATTTCACGTCAGACACGCTTTTTGATTTATACAGCGCTCGTTCTTTTACTATTCTCAATAACATGCTAGATTTCTGTGTTGTGGGTTTGTGGAAAGTGTAATTTTACCCCATTAACTGGTTTTTCTTTAACCTTTTAAGTTTTCATACGAACGTAAAAGAATTTGATGTAATGCAATCTCAAAAAAGTAATGATTCATTATTGTTTTCCTTCAACCTTTTTATTTTGGGCACGATTACATGTCACTTACCTTACAATGTAATTACACTGAGGGGAAATCAAAATATTTGCATACCTACAGGTCATTAACTTTTACCACCAACATTACAACTTTTTTTCCTTTTGCAAATTATTTTCTAATCTCCGAAAGCAATTTCCTGTGCACGTTAGAATTGCAGTAAGTAAATTCTTATTCGTGTTGTGTGCTTGGGTCCTGGGAGATAACTCTTTAGCCATTAGCGGGGCTAATTGTGAAGCGCCGCAGTCCCGGAGCCGCTACCGATCCCCAATACCAACTGGAGTTAGGATGCGGTCGGATCGGGAGAGAAAACGCTGCGGTTCGGCCGTTTGGGGAACCGATAAAATTTGTGGTAAATGATTTTGCTTGAGGTCGGGGACAACGATCCGAACACTTTTTAACCGACTTCAAAAAAGGAATAGGTTTATTTTTTTCATCTAGGTGTTTTTCATGTTTCTTGAATAACTTTGATTATTCTCATCGTTCAAAAGAGTATAGATAAATATTTATAAATCCCGGCTAAATTTCAGCAATTAACAGTAAAACCGCCATTCTAAACAGCAGCAGCATTCGTCCTAACCCTAAGCGTCAGCTCCACGTAACTCGGGAAGACCACAATCGGCACGAAGCGGTTTTATCGACTGTGACCGAGGAGATTGTGCTTTCAAAAAAGCGCACTTTAATTTTGGGCGGCAATGGAGGCTTGGATGCGGCCGTGCGTGACGACCGCCTATTTATTTTATTAGCTATAAAAAGTTTTTGCGACCTCTCTTTGAACGTTTCAGTTTCTGATCTTCCTAGGATAGGTCTCAGGTTGACAGCTCTCCCAAATAGATGGCTGAGTTTTTATGCTAATTTTACGGAACTGAGAAAATTTGGGATAGAAGATTTGAGAGGGTAAAACTCAGTGGAATGGGTGACATTGAGAGAAATATCTGCGTGCGTACTTGCGTCAAAAATCGTTTAACGTAGATGATCTAGCCTGTGGTTATAATTTTGTTTCTGTGGGGATTGAAATTATTTACTATCCAATTATTTGTATATCTATTTTATACTATCCAAATGGAAGCAGCTTTCTGCTTCCATTTGGATAGTAAAAAATAACAAATAATTTCAATGAACACTGATCCAAAACGCCATATAAATCTTGCTAAAACGATTGTTCCGAGTTGTTCCAGAACCAATTCGACTAGGGTCTGCCCCTTGACTAATCGCCAAGCAATCGATACCGAAGTTTTTTCCGCTGCCCTCAAGCGGCAGACAAATTGTCTTGCGAGAAGAAATTAATTTGACAAGTCGCCGGGTAGAGAGGTCCCAAGACGCCTGTATTAATTTATTTGGACAAGAAAAAATGTGGCCGCGGTCAGGGAACGCTGTGACGAGATGGGGATGAATTGCGGAACCGACCGTGGAACTAACTTAGAGAAATCGTTGTTTGCGTTTGTTGAATAATGTTTTTACAATGTATTGTTTGAAGAAATGCTCGGAGTGACAGGTTGCAAATGTTAGATGGACATGATTAATGTAGTGACAAACATTCGCACCGTTTGTTTCATCCAATGTTTACAGGATGTAGTGCGTATGTCAGTCGAGACACATACTCATTGGTAATGTCTTGACATACTCATTGGTCATCATTGTTTACAGTATCAGGTCAGTCGAGACACATACTCATTGCTAATGTCTTGACATACTCATTGGTCATCATTGTTTACAGTATCAGGTCAGTCGACACACATACTCATTGGTAATGTCTTGACATACTCATTGGTCATCATTGTTTACAGTATCAGGTCAGTCGACACACATACTCATTGGTAATGTCTTGACATACTCATTGGTCATCATTGTTTACAGTATCAGGTCAGTCGAGACACATACTCATTGCTAATGTCTTGACATACTCATTGGTCATCATTGTTTACAGTATCAGGTCAGTCGACACACATACTCATTGGTAATGTCTTGACATACTCATTGGTCATCATTGTTTACAGTATCAGGTCAGTCGACACACATACTCATTGGTAATGTCTTGACATACTCATTGGTCATCATTGTTTACAGTATCAGGTCAGTCGAGACACATACTCATTGCTAATGTCTTGACATACTCATTGGTCATCATTGTTTACAGTATCAGGTCAGTCGAGACACATACTCATTGGTAATGTCTTGACATACTCATTGGTCATCATTGTTTACAGTATCAGGTCAGTCGAGACACATACTCATTGGTAATGTCTTGACATACCCATTGGTCATCATTGTTTATAGTATCAGGGCAGTCGAGACACATACTCATTGGTAATGTCTTGACATACTCATTGGTCATCATTGGTAATTGGTATCAATTCGCTCGAAGGACTTTTTAAACATCAAAATATGGTCCTATCAGTTTTAACCGGCAATATACAAGGCGATAACCTTACAATTACGAGTATAGACCCATAAAACAAGCAACTTTCCTTAAGCGATGACAAACTATATAGTGTGCATTAAATCCAACACTCCAAATCTGGCCCAAATCCACCAAGCACTATCAACACACATCAAACAGCGACAACTGAACACTTCCTTAATACTGCCACAGATTCAGTTATCACCAACACAAACATAATGACATCAGGAAAAACTTGTGCCGTATCGGGAAATATATCGGTATCGGAGGGGAACCGCGGGGGCCCGATTTATGACAATCTGATGATACAATCGAATCAAATAAAGCATCTATATAAATCAATGCCCGAATGGCGAGGAGGTGAGAATGATATATGCTGCTATTTCTGTAGTTTTTGTGGAGTGTGCTGTTGAGTGATGTAAGGCAGTGTGGGTTTAATTGGATTCTATGAGTGTGTATGTTTTTGATCTACAATATTAATTAATTATAATTATTTGAACGTTGGATATATCCAAAGATTTGAAATGCCAAAAAAATATCCAATAGGTACTTATCGTAGTTATCGTATTGCCAAAATCATCAAGAAACACTCCAAAAGGACATTCCACATTCCATTGTTAGGCACTTCCTCAATTACTTTTTCCCTGCAGTAAGAAATAAATCAAAAATTGCATGTCGATGTATAACGATCAGTTATCGCATAATAATCTCCTTCGCCCAAAATGTAACAATGCGCCATACCTGTGAGCTGTGAGCACACGTAAGACACTCGCACGTCGCAAGCCGAGCTGTAAAAAAGCAAAAGTTTCAATTAACATCGTTTCGATAGTCAAGTAATGAGTGGTTGCATGGATTTATCGGCGGATAACCGACAATTAAACGTCTTTGTTCGGAGATGCGACAACGCAGACACGCCTGCAAACGCACAAAACGTTGCCAACACTTTCAGCTAAGAATGGAACAATATTTTGGATGATGTTTTATTGATTTGTGATGCAGAGTTGTTTGAAAATATTCACATATCCAATTTAAAGGCATCTACTGTGAAATTATTTTGAAGCATACCCAACTTTGAAAATAAAAAAGAGCTTAGATATCAATCGAATCATTTCTGAAACTACTGATAACAATGAACAAATTACAGGAGTAAATGACTAAGATGTAAAATATAAAGAACTGTAGCCAGTAATTACCAAAGAATAAGAAAGCATTTCCTTAGCTTTAAGTGCACACAAAGCAAGCACAGAAATTAAAACATTAACCTATGAGTCACATACATCCAAGGATTCGTGCATCGTGTCCGGCTGGACGGCGCGCGAACGTGAGACAAAGGCAAAAAGTGCAGGCCGCACAAGACGCGGCCATATTGTTCCTGTGTGCTTACGGGAACAAAGATCTGTCGACGACGAAAGTGCCGATAACATAATAGCCCTTAAATTTAACTAATAAACGCCCGTAAGATCGATAAACAATGAGGTTTGTGAAGGTATGAAAGGGCTCACAGGAATTATTTTTAATGACAGCCCGATCTTATAAAGGATCGAAATTTTTGCGGCAATTGTACCCTGTTATTATAAAGATGACGTTCTTTTATTGTTATAAGAAGATCTTAGGAAGTTTTTAAAATATGGTGTTAGCGCTGGAAAAAGAAACGAAGCAGAAACTTTGGTGAATGACTTAGTAAAAACTTAATCAAATTCTTTTTATCACTGAACTAGACTTAGATCCGATTCAATCAAATCCCTGCACCACAACAGCTTAAGAGCTTGTAATAATTCCAATATTTCAATCGATATAATCCTATAACACTTTCTTTAATCAGGAGATCTCAAATCGATTCCGAACGCCTATTGTAACCGTTGTAAGTCCATATCAAACATCATCTTCATCACCCAGTACATATTTTGATGACTTGACACATTTGACATCTACAGATCACGGATATTTTACATCGTAATCGATCTTTATATCTTTACGACTAAGATTCATATTTGTATGCCATAACTGCATTAGAGTTTGCAAATGATGCGTTAACCAATATATATGATGCACTTGGAATAGTAAAAATAATTCCGTATTGATTTGCAGATTAGGTCGAAATTCGCGTGTTTTTTCCTCATTCAAGTTCCAAATAAGTAAGCGTAAGTGCAATGTAGCTTATAATGCATACATCAATAGTCTTTCATGTGCTCCATTCACGAACCTTACCATTCATGCCTTTGATACTGATTTGATGTTTGAATGAGAGATTCGATGTATGGATGTTCATTCATAACTTATAAGTACCTACTATAATGAACCGACGTCATCATGTGTTAGCCTTTTATACATCATTGAATCAATAACTGCTATCCATTCGGAGCTATCTAAGAATCTATGTTCCCTATAGAATATGTATGGCAAAGTATAACCAATAAACAAATAGTAACAATAATTTATGAGGTCTTTAAGTGCCTACTTTTAAACGATTATTGGAAATAATGTGTGTACATTTGATTTAAGTCTATAATATTTCGAATGACTCGGCGTACATATTGTTCCATCAAAGACTAACAGGATAGTATATAAAGGATAGGCTTATTATTTCGGTACTTTAGTTGCCAACTTGCCATGAAGGATTTATTGATGATTTAGTTGGTGGAAAACAAACGTTATGGTGATGGTGACCGCATACGTGACTGCATTTTATTTTTTACTAGCTTCTGCATGCGTGTATGTCGGAAATTATCCCACGGGAACGTGCTAACAGGATAAAATGTATGTTCTTCTGCTTATATGATATCTTTACCTAAGTACCTACCTAATTAAAAAAAATAAACTCAATAACAGAAAATTAAATACCTACCTACCTAAATAAACCTATTTCTGATGATAACTAATCTAAACTCAATAAATAAGCAAAATCCCTAAAAACTAATATCTATAAGAATGACTAATCCTACCTAACAGTATTATAAAATAACCTACGGTCACTACGTACACTATCAAATATACCACCTATACTTTAAAATTAAAATCTATACCTACGACTTATAAAATTAAACCTTAATAACTCTAAAAACTAAAAGGAATAAAAAGGTCGCACAGATAATACTGCGGGTGACGTAACCTACGGCAAACTTATTATTTGCGGTTGGTACAGTAATCGGATCTAGGGATCGAACCGCAAAATTAAGTTTGTTTTTTATTGTATATACTTTTCCGGGATAAGAAGTACCCAGTGTGGTGCCCAGAATATTAAAGAATAATTATACCAAGTTTCATCGTAATCGAACTGGTAGTTTTTGCGTGATGCCTGAACAAACATACAGACAAAATTTATTTTTAATCACATTTTTGGGTTCGGTGTCGGTGTAGTAACACCCCCTGCCATTTATTTTTTTGATATTTTCAATGTACAGAATTTTCACTTCTACATATTTATTATAAGTAATAATATAGAAGATAAGAAATAGAACAGAGGCTTCCTAAATACGTTTATGAAAATGAATGTCGAATAAAACGGGTCGATCATTATAAAACATCAACTCGAACGAGTTGATATCGCAATATAACACAAGAGATTTTAGGGGATGCTATACAAGTTTTTTTGACGCTCTAGTTCTCGTTTCGAGATGCGTTACATTTCTTGAGAATGCAACATATTTTATGAAAACTATACAAATCTTCATAGCGGACCAAATCCTTTAGGCACAAACGCATCACAGATAAACCAATACCTAAAACAAATCCATAATCACGCGCAGACGCAAGGCACGAGCGGGACATGATTAATACAGCCACACCCCGCGCCCCGTGAGGTATGCTAATGCCTTTGTCTCGTGCGCGCGCGCATCCTGTCAGTGGGCCGGAGAAAAAATTGTCAATTGTTATGACATACGCAGGTAGGATGATGGTGCAATACGATGGAGATTAATTTGTATGAATTATAGTTGAAGAGAGGAAGTGGTGTCTGGAGGTAGATAGAGTTTATGATGAAGGAAGTTGATGGAGAGAGCAAGCACCTAGAAGAGGTACCCGTCTCTTGTAATAGACTGTTGTTTACTTGAATATTGAGGACTGAATTAAAACAAATTGTACCAGTCAATATTGATGAAGATGACAGAGAGAGAACACAGGTGATGGTGCATGCAACCCTCTTGAAAGTTAACCGATTGTGGGGGTGGTGTGAACCAAGAGGGCCAAATAGCACAGAACATAACTTACTACGATGATATCGGAAAGTATTTTGAATCTACATTTCACAGTGAACATTCGTTCAAAAAATCTAAATAAAATCTATAGCTTCTATTCCTAATGAAGCTTATTTTCTCCGTCTAACAACAGCAACACGCTTGAGATAACTGA
This sequence comes from Apamea sordens, assembly GCA_945859715.1. Taxonomy (NCBI): domain Eukaryota; kingdom Metazoa; phylum Arthropoda; class Insecta; order Lepidoptera; family Noctuidae; genus Apamea; species Apamea sordens. The sequence goes on along the minus strand of OX243990.1, from coordinate 22,307,023 downwards.
GTCGTATTGTCAACACAAACGCGCCGCATTTGCTGTAATTACCCCTGCCTACCCCACAATCCTCGTATTAGCAGCCTCGGCTTTCAACACTGGCCTTTCTGGTCTACGCCCTGAGGCATTCCTCATACCGACTGGAATCTATCGCTAATGGCTCAATACATTGCATGTAATGTAAAGACGGTTGATAAAGCTATAGAACAAGAGAAGCAATGGTTATGTAGCATGATGTATTTATAGTCTACGGTTTGTGAGTAAGGGGTATCGGGGTGTCAAACCTATGATTAGAGCATTATTACGGGAGGGGAACAATTGTGGCGAAAAAACGTTGCAGTTCGTGTTTAAAGAGAGTATTGTCGTTGAGCAAACATTTAATATGATTTGACCGACATTTTGGAAATATTGTGGGCGTTCGCTATAAGAAATAACCACGGAATTATAATTATGGGTTTTGAAAATATATAAATTATACTAGTCACGAAATTTTAAATAATTTATTATTAAGTTTTGAACAAACATTATACTTAAGTATTTATCATTTTGGAGTTGTTGATTGAAAGAAATACACAATCAACATCAAATGAAGGCACGGTACCTACTTGTCTGGTCTATTAACTAGATAATAATGCAAATAACTAAGATAGTGTAATAACTGTTATTAGCGGCAATTGACAACCGTACCTTGTCACTATTTGCGTAAGTTTAAACCGTAAAGATAACAAACTGGGTGCTGTTAGGAACCTGTTGACGTATATGAGCCACCATTTTTTTCCTGCCAGAGATGCTTTGTTCTTTTCTGTAACTTTTCTTGAAAAATAAAACCTGAGTAGTGAAATTCTAAAAAGTCAATTGATAGCAAACTGTGCAAAATTACGTATTGCGTTTGATTAAGTGCATCACAGTGATTCTACAAAACTTAGGCAAAAGTTGGTTTTAGTGAAACATAAATATTTAGGCAATGGAAAATTTTGGAATACAGTCAATCAGAAGCAGAAAAATAAAGAAAGCCAGCTGTAAAGTGTAACGACTTTATATTTATTCTAGAATCTTCCAGCAAAGCAAGGGCGAAAACATTTCTAAAGGTGTCTTCAGACAAGTTCTCATACTTCGCCTGTACTCGGACGTCGCCTCAATTAATCAAAGTTAACGAAGGCTTTAATTAAAATTAATAACGTTTTGCGGAACATTGTCGTCCGTTCGTCGCACGCACGTCGCGTCTGCAACTGTTGCACATTCATCTTGTCTTCACGTTTGTTATTAAATATTTATTGTTTTTGTTTATTTCTTTGTATTTTTAAATATTGTAAAATTTTGTCTTTTAAAAAAAAAAATATCTTTTCAAATATTATCTTTTTTTATTTAATAAGACAGTAAAGTGCTATAAGATTGGTACACATGACTGCAAAACATGCTCACTAAGATTGGGTCGATATCAAATGAGAAATAAATATTTTTAGGAATTTAGGAAGTGGTTTAGAGCCAACATTTTTGGGAAAACCAAGAAGCTTACAAGTTAATGTAAAAATAAAATATATGGACGCAGTTATCTGCTCTTGATATCACCCAGAGAATTTGGAACATCCTGGGAATAATCACATCAAAACATCAACTAGAACATGTCAAAACTTCAATAGGCAAACATAGAAGCTGATGTGAAACTGATAGTATCGCCCCAAAACATAATCGTACATTTTGAAAAGTCACTAAATTGATCTCATTTAAAAAAGTGAAAAATTGTGCCATGTTCCAGGAACCGGCAGATTCCACGTGGCGATTGCGAGAACCACCATTGTACCGAATAACACCGTCTCTGATTGATGAAGTCAATTTTTTTTCTACAAAACTAGCGTCCATTTAATCGAAGTCAAGAAAAAAACATTCCTCTAAACACCTAACAATAGCTGTTTTTTCGTAACAATAAGAGAGCGCTCTATGCGATCATCGATTACTTTTTATCGTCTACAATATCAATAATCTGTTTACGCCCACTGTTAATTTCGACGTTAGTAAAATTGAAATTTGACACGTGTTACGAAGCGAAAATAATTTTGTGGGTGCATGAGTGTGCGCTTCTAACAATTCTGTTTGTTTCTTTTGGCCGACGCCTCGTGAGTCGGCTCGGGGAGGCATTTAGTGCGTGACTAGCGGTTTTTTATTGCCTTTGTATTGAAAAAGTGTTCGAATGTGAGTCGAGTGCACCGGCACACACCCACCTGACGGCACATTATCACTCCATCTGCGACTATCTTAAAATTCACTTCAGTAATTGAGTCCAATTTGGCGAAATGAGCGGCGGACGTCGGCGCGGCTGTCATTAGCGACGTACCTAGTAATGGAGTTGCCGGAGCATCGGCCATCACTTCCAACGTTTTATTAGCAACCTAACAGTTTGTATCGTAATGCATGGTATTTTAGAATATGACAGCTCGTTCAGATGGTATTTTTATTGCGTAACACAGTTCATAGACGATACGTTGAACAAATACTTAAGTATACGGATTGAATATCAATGCGTGTTTGAAGAGCCACTTAGAGCTATTTAAAGGGGTCATCGGGTATCGTAAAAGACACTGATTGTATCGATATTATTTCAATTTTCCAATAAAAATAAAGGGACTTTCTCATGTTGCTTCGAAGCTCATTATTGGTAAAGGAGGTTCACACGGCGCGCGCGCACATGCCCCCAAAACATTCAATAACATAACTTATAAGTCGAAAACGAGCCTTCAAATTACACAAAACTGACAGCTTTAATATTTGCCCTGAGCCGAGCACCGCGCACCGTGGAGCAGCCGAGCCGGCACCGGGCAGGCAGGCAGGACGCCTCACGCTGAGCTTTTAATTTGTTCCATACATCGTTTCACGTGGTTTTTTCTGTGTTTTGTTTGAGAGGAATGGTGATCGATCGTTTGTTCGCTTTTTTACCTTGTTTAATTTTGGAAGGAGCTGGTTGGTTTCGCTAAGTCATTAGTGGCGTGGTCCGCCCGCGCCGCGCCTGCGCACAGCGACGTGTTTCTCGCTTTTCAATCTTATTGTTCCTATTTGACAGTCCTTGTTTTGTTGTACACAATGTTTTCTGTCCAAACATTCGAATGGTGTGTCAGAAAATGGTATCCCATTCCATTCTTACAAGAACCGTTTAAATATTTCCGTAGCGGGCTGATTTTGTTAAAATTTTTGAGATATATGGTAAGCATACGTAGAATCAGCAACACGAGTTATTGCGATAAACATAACCTTTCAAAAACAGTTAATCATTTTCCGGATAAACCCACAGCGATCGTTCCAAGTTCCAGGCATTGTGGAGAGAGCAGTTATCAATAAGTCTGCCGATGACTTCAAGCGTCAGTACTTGCAACCGTTACCGAAACCGTATTGAAGGGAAAATTGGCATTCATGAATCAAAATTTAATTTAAGCTTAACCTTTTCTCAAACTCCTGCGAAATTTCGACCGATTATCTGATATAATTCATGTTGCTTTCTCGTGGCGATGAACACATCGGCTCTGCTCGTCTGTGCTCGTCTGTGCTCGTCCGGGCTCGTACGTCAGGGGAAATGTCAATGATTTTGTGTTAAAGCAATGATTGATTCGCGCCGAAAGTGGGTTGTGGATAAATAGCCGTTGCTGTAATGCGCAGGACGCGGACAAATTGTCGCTGCCTCGGGCAAGCGATGATTTAACGACGACTTTGCCCCTACTTAAGTGTTTTTGCTACATTGAACGCGCAGATCGGTTGCATTGTTAGGTTCCCGTCATCTCTGGGCAACACCAACGGATAAGGTTCAGCGGTCCTTTAATGATTACTTCAATGGATGCGGTAATTCCCTTGGTCCAGACTTATAGATTAGTCATGAAATACGCGTAATCACAGAATAAATAGCTAAGCATGGAGAAAACTTTATTTTCCAATCGCTACGAGAGGTGATGAAAAAGTCTATACATCCTTTCCACTTTCCCCTATTTGCATGATTCGTGTCGTTTCTATACAACCTACCACTAAAAACCAAATGAGTCAATTAGAAGAAATGCCACAGGCGCTTCGTTACCAATTTATCTTAAGAAAAAGTCTCGTTTATCAACATTGCCATTTAACGAGCAACCAATACACGGCATAAGAGTGTTCAATCAAAATAAATATTCTTATAACGCAAGCAAATTAATATTCGGAGAGGAATCCTTTTGCCCAATTAATTCGGCGGCATTCATATCAATCTTCGGGAGCAGTCGGCTACTATCGGGTGTTATCGGGATCAGATGCGCGAGCGCCATGTTATGAGGAAATATGGTGACATTTTTGCGATGTCTGGTTGTATGTAGAACTTAATTTGATACTTTGATTGATATATTTGGCAATGAAAAGGTTTGGTAGGTGTTTGATTTTAATATAAAAACTAAAAGACAAGTAAATCTTTCAGAGCTTTCATTGTCAAAGCTTAAGCTGAAAAAAATACATTTAAAATCGATATACACGGTGTAAGACATCGACGCGCTATCTGTTACCATGAATTCAGCACTGAAATTCTTCCTTGGTTGTCAAAAAAAAATGCGTTCAAAAGTGCAATACCAACTCGGAACAGCCTAGCAAACAGCAATGTATGGTATGTATGAGTAACAACTGTTTTTTTATAACTCTGGAATGTTTAGAATCATTTACCTACTGAATTCATGGTACTGAATAATTTCTGCGTCAACGCGTCTTACATCCTTACATCGCATCGTGTACAGACAGAATATACATTTAACACTATTTGATTACACTTACGTAGTTGTTTTTTGCTCATTTTAATTTATAACTTATAACCAATATTTCCTGAATTAAAAACCGAGTACAGGATATATAAAATTAAGCTGGTTACATGAAAGCATGACGCTCGAGGTCAGCTAAGTGTATTACTTTAACCACAGTGTTGGCCTGTCAACCGTGATGAACTGCCCGTAATTGCTGCCTACCCTACTTTGTTAATACGTTAAAACAATCATTTTACGGCTCACTTAGCTGCTCTTTGTTTAATATGTGTAATAGGCTTTATAAATATGTCGGGGTGTATTGTCGTTAGTCTAGCGTGCAATGGCTATGTGTTGAAGGTATAAAATACACTTGATGCAAATGCGTACGTATTTGTAGGTAGGTACATAAATAATTTTGAATGTGTGGAGGTCCGATCGGCAGCAGGTAGTAGAAGTATAGTCAGCCTATCGTGTTCCCACTGCTGGGACACAGGCCTCCTCTCTTCGAGAGGGAGTGGGCAGTAATCTACCACGCGGGCCCAGTGCGGTATGGTAGATGTCACATGTCTTCGAATTTGTGGTTCTAGGACATGCCGGTTTCCTCACGATGTTTTCCTTCACCGTCTTGAGAGCAGTGGTGATGAAATAGTTTACACAACGTAAAGCGCCTGCCCGAGTTCGAACCCGCGACTTATAATTCGTAAGTCGAGGCCGTTACCACAGGGCTACCAGTGCACTGCTCTCCGATAGCCAGTCGTTCCATGTAAAATACTGGAATTCAGCTGCATCCGGTTAGACTGGAAGCCGACCCCAAAATAGTTGAGAAAAGGCAGGCAGATGATAATGATGACATACATAGTTTTGAATCACTCGTAAGTTTGATGAGTGAGTCCAAACTGTGGTTGAGGTCTACATCTTTACTTAGACCTCATCCACCGCTATCCATCGGGCGGGATCAAGGTCAAGAGGAACCCCATTTAGTAAATAAAAAAGATCACAGTAGTACTTATGGGCTGTTGACAGGGTAAAGTATCCCCGTGGTAGTAGCATTGATTAGGTGGATACTGAAACGACACCCCGACTGTACATGGAATTGGTTGTAGTGGCCTTAAAAGTTTCATCAGGAGTCATAGAGGCACCCAAACGATTTAAAGCTAAGCTCAATCTTATAATCTGATCAACAGATTTGTGTTTTTCCGAGAATCGAACCAGGCTCTTTGAAATCGTCAGCAGTCTAGGTGCAAACCGAGCCACTAGACTAGATCGATAATGGAAATAAAGCTAAATCTTAAGACAAGCATGCTAGCCACAAGTGCGGTACAGTCGCGGACAGAGGTGCGTACTGCGCACTGTACAGTAAATTATCGACACTGTTCATTGTTGACAGATACTTATATTACAAGTTATTTATCCGCTGCAGTTCCAACGCATAGTTGTAACTGAGAGTTTTCTTAAGAAGTGAGTTATTATTGGGCTTGTTGTTCGGTGATGTATTGACGATCAAGGTGGGTGAAGTAGGTACTCACAACTCAATTAATTATGTACATATGTAGGCTTAATGTAAATACAAGAAGTGCTGAAACTTACTACGATACTAACGTATAGACGCCAGCACATCATGCTACCCGAAACTGTCAATTTTTTCCAATCAACCTTGAACCTAATGCATTAGCGATAAAGTTGAAAATGTATTAAAGAAATTTGACAGATTGTAGTAGCTTGAATTGAAGTGCTGGCGTCTGAACTTTTTGGCATTACAAACCTTAAACAAAGAAAAAATCGATAAAATAAAAATAACCTACGAGATAAATTGCGTCCGATTCAATTTGTCTAACAAGACAAATTGAATTGGACGCACTTTTTAACATAATATATAATCTGCATGTGAGCCTACCCTCCTGCGTATAAGTGTTATGGGTCAGAAATCGCGTCTGTTTCCCGATCGCTCGTAGCAGTCGTAGCAATAAAACTGAAATATATGGTATCGTAGAACATGGTAGACACATAAACGCTATAGTCGCGAACAGTGCATATTGTGCACTACATCATCGTGACGCGCAAATACTGCTGACAGATAGGGAGTAGCCGCTGACGTACTTACACTTATCGATAGAATTGGGTTACTATAAAATTAATTACTGAAATATTATCTTAGAAAAACAGTATTAGGCTTCATAAAACTCGCTTTTGAGGTACTTATATTTATTTTGAGCTAAAAAGTATTAAAAAGAAAACAGTTTTGTGCCTTGTACGACAGCTTGTAAATTAAAGATGCCAGGTTAACTGCAAAAAATGCATGCGTGTGTCAATCTACTATGTTTGCAAGTATTTCACAATTACACGATGACAAATTTCAAAATAAATTACAGCCGATGGACACTAAAATAAATCAATAAAAATATTCGCATAAAAATAATCTTAAACATTTCAGTCATTTTCAATTTAACACTCCAGTTTGCAGCCAATGATTTATCAATATCAAACAATTATAACAGGCTCGATTCTATTTATAAGTCCATCCCTAACACGCGAGCTCTGCGATCCGGATTTATCGAGTGTCGACACAACGGCGCACCACTAGGGGGCCTCACGCGTCGTGATACGTCGCTTGTACCTCGTAATTTAAAATCTCTGATTTATAGTCCAACAGTAGCATTAAATTTGTAATCATATATTGATTTACAGCCGCGATAAGGCGCGCCTGCTGTCTTCGGAGAACACTCCACTTCTATCGCTGGTCCCTTTGTACGCAATTCGTTTTGTGCTGAAATTGCTTTTCAAACGTGGGCAGGACATATTGCACTGTGACGCGTAGTGTTCCGATGATGTTGTATAATCGAATTTGTTTACGACTAGATAAATGTTATTGAGAGGTGTTGATATTTGAATTTCATTGCTTTATTTACAGGCTGATTTTACTGCAAGCGATGGGCTCTTAACATTGGTTATGGCTCCAAGTTGTGTTTTACGAAAGTGTGAAACTCGAAACACTTGGATTTGAAATTATAATGCGTCCTTTGGTATTATTGACTTGTTTCTGGGGCGAGCAATCTCTTAATTTCCATGGAGCCACAGACACTATTTGGTAATATTTTCCGTCAGACCACTAAACAATACAACACGTCCTCACGTGGATGGAACAATAGCAGAGGTAGCGTATAAATATAAAATTAGTGGCATGTCCGCGTGTGATCGGTTTGGTCGACACTTCCTGTGCATTGTCGACGTCTCCCACAACATACTGACTTGCGCCGGCGCAGCCACTGATCAATATGCGCAGAAATGACAAGTGATCTCTGTAAAAAGTGATGTGTCCAGAAAGCAAAGTCAAAAATTTTCTTACTGTAAAGAAAATCGCTACATAAGCATATTAATGACTTTAATTTGAAATGCTTTTATTCTTTCTTTATTTTCCGACGTCGCCTAAGCTTCCTGTGTTCTATTCAGGGTTTTGCTTAACTGAGTCCCATCCTACTTGGAGAAGTTTACGTGGCGTCAAGAATGGACGTCCTTCACGTTACTACTGTAACCATAAATGGAAAGGCAACTGCCCAACAGTCTCAAGCCCTTCACAGAATTCTGCCTACTGTCCCATCTACATGATCACAGTGTAAGGGGTCCGTCACTACTGGGATGTGGGTGTCAGTGTGACGCGCCAACACTATGATTTGCTCCGCGCTCCGCTTGCGCCCAACAAACGAGTGACGCCGAATGACGTCGAATGATTGATACTAATCTTCTCCATCCAAAACCGCGTGTAATGCCCAAATTAAACAGTTCAAACTTTAATTTTTTTTTTTTAATTTTAGTATCGTTAGGACCATTGTGCATTGTGGGAATTGATTTTGCGGTTGTTATGAATGTTCAGTGCGGAGCCACATTAAAGTTGTTTGTTTTATTCATTTCATTGATATTTAGAATAGATCATATGTCTTACCACAATAACTGGAGGTAAGACAATAGAGAGACCTATACGTAAATAATAATAGTGATTAGAAAGAAAGGTTAAGGATAAGTGATCCTGGTTTTTCTTCGCAATTCGTGATAATAAGTACCAGAATATAATATAAGTAGTTTACTTACATCATACTCGTACGTTGTTTAATGAGTCAAGATATATTCGAAATGAAATCTAGAGAATGAATTCTACTTTGAATTTTTGAGGATGAGTTATGCAAGACTTAAACACAAGACGATTCTAAGGAAATTATGGGCAAGAATAAAATGAGTATTACATGTATTATAAGTAACCGAGCAATTAGTAGACACGTATGTAATGTAGGCAGTAAAGTGAGTTGCGACACCGCGACGTGTTTACGCGACTATTTCAACGCTACGTTTATCGTCCGTAAAGTTGCGGACAAACGAAACTGCGCACACACTCGCCACAGCACACGGTGCCAACGCAGATAACTGCTTCTCGGAACAAATGAAAGTATTATCAGTCGGAGTGCGCCGCTAAAGGCGTGAAGTCGTAACCTCTAATAATAAAACATTATATATTCGCGACCACGTGCCACGAATAATGACAAAATGTGCCGCGTAAAGGGAAAACAAAAGTAGGTCTTTTTAGTTGGTCTCTCGTGTATGGTTTTATAAGTTATCGGCACCTCTGTGAGTGGCGCGCGATTGTCCGCGCGTTTAATGTGGTCGCGGCGCGAGTCGTGCCGCATGCCGCGACTAGTATCGATGCATGCGCAACGCTGAGCCCGTGCTGCGATTTATTGCATCTTAATGTGGACGTGCTGTGCAATGCCTAAATTATCGTAGACGCGGTCAAATGTTGTTTTGGTTTGGTTTTATGTTTGACCTTACGGACACGGTTGTTATCTGTGATGGAAATTATGTAGACCCTCCTAAAAATGAGTAAGTAGTACTTGTATACCTACTCATACACACGCATATTAACCTTCTTTTTTTTTGGGTGGGAAATCATCAAATGACCTCTCCCGCTCAGGGCTGAGCCGAAGGGCGTGTCAGACTTTTACTGACTAAAACCCATCCGTGTTCTTTCAGTTGCCTGTGCCAGGGGCCACGGTATCTCTTTCGAACAACCCGCAGCCCCAGCGGACACATACTAACCTGCCCATTATTAAATAATATGGAAAAATACATGGAAAAAGTCCGAAATTCAAAAGAGACCATAACCCTAGAATTGTTTCAGAAAAGGGCCAACCTTTACTGAGGCAAAACTGACACATTAAAGTTACAAAAGAAATTAATCTACCGTGATGTACCTTCCACGTTTCTTATTGGTGCTATTTTTATATATTTTATATTAAATTATTATAATTTTAACAAAATATGAGACAGAACGACACGGAATCACTTTCGCCGTAAGTACAGCAGAATTACTCACTTAGTCCGGCTTTCCACAGTTTCTCTTTCAAAGAATAGTTATGAGGTAACTGAGAAAATTTGCATATATCGGGTTATCATTTACCGACTGTTAAGTACTGCATAAACTGTTCAAAATAGTTTCTTTATGAGAGATCTATTGAATGAAAAAGTATGAGCATAATTTCCATTCACTGTAATAGAAAATTACAGGTATAATTATCTGTTCTGTGCTAACAGAAGCGATGGCTTTCATTTTGACAGATCAACAACGTTCATTGCGTTATTTACGTTGCTAAGCAGACAGACAATTTTTAGGGTTCCGTAGCCAAATGGCAAAAACAGAACCTTTATGGATCTTATGGATACGTTATGTCTGTCTGTTTGTCTGTCTGTCTGTCCGTCCGTACGTCACAGCCACTTTTTTCTGAAACTATAAGAACTATACTGTTGAAACTTGGTAAGTAGATGTATTAAAATAGAAAAAAAAACAATAAACTTTGGGGGTTCCCTATACTTAGAACTAAAACTCAAAATTTTCTAGTATAATTTTTTTCTAAAGTGAATAGTTTGCGCGAGAGACACTTCCAAAGCGGTAAAATGTGTCCCCCCCCCCCCCCTGTAACTTCTAAAATAAGAGAATGATAAAACTAAAAAAAATGTATGATGTACATCTATGTAAACTTCCACCCGGAAACTCAAATTCAACTCAACTCAGTTTTTTCGAACATATGAAGTAATGGATTAGCAATATTCTTCAAAATGATTCACATTGTGACTGAAAGTGTGTTACGCACTTAGGGTGCTGACACTTTAATCAAATAAATTATTATTATTATTATTTGCTATATTCTTTCTTTATCGTTAAAAAAAAAAGAAAAAGAAAGAAGAGAGAAATACAACTAGTAAAAAGATGAACTTGGAAAAAGTAAACACCAATTGACCACTTCTGCCTGACCCTCTGGTGTCCACAAGCATGACGGTTCCTACCAATGAGGTGACAATTAGACCTCAAAAGCTACTTCCTCAATCATGAAATTGAATTTACGCCGAGTAACGTAATTACTCGGACTAATTTGTGAGCGCAGTGCGTAACAATGCGCACACGCACCACCCAGTGCGTTAATAGTGACATTGTTGTGTGAACTCTTTGTGGAAACTGATGATTGATATCGAAGGTATTGTTTATGCTAATTACTTTTGAATGGGAAGTTTTAATTTTGGTGAATGAATAGATGAAATGAGTTAGAAAAAGTAGTAGTTATAGTAGTTGTTGGGAGGAGACTTGGAAGATGAGGCGAAGTGATGAGCAAGTGAAATGAGTAAGGTCAAAAAAATATACTAAAAAAAAATTCTGATCATTGATAAAATAATTCAACATAACATTCTTGTGATACTTATAAATTTATGGTGTGACCTGTTTTGTTCAAAATCTTTACCTGTAGGAACCTATCATATATATTTCACATGAATCAATCCTATATCACTAAAGAATTCTTATCATAAAATCTGACATAAAGTATAAACTAAAATCTCAGTTTATCTAAGTAACACTCGACAATTCAAGAATCCAACGCACTTTTCTCCTTACTTCTGATATTCCGCTCTCCAGCCGACTCAGCACCTAATTGCCGGCTCCAAATAAAAGGCTCGTCAAGTGTGTGATGGGCTCGTCCCTGATACGGCGATGGTTCATAAAGCGACTATTGCGTCGTGTGAGTCTTCAAGAGTCTTACGCGTAAGTTTTCTAGTGGACGCTGGAATCCCTCATTGGGAAACGCAACAAGGAATTAGGAGTTACTAGATGTAATATAGCTGTTTGGAGGTACCTACAAAGAGGTCCGGGGGCAAATAGTGTTCCTATTCTCCTCCTGTATTTAAGGCAAGTCTATAGCTACCTGCATTATTGATTAACAAAGATATTATGCAAACGTATAGAGAAAAAAATATCGTAGAAATTGGTTCCACTCCTGAAACAGAAACTCAACTTTTATGGGTCAAAGTTTTATTTTGCAGAAAAAAACTGAACGAAAGTATGTGGTCTTAATGTTGTGCAAATGTTAGATAGTACAAAATTAATAGTTGCAGTTGCATAAGCAATTGAGCTGCTTGACCCTGATAGGGCTAAGTAAAATTTTCTATCATTTTAGTTACACGTTGTTCACAAAGCAATCGGCGCCGAAACACGCCAAAATAAATTGTGGATGTTAGGGAAAAAATTTAAACTTTTCCAGAAAACGTTATATCTTCGTCCCAAATGAAACTCAACCGTTGGAAAAATCTAAGGGACGTAAGTGGAGGTACTTAAACGGCAGTAAACGGCTCCAGGCGTCAGGGGCCGGTACGTCGACAGATACCGGGGCCAGCGCTACATACACTAGCTCTGCTGATCCCCGCCCTATTGGTTAATGTCGACACGGGATTTTGGGGACAGTTTTTATTTGCCATTGACCTAAGAAGGTGACTGTAGCTTTTGTTTGCTGCCCTGTGGTGTGAGACGATGGGGGTTTGTATGAAGAGAGGATCATTGTTATCATACTGTCGTTCTCATAATGCAATAGAACTTGATGATACCTAAATGCTACGTTTAGTTCTATAAGGGAATCTTCGATGGTTTGTAATCAGGTTGTAATTGGTAGATGCTTGTGAAAGTGCTTGCCAGTAAAAGGTACTGCCGCTATATCACTTCATAGCATAAAATAAAGTCCCCCCGCCGCCGGCGCGTCTGTCTGTCTGCCTGAACGTGATAAACTCAAAAACTTACACCAATTTGCACCAATGAACGGAGTGATTCATGAAGAAGGCTTAGGTGTATAATTCATTAAGGAATTGTGTAAATTAGCTGAAATATGATAATAATTGTTGAAGATGTTGGAAAAAGTCATGCCAACTCGGAGCTTTACTAGAGTGCGCCACGTAAACCTATAGTTTTTTTTTAAACGTTGCCTTATACGTTGTTTTAAAAAGAATTTAATGAAAACAATGTATAAATGGGATATTTTCAGACATCCACGCGGGCGAAGCCGGGGGCAAAAGCTATAGTAAGTACATATTTCACATCAAACTGTATCACTATGTTCCGATTCGGCTGTGGATGAAGTAATGGGAACAGGCAGTTCTCTTTTCGTCATTTTTATAGATGTTTCTAATGCAAGCCAACACCATTTTTCTTGTAACTTCTATCAAGAAAAACAGCACCGTCTCAAGATGACTCGAGGGCGGGCGGTGTCAATAGTTCATCTTTATCAATCTAAATTGCATTGGCTCTGTGTTTGACCAACACTGTTAGGTGTGTGCTCAGCCGAGGGGAGAGCATCTTTATGAGGCAATGAGATGAACTTAATACTGTAAGAAGACAAAGTTCAAACGGTGTGCAGACAGGGTGTTAGAGACCAACCTTTGACTTAGTTTTTATTCTGTTAAAAACCTTTTAAAGGTCAGGATCAGGATGCCAAAGCCAAAGTATTCAATAACTAGGTTGAACTAAAATTTGCAGCCCAAAGTATACTATGTTATCAGTTACTTCGATCTGCATCTATACATAGTTAATCCTTAACCATATATGCAAAACTAAGCTAGACATTCAAAAAGAATAGTCTACACAAGTTACTCGTAAGTTATGGAATCAGGCGTTACTTTGCGGACAACTTTCTTTTACACAGTTGCTTCAAGGATTACTTCACCCTTCCAAGAAAAACTAGACAAACGACCATCAAACGGCAAATAAAAAGAGTCCAGTGACTTGTGACGTCAGAGGAGGAGATAAGAGGAAGCTTGTAAGTCCGGGGCGTGTTATCAATCTATATTGTGGAGCACTTGACCGGCGACATACGCCCCCTGCGAGGGGCGAGGCTGCCATGTGATGCTGTATACATGAACGTAGATACGAGGGTATGGTGTCTCTTACTGAAGATACCTACAACAATGGATTAAAAAAACACACATACGAACGAAAACGCTAATTGTAAAAATAGACCAAGTGCGGAGTGCTTTTCAATCTAATTATTTTTTTATTATTTTGTTGTTATAGCGGTCACTATAAAAATTTCAAGTATCTACCTGTTACGGTTCAAAGGTACAGATGTGACAGACGGACGGACACACGGACGAATAGCGGAGCCTTTGCCGTTGGTACCTTTTGGGTACGGGACCCTAAAAATGAGTGATAAAAAAATATATTGTCTATGGGACCTGCAACTTTTACCTGAAAAGGTGACAAAGTTTCCCATGAAAGTTAATATTTCTACAGAACTTAGTGATGAATATTGTTTCTACAAAGATAACATACTTAATTCAGTTGTTGTTAGAGACGGCGGTCTGCCTTTTATTAGTATTAACTAATAAATAAATAAGCAACTCTATCACGCATTTTAAATCAGAGACCAACAAGTTTAGAATTTATATAAAAGCATAAAACTGTAAAACTGCTTGTTAATGGCCTTAGTTAATGGCTAATAAATTCTAATTTTGGAATCTTACAAAACTATGGGTACCTACGAGTTAAAAATAACGGTCACATGTTTTATATCTCGTAGATAATGGTTATTAAGTATATGAAGCAGTTACTATACAGTTTTAGTTTCTAAGCAATTAAATATTATACTTTGCAATTTCTGTAATCTTTACGAGGTTTAGTTAAACTACCAATAGTATTGTTAACCGAATTTAACAACTTAGTTTATCGTAATTCATTTTATTTTTAATTAGGTACGCAAAATAATTATTAAAACTCAGTGTAACTTTAAAAACTAATAAATAAAATACGTTTAAACCGGAGTTAATGAGTTGTTTAAAGGAAAATTTTGTAATGAATATTGTGATACACGAAAATGGTTTTCCGAGTAGGTACTACATCTGAACAAACCCTTTGAGGACCGCCGATGCCCTGGAGCTTGTCGGCTTAGTAATGTTTTAATTAGTTTAGGTACACCTTACACAATGTGAAGTGTTTATAGCAATCTCAGAAACCTTATCTTGACATCCGATAACTTTAAGATTCATATAATTAGGCGCATAAATAAAAATGTTTCGGCGCACATAAAAATTCATGGCGCGAAACGAGAATACGAACAAAAAAATAACCTTATCTTATTATATTTAATAATAATTCGTTTTGTATTAAGGTCAATTGCAATGAAAAAACTAAAAACGAGGGTTTTGGCTAAAAATAAATTTAATTTCTCAGTGCGATAAGTTTTAGGTATATGTACTTGATTTTTGAAGTACCTACAGGATATGGTCCACTATTTAGGTTACCTAGAACCTAAGACCAACAGGAAAAAAGGAAAATTCTTAGAGATAATCCGGCGAACACAGGAGACAGATATCGATGAGGAAGAATATGGTCGGAGGCTTTGTATATTATACCTACCTGTGCCTACCTGCGGGTCAGCTTAGTCAAGAAAACAGAAATTACTAACAAACAGTTTACTAATAAGGTATCATTATCGCAATCATCCAAGACGTTTTAAAACTCAGAAATGTGGATGATTACAGGCTGGAGCGATAAATAAATAATCATGCGTTGAAAAAAGATGGAAAAGTAATTTACTATACCTACAATACCTATGTACGTACGTGGTTTTCAAATGAACAGATACCAACATTTTCTATAAAATAATAATATTATTCTGTTTAGGTGAAATAGCTCCGTTACACGTGTACGAACAACACGTGTAACCCTTCAAATGAAATATTTATAGATACTTAGAACCAGAACACACGGAACGGATTCAAGACTCCCAAATACAATTTTGTGTAAATATTACTAAACCAATTGAACAAATTGAAACATTTTATCTACCTGCCCACGCAGTTTATAATAGCAAATATCAATTTCTTAAATTTATCAATCCAGTCATTGAAATTAATGCGTGGATTTCGCTTTGGTCATTTTTCATAAATACAAAAATTGCGTGGGAAATTCTGTTTACTAGAAAATAAAGAATTAGAAAAGTATGGTAGATACTTTTCCAATTCTTTATTTTCTAGTAAACGGAATTTCCCACGCAATTTTCCTACACACACACAAACCTCCAAAAACGTTAATTCAGGAATGAAAGCAGGACAATCGACTGGCTTCCTAACGTAGTACATAAATTAAAGACGGCTAACAAGGGAAGGAAGGGGTCGGCATTCCGGCAGCCGGCCGGTTCCGGCGGACGCACTCGGACGGCCGGTCCGGTCCGCCCGGCGACTGACCACCCCCCATATGGCCTTCCGTTTGTATATCAAGATAATACGCCTTTTGATGTAAGGCTTTCAGTTTGTAAAAGAGTTGTCAACCTTAGAATGGATGGTTGTAACAAATGAGAATGGAATTTTTCTAGTTCAAGTGAAGTTTTGATATGCGACCTCGTTTATATGTTATATAATGTGGTTAACTTACCTTTGGCATGAATTGAATCACCGAAAAAAGACAGTTCTCGGAAAGGTAAGTCAAAACAAAACTTTGCGGAACTAATTTCAAAGAAACTATCGCTGAAAAAACTGAAAATAATTAAACGGTACGTTGCCATAATTTTCCACGTACTGCGTGAAGCTAGCTGGACTACATGGAGCTGTCAATTCATGAATGTGCATCGATTGGTAACGTGACGTATGTGGCACATGACATTCAGAATGCAATGCTCAAACACACACCAGAATCAATCTATGTATAACTTAAATGTGTTACCATCATGTAGATCATTATTTTTATGTTTTAAGTTTGTAGGGTACATCTTTTCCAAAAAGTTTATCATATACAAAATCAAAATTAATTCATTCAAATCTGATTATGATGATGATGATGATGATGATTATCGCCAGTTTTTGACGGTTAAAACTAGATCTACAAAACGCCTATACTTCAGCACTTCCTAGTGTTGAAGATTTCCTTTAAAAAAAATCTTTTTGAAAAGAAAAACAATACGATGATAGTTTGTAATAGGTATCTAGTAGACTCGTATCTCACATCTATAATACGTGTCTCGTATCATGAACAGTAGTAAAGTTCGTAGCGATAGCGTAGCGGTACTAAACTTTGAAATTACAGAAACGAATAATTTCATATACCTAATTGTATGCCTCGTCGATACACCAAATATATGTAGAGTTTCGTCATCAGGTAGTACATAATACCTCTATGTATAACTGATATGTAGCGCAGTACATAAACACGCGTCAAGTCGCTGAAACTAATCGAGTTTTCAGTTCTAAGTTATTCTGTTTGAAACCCACGAACAAGTTTCAATACGTTTACAGCCTACGATTCGATTCCAACAAATCGTTTGAAAGTCAATATTCAGTAACGCTTCTGTCTTAAAAACTTCGAGTTTTCATTTAATTTCCAAATTTTTTCCCGGAAATGTCACTCCATGAGGACCATGTTAAAATGAGATCACCAGTTGCAGTGCGGAGTTGATGCTGTTGCAATGTCCATATTATGTACTGAATTGGCAAGTCATTATGGTCTAGTAGCATTCACCAGTATTAGGTATGTAGGTAGGTACAGTGACATTTTCCACTCCAGCTGTATTGCCACATTATGATTTAAAATAATGGTTTCAAATGTTTCTATAACGTTTTTATTGACTAATTCCTCTACCTATTCTAATTCCTTATTGTAGCATTACAGCTGAAGTGGAAAAATGTCAACTGACTTTTGGAGAGCATAAATCCTATTGAAATAATAATCCACGAACCAACCGAGTCGTGTGCTCTAAACAGTCCACCACCAACATTCCCGGAATGTAAGCGTCTTTAACTAAATACCTGTCTATATCATAACAGTGGATATGTGCGAGTATTACAGGTACGTAGTTATAGGTACATGTACAAGTATAGACGGATCCGGGCCAAGGATTTGTATCGCCCACCGCCCAAGTTCGGTAATCTTGATCTGGCGGCTGTGGCACCGAGGTGACAACGTGATGGCGGATCCAGCCGGAATTAGGTAGGAATGTACTTGCGACCAAATAAGGATGGTAACGGATATCTTCTAGCATGATTCCTTTCTTTGACAAGGTAGCAATCGTGTAGCAGACTAGAATAGAAAATTCAATAAAACTTTACTTTCTCGTAATACGGTAGTCACTTCAGTGAAGATGTAACTAAGTACCTAATCATTTAAACTTCAGCTAATGACTTCACCCTACCTTGACGGGAAAAGATATTAAACTTGGAGTGTGATTACAGATATACGACCAAGCAAAAAGGCAGACACCAGCCTAGCTTGACTAACTGAGTAAGTAGAAGAAGGCAATGTTAATTATGTAAAATTGAAATATGTATGTATCTGGAATTATAACACCCTGAGTCAGACCTACGAATTCACCACAAAACACAGCGAACCAAAGTTCAGACTAGTGATGCGCGTAGCTCAGTATCGAGTATCGATAGTCATTGTCCGCTCACGCCCGCGTCTGCCCGCCGCGTCGATAAAAAGATTACACATTTGCGTATATGATTCGTGCGTGATGTGAATAATAATGTGGCCTCCCCTCGCACACTAATAGATTTTAATCGGCCGGCCAACGACTTGTGTGTGCGATTTCATTAATTTTTTGGTTTCGTTTTGCTGTGACCATTTTTGTGGTTGATGTTCCATGCAGGTGGTGAGAAAGTAAAGGATTGAAGGTTGTGTTACGGATAAGATGTGGTCCACCAAACACATTCAGGGCCTATGAGAATCGTTTGCTTGCCATTATATAAGTAACGAATAACATAACATACCTATGATTGTACAATCAAGTATTTTCCAACTAAACAGACAGCTGTGCTGCTGGACAGTTTGTTGCGCCACTTCTTCTTCCCAGCGATAGCACTAGGAAGTGGTTTTTGGGGGACTGCCTTTTGTAATTTTGACGTTCGAAAAGTGCTGATTCTCAGGCTAATGTGAATAAATGACTTTTGATTTGATTTTCATTGCTTTGACAACTAATTACTTGAAATACAAGACACTAAGACTCGATTGAGCCCCCGTAGAACTACATGCATAATTTAGCCATAACAAGTGCACATTGAATTCACCTACCCAACGTTCCTTAACCACTCTCACTGATCTCACATTAAAGTCTCAAGAAGACACGTAAGACATACAAAAAACATTTGATAAATCGCTTATTTACTTCGGCATCCCTTGCTTCATTTAAATACAAGACACTTACAAGCAGCTACTTACCCATCAATGTACGTAAAAAACACGCCAACATTTGTACAGCAGCCGTAATCCGCTGCAAGTTCTCATCCAAAGTGATTGCTCAACGGCTTTCCTCTTTTTTATCTAGTTTATTTTGAAATATTAATGGCGTCGGCATTAAGAGCATTAGTACCCTTTGTTATTGCAGTGTGAGAATCTGCATGGCCTGTGCTTTGCATACGCGGCGCGGGGTGGGCCAATGTATTCGTCAACACGTAAATAAATAATGATAAACAGTGAGATTTAGTTGTGGGACTTGAACGAGTTGTATGTAGTTGATAGGGTAATTGAGCTAGTGATTTATATAATTTAAGTATAGATAGAGTAGGTATAAACAATAACTGTAAAATGTATATATGCCTACTTACCTATACCTTTTCTTCAAGGATGGACTTGTCATGGTGATTTCAAAAGGAAGAACAAGTACTTGGGCCATTAGCAACTTTAGAACGAGGCTACCTCTGAACCTTTAAGAACAGCTGTGCTGCTGGGGAGTTTGTTGCGCCACTTCTTCTTCCCAGCGATAGCACTAGAAATTGGTGAAGGGCGGCGGTTTTGGGGGACTATCTTTTGTAATTTTGACGTTCGAAGAGTGCTGATTATCAGCCTAATTTGAATAAATGACTTTTGCTTTTGATTCTTTGATTGGTAAAAATTAAAAATTTGTATATATAAAAAAAAATTAACAATTTAAATTAATAAATTGAATAGTGAATAATTGTATATAATAATACTAGTAATATAATAAGAATGTAAATATCGTCAATAATTAAATAACAATACTTAATGGCTTATACACTGGCCATAAGAATGTATGTATGTACACTTAATAAAAATTAGCACGCTTGCTTGCAGACAGAATACAATAACACTTAGGTTATAAGATCTTGCCTTAAATACCAAAACAATGTATTTCTAGCTAATAAACGTTTGATTTGATTTCATTTGATTTCTCACACATGCTTTATCAAGCATGTATGAGACATGGCTTACAGAATGTAAAATACAAAGCAGGGCCAAGTCTACTAATTTACAAACGTTACAATTATCTCTCCATTGCGATTTTTTAAAAGATTTGCCATACCTACTAAATCTGTCAAAACTCACCATGACCCTTGAACGTTTCTACAAAAGTAGCATTGGTTCTTTGCAAACTTGTGTTTTCAAGGTCAGATAGTAACCTCAATCCCATTCCAGTGTCGGAGGCACCTAAAATGCTTAACATAACGTAATCGCTGTCCAATATGACCAAATGTTTTCATTTCTAATAGGCACATTCACATGTTCATGGCAACAAATTATGTATTTACCTGTTATTGTAGATACACTCTAGCACCAAGAAAATAAGCAACTGTTTCATCAACAATGTTTTCCATTCCAGTGGCCACAACGGCAATCAACTAATATCAGCTACCGTTCAATGAGCAAACACAACATTTTAATAAACCAGCGGTACAGCCGTACACGGAACGGTTAAAAGATCAATACAGAGACGATATGAGCCCACCGAGGTATCTACGCTCACAACAATATATCTGGCGATAGTGGAGCGATGTCTGCCCATAATATTCTTTGGGGTGCATCTCATTTGGCTTAAGAACCAGCCTTTGTCAACAAAGTTGGGGGCGGACGGAAAAATCGATAGTGGCCACGAACGCAGGCCTCCGATCATCGCCGCTTGTCTCCCGTAATTCGTGTCTCAATTTTAAATTTTGAATGTCTTGAATTTCAAAAACGATTTAGTCATTAGTTGCCTAGATTTCTTCGAGAGCAGTCGTGGGTGAATATGTCAGAAAAGTGCCCAAAGGTAATTTCACCTGAAGATTACAACTATTGTAGTTTTTGTAAACTTAGTTATAGAGTTACTTGACCTTATAGCCATCATAGTTATTCTAAATTGCAAACTTAACACCCAAAACATACAGTCTACACCATAAAAGGAAAAAGTTCGTGAGACTAATGTTGCAGTATAAGTTAATGTTAACCGTAAACAATATCCATATACTTTACAACGACATAGGAATTCCATTGTACGACGCAAGAAGATGTAGGTTAATATGCAAATAAGTGAAACTGCGAACACATGCAACGGCTAAAACAAACTGCTCGTAAATTACTATTTGCTGTATCATCGGTAAATACTGATTTAAGTTGCGATACTTTATCATTATCAAGCAGGTCAGTTAATATCTTCAGATTTATTTTGACTAGAAGCAGCTGAATTTTCACTCAGAAAGAAGATCAGTTGAAGTACCAACATCCTCAGCCCAACCTGTAGATTTCATGAATCGCATTTGTTTCGGTTTTGTTTGTTGAGCAACTGATTTGTATTAATTGTCAGACTTTAGAGGCTTCATTCAGACTTCTCTTTCTAGAATGATGTTGCGATCATCATGTGTGTACTCTCTTAAAATTGAACTCACAATACTCTTTAGTTAGTACTGATAGTACTTTACCTGTTAATACTTAGTTTAATTAAAATCAATGTTTGACTCTGAACTTAAAACTGGACATCCAAAGCCAGGCACTACTAGAGCAACAAAACAAACAATTAGTTAACAAAACAAAGAAACAAACACGCTATCACTTTTAATACAAAAAACTGATGGATCGTAAGAATATTGAATAAATAATTAAAATAATAATAAGGTACCGTCATTAATGAGTGCTAATCACAAGTTACAGCGGCTGACGCACGGTGATACGTTAATTATTAATCATTACTTCATTAGACAATCAGATATGCTAATTCTGTATGCGTAATGCAGTCTAGTTGGCATATTAAAGAGCAGTTAGAACAGCTTAGTTTGTGATCGAAAGTTAGCAGTAATTATGTCTGAACATGTACGATGTTGAAGTTTCCAAAGAACTGAAATAATTGCATGTTAACCGGTAACAAATAACTAAAACATTTTTTTTTTAAATAATCTATTACAACTTATACAATAGAACTACCTACCCATGCTAGTAAAGGTAACTAGTGTGAGACAAAAAAACAGTTCCAACTAGTTAGTTGAGCACGAAATATACCTAAATCTAAATGCAGTATTTGTATTTCGTGCTCAATTCGTGATTTATTCATGCTATTAAAAACCACAGATAATATTTAAACGTCCACATAATGTAGCGAGATATCTTAATCATAAATCAATTATTTATTCTGATTTAAATAGAATTCATAAATAGATATAATTTTGTTTACTCTTGATATTATGTGCAGTAGTAGCAAATTAACTAAAATAACTTTACGGCTCTATTAATTATAAAATATGCAAAATTTTCACTAAACGGCGGATCATTTTTCATAGTCACACGTGTGAAATGGTGATTAAGATCGAGCGGCGTACGCGCATGCCAACTGTAAGTGGGTAGACCCGAGGTCATACTTATAGCGGAAAATAAATTAAGAAATGATGGTGAATAGAATACTAAAGCTTGATTTCATACAAATGCTGCAAATTAAAATGTAATCCGAGCAGACTTCAAACGTAGGTATATATTCAGAGCACTTACAGGTAAACAAGAATTATCCTGACTTTTCGAGTTTGGTCACCTAATTTTGACACTGTTCATATTATGTTTATAATAAATCATAGGAAAAAAAATAGAGGTTGGTTAGACCAACAAGAAATGACATGAGTCGCTGTTGCAGAAGGAAACAAAAGTTGAAACGTATCGAGAAAGTATGAATTGATAGTTGTAACAATATTTCAGTAGTACAGAACGAATCAATAGACAAGAACGATAGCCTCAGTCAAGTTGACACGATGCGCTACACCGTCGCTGTGTGACCGCGGCCGCAGGCGCGTAATAAGCAGCGAAATGCTAATCCCCAGCATACATGTTTGTGTAATGAGGCTACTTGCTTGCTTAAATAAATATTGAGTGACCGTTCAACGCGCAGAGTTAATCAATCTCTCACAAGCCACTTAAAAAATGGATGTTATATAATTACAAGTGATGGATTTTTGCCGTGCGTTCAAATAGAAAAACCCTCTCAATTACTACTTTGAATAGTTGCTTTCTCTGGTGTGAAGGAATAGATGTTATCGTGTACATATAATTCAAGTAGTTAATGTTGAATTCATTATAGCAATAATGTTGAATGGTAATGATCTGTTGTAATTAAATATACCTATGCACAGGTATAAAAGCCCTTGTACATTCATATTTTTTTGTATAAACAACATCACAATTAAAAAACTTTACAACACAACAAAAAGTCCCATTTAAAGCACGTTCCGAATTCAAATCAGACACCCGCTTGGTTTATTACGTCGATATGTAAATTTTGTACAGCGTCACTACCCTTATAAAGACCCTGTTTGAATTGAAAATTTAGTTGAACGAGCGAGAGTAAGCCGACATTCAGCCAGTGCGGCCACGTCTTTCAGCGAACTCGCTGCTTCTCTAACGTAACACGCAAATAAAAGGTTTAAAAATACATATCGCTGTGTAAATCCTCCTTATCTACACGTGCTGTTGTTGTTATGATAATCTGTGACTTGAACTGTCAAAAAAGCGCGCAAACGTGTTTGTTTTTTAATCTATGACATTTTGATCTGTCAAAAAGCGCGCGTATATGCAGGACTGCGATTGGTTCGCTTCTGCTCGGTTGTTATGACGGCAAACGATAAGCGGTAACGAGTGACGTGTCACTTGATATTTCGATCTGTCAAAATGTGAAAGAGACAGAAGATAACGTTGGAGGGGGACGGAGTGATCGCGTGCATGTTACGTTTTCCGTAACGTAAGTAAATCATTATAATCATAGCTGTGATACTAAATTGAACTTTGTCTCGCGATTGCATATAGGAACATGCAATAAGACGACTACTGGTTTTGCAGAAGCATTCAATTAGTTAAACGTAGCCAAAAATGAAAACATTCATAACGGATTATTCAAATTAAATGAGCTCTAATCTCACCTAACCTGACTTTCTCCTATTAAGTGAGATGATGGTTAGATATCACAAAATGGTAGTATTTAGATTTGATGTGGTATTTTAATAAAGCGGAGGTATGTGTGTTTAGCGGGAGGTGATAACTCATAGAGAATGACCTCATCACGCTGCGGGAATGGCATTCGGTATGCGTCATGGAGGACGTGATACGACGTCGTCCCAGTTCGCGTTCCGATATCTTTATTATATCCTAATATCGTACTTCTCTTCTGATATTTTAATAACTTTATAAGTGATATAAACCTATTAATTTTAATAACGTGTGATAAAAACTGATGTATCGGTTCTTTCACTAGCGGTGGTTAACAGCATTCAGAAAGATTTGATTGATTTGAAATATTTCTCTGTCGACTTTAAATGGAAGTCTTTAAGTATAAGAAGTATTACTTAATTACAATGTAATGTTTCTTTTTTATAAAATAATTAATTAAAACAGTTAAAGCCCTATGTGTGGCCCAGACTAAGCACGCTAGGGAGCACCCCATCTCGAATCGTCCCAAGGGTGACATAAGAAGCGAATTGTTAGTAGCAGCAGCATCAGTTTTTTTTATTGGATACATTGAATATCTTTCGAGGCTGAACAGGAATAAAGACCAGTCTTACAAGAACTGGTT
The DNA here is from genome assembly GCA_945859715.1 of Apamea sordens. Lineage (NCBI taxonomy): Eukaryota > Metazoa > Arthropoda > Insecta > Lepidoptera > Noctuidae > Apamea > Apamea sordens. The sequence goes on along the minus strand of OX243990.1, from coordinate 22,282,200 downwards.
AAATGATAAACCACCTACACAGTAGCAGTCTACATCGAGTTCAATGTTTACTAACGGACTTCGAACGGCTCACAGAGTTAACAGACAGATACGGGTTAGTTGTACTTAGTATTTGAAATACAGTCAGAGAGATTAATTGGTTATCAAATTGACACACTAAGTCAATTTGCCGTGTTGTAGCTATTGCATACAACTGTCAAAGAATGACAGGTTGCGATTTAAATACTTATACAGATACAAATATAACAAATATTCAAGTTGATTTTCAATTTGCTTAACAATTAATTTCTCTGACTGTTGTAAAGTCACAGAACTTTGGACGGAAAGTAAAACAACTTTCAGTCTTCGCTTCATCACCACGTTTTAATGATTATCTAACCCCAAAATGAAGAATAATCGACCACATGCCTTCACTGAATGGTTTTAAATGAGCGTCACAACTATATGAAAAGCAATAAATTGCGAACTGTCTGTTAATTAAACGGCAATGCGCTGAGTGGAGACATGATTGAACTGCGTGATGTACGAGTGAGCCAAACAATTCAATAAAGGTTTATACGTACCGTGTTGCATGTTGCACATTTTCGCAGAGCAGCAGAAAATCAGTTTACAGTATTTAGTCCATCTCAAGTTTCTTGCTAATACTTTAATTGGAGTTTTGTTATTGTGATGATATTTATTTAATTCATTAATTAGTGGTTTGTTGGTTTTGCAAGCAAGTGCGATAGATTTTGTTGTCCTTTTTTTCACAGAACAAGCGAAATGTTTCCTTGACCTGCTCTTGCATAGTTACTTCCATTCTTATCATTAAGTATAACCAACCCTTTCTTTACCACAAGGTACCCCCTTCCCTAGGAGGGTTCCTAAGCTTAATGACGAAATTATTTTAATCTGCTTTCAACATTGCTGAAATAAAGTTTATATAAGTTGCCCAGTTGTCGGATGCTTTCGTACTGCTCGATCTTGGTGTGGGGAAAGAGTGGCAAACCTTAAGAAATTCTAGAGAATATGTTGAAGGAGCATACACAAGTTAAAACATCTAGCTAAGGATATGAAATACATAGTTAGCATTGATTAGAAAATAGTGGATATTGCTTCAATTTGTATTTGTGGAATATAACAGAGCATCAAATTGCCTATTGTGAAATTCGAACGTGACACTCGAAACCATAATGCAAGAACTCAAGAACGTTTCCCAATCCGGTGTTCGTTAGGTCTCCAATCGATGACCACTCCAATATTGAATCCTGCAGTACCCTCACTGCTCCTCAGCCTCGGGGCGCGATTACCATAACAAGACCCCTATTACGCACCTACGGCTATACATCGACCACCTAAACTTTACCGTTGCTACCCGAAAAATCACGAACAACGACTTCGCCAGCACAATTTTCGCAACTGCACTAATATATTTGTAAAGCCTTTTGTTACTGTCAAAACTAGAATTTGACAGTCGAATGCTTCGTTTGTCAATTGCTATTGATTACTTACGGTGTAGTAGTCTGCCGGCGGCTAATTTGGGGGCTGCAGTTAGGTATTTTTCGTCGCTAACTAGATAACAAGTGGTTTTAAATTGGAATCTACATAATAATGCGCGCGTAGGGTAGTGTAACGAAGTTGCGAGGGGCGCGACGTCACTCATCGTCTCGTCTCGCGCCCTGACGTTATGTGCTGGGTATATATTACATATTGCAGCTGTAGGTGCGTGTATGTCTGCTGCATGGCGGCCCCAATAAATGATAAATGATTTTATTTTTGTAAGTAGGTTTGTACAAACACTTTTACACGTCAATCATATTTTAAAACTAGAATAGGTAGGTAGGTACTACCTTATAGCGCCTTTCTTTATTTAATGTATTTCGAACTGCTACAATAGTTTAGTTGAGAACAGAAACATTACTCATCAAACACTCCTCCTCATGAAACACTGTCATTAACCTGTTACAAAATCACAATCCATCATCTTTAGAACAAATCTAAGAATAACTTGTAGTCAAGGCTAGGGAATTTTTTCATGTATTTATTCACGCCAACAGATGTCGCTGTACACAAAAACAGGTTTCCACATTTCTGTACAAAAACATTGTGCTCACAGTCCACTAACCACCCGAAAAACTATGTTATTTACCTTGTTTTAAAAATATAAAAGGGCCACAGAACGGCAGAGCCGCCGGCGAACAATTGAAAAAACATTGGCGGTACGAACGGAGGAAGAGCACGTGCTATAAATTATCAATATCCCATGATAAAACAAACGCGCTCGCAGTCCACCGCTGTTTGTGTTTGTCCCTTTGTTTTTAAATAAAACTTTGTGATACCGCTGCACGGCGCTGTAATAGAAGTAAAAATAACAAAACAAGCATGAAAACTATAGTTTAAATTATACAGAAAGTTATAGAAAAATATAGCAAAATGCAAAAAGAGATTCTAGCAGAGCGTGGTTTCGATCCACGGACCTCTGGGTTATGGGCCCAGCACGCTTCCACTGCGCCACTCTGCTTCGTGTTGGCTTGTTCGAAATAGCTGTATAGATTTTATCGACGGACAAATTACCTGTTATTTTTATGTTGAGGAAAAAAACTGAACCATCAGCGTTTGTGTATAATTTTTTTCAAACTTTTTATTTGCTATTGCACGAACTAGATAATTTTGTAAAGTCAAAATTAAAAAATTTTCACAGTTTATTTAAGTATACAAATAAAATGTGAAATTGCCAAAAATATTAACTATAACAAAATCGATTTTGCAAGTAGCATTAAACATTCAAGTGTTTTAAAACCACTTGAAAATATTTCAATCGAGAGTGATGTGTACTTAACTCACCGGGTTGGCAGAGTGGTGTCAGTAGCCGTAGGGCACTTTTATTTAGTTCCAGAGAAATGAACCTGAATGCCGCATAAATTGTTATGATGGAGGCTTCAATTTTTTTTGAGATTCAAGTATACCCGTATGTATAACTTTTAATTAAATTAAAATAAGTTTTGCTAAATTGTTAATTCCGTAATATTAACCATACTTTATTTTTAAAAAACCTAAGTAATGTCAGACTGCAATCATCAATCAAAATGTCTTCTTTTTAGTCTTTAAATTAAAATAAATTACTTTATCAATAATTAATAAATGCCATAAATAATAAAATGCCTTAAATATCAAACAATGAACCTTTCCTAAGAGCATTTTTCCCTTACCTACCATTTTTCGTACAAACACTCATTACCAAACACATACTTAACGTAGGCGTTAAACAGTTATTACGACAAATGACGTGCCCCAGTGCGGGAATTAACAAATATGGCATATCACTTGTACACGCGGCTGGCTAGGGTGGAGAGGGCACTCATCAGCCGCGCCACTCGCAACAATGGAAGACCTCGGGGATCCTGTGACGCCAATAAAATGGTACAAACGCACAAAGACGCCCCGCGGCGCCGCTCGGCAATGGTGCCGTTCTTTATGGTATTAGAACTGTTAATCTCGTAGGCTAGGGTGTCGACTTTATTGCTTTTTAGGTCCGGAGCTGCTAATCTTGTTGAGGAGATGCTGGTTGATTTGTTGGGTGACGGGTGCGGAATTAGCCTGCTAAGTGGCCTGTTTGTTATATAGCAAAGAAAGTGAAGGGAATATATAAAAGTAAGGAATACATATATAGTAACAAAGCAAAAAACCATTTAGGTAGGTAGACACTTTTAAACCATTGTTTAAGGTAGGAGGAGTAAGTACTTAAATTAAAACCATGCACACTTTCGTCACAGATTAAATGACGATTAACTTTTCCCAAAAACCACTTGGCTCAGATCACGACAAGTGGTTTTGTTTTGAAAAATTCTTTATTAACATAAAACATTTACATACCTGTAATACTTAGAATAAAGTAACAGTTACACTAATATTACAAACAACACTTTTACAAGCTAGGATCACCTTTATAAGTATATAATAGTGATGGTTACAAACTTATTACAGCATGTCGCATTTAATCATTTAAAGCTTGCATTAAATGATGAAATTTTTGTGACAATTTCATTTATAAAAAAATAAAAATTTGGGGGTAGCAGCAAATTCTTAACTACGCGCTCAGCGTATGTGCGACCGGTACAAACCGATCACGACAAGTAAACCTTCATCAATGAATAAAGTTCTAAGTATCAATTTAATTATAAGAAAGAAGAAGCGTGGGTTAATTTGTCACTATATTATAGTGACAAATTAACTCACGCTTCTACTAAAAATGCAACCAGCCAACGCAAAGGGTTGCCACACTAAGGAGGGTGCATTCCTCTCGAACCATAAACCAAAATTAAAACTTTTCGATACATTACCCTCGCACAATGAAACCATTCCGCTTCTGACTAAATACTCAGCATTAAGGTGTCCTTAGTCAAATGACATTGCTTTTCGACACCCTAACTTAATTCGAAGTCCATTACCATTACAAAATCAACCATATTTACTTCAGATAAAGCATTCTTTTGGAAATCCAAAAAGCATCGTATAGGCCGTATGTGTTGCTACTTAGAATAAAAAATCTTTATGAATGGGGTCGACGTGTGACGATGTTGCCCTACTTTAATAATTTATTTCAGCAATTCAGCCAATTGTTTTATGATTTTTTCCGGTTTGCATTTTGCAATCATATTACTAGACTTTTTCATAAAGCATCGTAGATAATGAAAATGGAGGTGCTTATTAACATTAACACTTTTCATATTTTTTCTTATATTGTCGATTGAATCTTGAGTTTGACAAGAACTTCCTACTTGACAACACTGTTTAGATAGTAGATTTCTACAAAATTCCAAATTTTCGACTATTTCAGTTTCTTCCTCGGCTTGCTAATAGCAGAATAAACACTACTTGCAAGAGTAGACACCGTTTATGAAGCCTATATCCATTACGACGCTAAAAATAGCCCACCAGAGCCTACTTACAGTTTTAGCTACAATCTGAAAGTAATATTTATCAAACAAAACACAGTATTAACTTCCCCACATCCACCCCAGCATCATTCATAAAATAATAGTGTTCGTCATCAAAAGGGACGTTTAACAAATGATACGACGTACTTCTATTGTTAAATCTTTTGTTGTTTTGTTCGTATTTTCTCGTGCGTGATCGTAAAACATCGTAAATTCAGATTTCATCACTCAATTCTGTACTTAAGGATGGAGAGCTGAAGGTTAATTTTCCAGTGGTATTGGGTTCAGAAACTCTATGTTTTATTTTCACATGATTTGTAATACGTACAGCTAATAAGTCACATGTGTATAATTATTATTTTATTGCTCGCGATTCGAATGCAAGTCATGATCGTTTGTGTTTGGGTGCACTGTCTCACTTTTTTTGCTTTCGTTTTTAATTTTGATCGTCCCTCATTGTTTTATAGAAGCGTAGGATGTATTATATTGTCAGTTGTGATTTGTGCTGACTGTTTTATGTCTCCGTTTAACTTTACACCTTATTGTAAAGAGATAAGCGATAGTTTTTATGTCCTTTAATAGCGTTCATTGTCATCGCGTCAACTTTTGCAATTGTAATTACTGGCGTCTCGTATATTTTGCAGTGATATGGATAATTCAAGGATGTTATTTATGCGTACAAACTTCTTTCATATCTGTTACCTTTTTGTTTCAACTTGTTCTGTTGGTACGATTTAAAGAATGCCTTAGCAGAAAAGTGCTGGTGCATTTGTCTGCTATGGCATTCTTTAAATCGTAGTTTACACTTTTTAAGTCAAACTTAATTTATGTTTATGGGAATATTTTGTTACGAAGGGGCCATTTTCAGCAGAGTGGCAAGATAAGTCATTTGTAACTCCAAAATATCATGAATTTTATACGAAACTTTTCAGTTTCGTATAACATCAATCGTCTTTATCGACGTTTTTTTTTTTTCTTTTTTTTTCAATGTTTAGTTTATCTAATGATATAGGTAATATCATTGCTAATGGTCAAATAATTAACTATTAGTTAAAAAAATAACCATTAGTCACCATTAGATAACTAATGAATCTAATGATTGATCAAAAAACACATTTTGCAAAAATTTAACCATTAAGTACTTAGTTACTATTTTTAATAATTGGTTGAGTTAACTACGGATCAAAAAACCGTCCCTTAGGACTGAACACCAGCGAATCAATAATTTTTAATGTCCAAAATGTAGTTGGCAAAAATATGATGTTTGGTACTTTCAAACTCAAACAGCAGCCAGGGAGTTAATTGTAGATCTATGTTGTAATAGTTAAAACATGTTCTATAAAAATATGATTTTTGGTACTTTCAAACTCAAACAGCAGCCAGGGAGTTAATTGTAGATCTATGTTGTAATAGTTAAAACATGTTCTATAAAAATATGATTTTTGGTACTTTCAAACTCAAACAGCAGCCAGGGAGTTAATTGTAGATCTATGTTGTAATAGTTAAAACATGTTCTATAAAAATATGATTTTTGGTACTTTCAAACTCAAACAGCAGCCAGGGAGTTAATTGTAGATCTATGTTGTAATAGTTAAAACATGTTCTATAAAAATATGATTTTTGGTACTTTCAAACTCAAACAGCAGCCAGGGAGTTAATTGTAGATCTATGTTGTAATAGTTAAAACATGTTCTATAAAAATATGATTTTTGGTACTTTCAAACTCAAACAGCAGCCAGGGAGTTAATTGTAGATCTATGTTGTAATAGTTAAAACATGTTCTATAAAAATAAGATTTTTGGTACTTTCAAACTCAAACAGCAGCCAGGGAGTTAATTGTAGATCTATGTTGTAATAGTTAAAACATGTTCTATAAAAATATGATTTTTGGTACTTTCAAACTCAAACAGCAGCCAGGGAGTTAATTGTAGATCTATGTTGTAATAGTTAAAACATGCTCTATAAAAATATGATTTTTGTCATTTTCAATCTCAAACAGCAGCCTTCATTGTAGACTTTCGCTGTTATAGTAACAAATGCTCAACACGTTCCATAAGAAAATAATACCTTTTTTGTCTGGCACTTTACTTATTGGGTATAAAATGTTCGACACTTGTCTCTTTTGGAGTGAAATTAACGACAGCATATATACTGGTTCACTTGAATAATTAACGACAGCATATATACTGGTTCACTTGAATAATCACATTGGTCTGCCACCACTCAATCACCTTGCATATAGTATTAGGTGCCATTTTACAAAAGCTTTCTTACCTATAAAAAGTAGTTTAGCCTAGTTTAGCCTCTATGGATTATCTGAGGCGTGCTTAGGACTATGGGAACATGCAAAACAAAAATACACCAATAAATGAATCACCCAAGTTTATTGCGTAGGTATATTCGCAACCACGCCTACAACAATTAACAACACAGTCCCATAATGCCAATGAGAACGTAATCGTGCTGCAGCCACCATAACTCATCCGGTAATGTTTTACGAAGCGCGTTTTGTTTGGACCGTCACCCATAGGAGCTGGTCCATTGATAGCGATCGACACGCGTCCATTGTGCACTGGTCTTCGGGACCCGAGGGTCTGCTCCGACACGTGCACTTCATTATTTTCGCGCCAAAATGTTCCAACAACGCTTTGTTAGGAGATTAGGCGCGAGGGGAGGTGTGAGAGTCGCTTTTTGTTTTCGTTTTGATTTTGACGATACGTTTTGTTGGAATGTTTTATTAAAGGTCCGTTGTGGCTTAGGTGGGTATTATTAGAATGTGGTTCCCAAAAATAGCAATAATAATAAAAAATCTGTCTGAGAATAACCCATCTTATTTACATCCGTGGTATTGTGGGAACTACTTTGTAATGATTTAAGATAACTTCTATTCACACCACTCACTCAGTAAAATTTAATTTTCGCATAATTTCTTACGCCTACTGTCCACCAAGTTGCAGGGAGTCTGGGACTACAAGCTTGTCATAAGTTCTCACGATGCCGATGGTATCTTAGCATCCAATCGATAGCCACCTTTGCAAATAAATGTATTTCATTACAAATCGCAAGCCAAGTAACATTTAGGTTTCCTACAAAAAACAGCGATCGTATCTAGAACGGTAACGAATGAACCGTAGTAAGCATAACACGTTTAGAAACGCTAACTTTACAAGAGACAGGAACCATGAATAAGCCCCAAAATATCGCTAATTCATCACAAGCACAATGGCAGAAATCATAAAACAGTACACGAGGACGACGTCGTAACAATAACCCTAGTCATATCAATAGCGGGCTAGTTTATTCCGCTGTTTCGGCCCCTATTCATTAATGGCCCCAATACGAAAATATTGAAACACAACCGGTACTATTGCGCCCGCTACGCCGCCGCGCCGGTGGGCGGTACCAGGGCCATATTTATTATTTTTGTCACCATTGTACGCCGGGATTATAGCCAGTATTTAGATAAAATTGGGGATAAGGTCCGCTAATCTGGGCTTTCACCCTATTGTGGTAATGTGCTATCGATTTATTTTTTACTTGTAGCACAGTGTGACCTACTATAACGTAGACATTGAGTTCTGTGTTTAAAGTTTCCTGAACAAACGTATCAAAGAATTTAGTTATCTTCAATAAAAATTTCTGAAGGCCCATTTCTTGGAGCAGATTTGAAAGTTTTGTTGAATATGAATTAGTTTGGAACTCTAAAACTATGGGACAAGGCATATTGATGTTTATCCTAAGTTCTCTTTTACACTTCTAAGCAGAAAATGTTGTAATTAATTTTCACTGTCTTTGAACCACCAAGTTTCCCAGCGTTTAGTGAAGAGAATAAATAAAAGTATCCATATGCCCGCCCTAGTAACAACACACATGAGAAACTTTACCAATACATACATTACAGCCATGGCTTGCACAAACCCGGCGTGGGCGCAAATCTTGTGCCATTTTACGACACGTTTACTGGCCCGAGATAATCGTCACACAGTATTATTACGTTATTGTCACTTCACGGCTTTATACGAGTGTCGTGTGTGAGTAGTACCGTCCAGAGCTCCAGATCACCCGATCGATGAGTTTTACATTTTAAGTTGTTGTTTGGATTGCTTGATTTTGTTGCTAATTTTCGTTTTGAAGTACACTTCTGTAAGTGACGAGCTCACAATTCCTAAAACCGTATGTGATTTTTGTTTATGTATGTCGTAGTGAGTAAATCGTTGAAGTGCCATATAAATAAATAAATAAATACAGACAAGCATGTGATGACAGCAGTTGTTCGCTGATTATGGTTTTGGTAACATTTTTTGTTATGGCTGGTCGATGTTTGCAATAGTTGAATATCTTGAAATACCTACTTGAATAGCTTCAGACCACATTCTGCTAAATGAATTAAGGCAGTTAATATTTCCTTTACCAGCAATTCGTTCTCAACCTAATAACATTTCAAAAATCAATTGGATCAGCAATTGCGGCCAATTTATATCAGGATATATAATAATTTATATCAGGATATATAATCTCAAAATAGTTGGTACTTTGGTACTTTGGCAGAGTCCCCAGTCACGTAGTACATTAGCACTACACTATGCAGTGTCGTATAACCCTTGAAATTCCGCCTCGGGTCAAAGCGACCCCTTCGCTTCACAATATCAGATCAAGGAATGTCTTTGAGAAAATTTACAACGACGCTTTAGATGGCGCAACTTTAAATAACTTATTCTATTCCCGCTACATACTTGAGCTTGTATTTAAAGGACTTACAAAATGCTGTCAGTTTATTTTAAAATTATGCGCATGAGTCTTACAAGTTTACAAGTTATTTGTTTAGTTTGAAATTGTAAGTGAATTTGTGTGAGCATATTGAGATAGTGATCAATAACATTAATGATCCCTGAGTAAGTATTTAAACGATGCAAGCTTTCAATGAGATTACCAAGTTTAGTTAATTCATAATTACCTCACTGAATAGTCGATGGTTTTCAGTAAATCCTTTTTGTGAAAGACCGCAGCCAAACGCATTCGAGAATTGTCTTGACCGCAAGCGACACAAGAAATAAGTATCCATTTTCAATAAACTAGATGATCAAACTTTTTAGGCAGATAATTTGCATGGCAATATCCTTTCCTGCATATTGACAAGTATTTTCTTTATTCTTACTTTTCTTAAAAAGTCAATCGAACAAAATAATAAAATCCCATTCCAATCGTCCAAAAATTATCCTCCAAAAAGCCTACTTGCTAACGGTCTACAGCACGTCTTGAGCATCAAAAACAGAACTGAGTACGGGAAAAATCATTACTTGTTCGTATTGTTTTGAAAAAGGCCGCCCTACGAGTGGTGCCGGGCGGGTAGGCAATCAATACGCGGCGAGACCCGAGCTGCATACTAAGTGAGCCAGGTACTGCTGCGTCTGCCGCCACGTGGTGCACCTACCCTATACATCGATATTCAGAAGACGTGTTTTGCTACTAATTTTTGGATTAAGGAGTGCACTTGTTAACAGTGTACGGAGGGTGTAGTTGGAATTTGGCTTTCAGGATTCAAGTTTTTGAATTTGTTTGTAAGAATATAAAATAAGAGCAGAATATGGCAGAAGGGTGCAAACAATCAGTGAATGAATTACTTACGATATTCGGTTCGAATAAGAAATAAAGAAAAGTTACAATATTTTCCTTCTAGCTATAATACGCTCAAAAGATAGGGAGTGTTTAGGTCACTTAGCTATCTAGACAGTCAATTGCCAAAAGAGACGGAACATCTAAGAGCCAATGTTAAAACGAACAGATAACCCGTCCAACACAAACAATGAGTCAAACAATGAAGCTCTCATCTCGAGAGCCAATCCAATCATCTCAAACAGTAACCGTCTGAGACAACAATACTCCGACAACCCTTGAGAATACGAGCAAATCAACTTAGCTTACTTACTACATTCAGCGCCCTTGTTGACTTTTGACGTTTCACTATATTGGCTATGTTATCTTAGTTTACTTAATCAGCGTTGTGCGCAACCGATTCGGTGTGCGGTCTCCGGGGGGCTCTAACCGGTTAACCGGTCCCCAGCCGGCCCGCGCGCCCGGACGCCGCACAGAAGGGGTTTTTCCTCCATAACGCTCCGAAAGGAAAATATTCCTTATCTTTTTAATTATGGCGCAGCGTCGACTGTTCCGCTAGATCATCTGTTTTAATTTTCTCACTGTCCTTGGGGAGAGGATAGTGTTATATGTGAATAGCTGGATTAATATCGTCGTTTATTATTGTGATGGAGACGTATCGGATGCTGATTGTTTCCTTAATAGTCAATAAGGATACGAAGTGAGCTGTCACGTGGGATTTTAATATGGTACTTTATAAACAACAAGTTACATGTGATCTCTTAGAAATAATCATAATGTTTCTAAGGAACATAATATTCTTATAAGCCTTAGGAACAGTCACAAGCATAAATATGTACATAATTCGGGAATAATGTCTGATTTCATGATTCATCCATTAATAACAGTCGTCAAGATGACGGCAAATATATGTGATCGTTTGTAGAGGGCAAGAACAAGTGGCAGCAAACATTTGTGACATCGAAGGAACCCCAAACCTATCTGACGAGACATGCGATGCCAACAATTTAAGATGCTACATCATCGGCTTCAAAAAGATAAATATGTCCTCTTAGATGACAATAACACGTCTTACGATAAAAATATCTGCCTACTCAGTTAAACTCAAAAGCATGTGATACCTGACCTAAGATATCCGGTTTCATCGCAAGAACAAACTAATGTAATTTGTAAATCATTTCAATCCAACATTTGAAATCACAACATTAATTCTCAATTTCGCAGTAGCCACCATTCGGCGTTACTTCACTGACTGCCAAGTAACCCTCAAATCTGGTGTCAAACTACATCCCATCTGTCACTGCTCGGCCGCCATAAAAACTTAATAAGCGATCCGTCACCATAAAATAACCATTAAAAAGCCGTCGGACGCTTTTAAAAATGCATCAAGAAATGAAATTGGTAGTTAATTACCAAGAGAATTCGCGGATCGGATTTCAGTGGGGTGGGTGTTGCTTATCACGGAAAGTCCAACGAAATATTGTACTTTGCTACCCCATGGTTTCACAACACTTGTACAAAAGTATGCTCCTCCTCTAAGCTTCACACCTCCCTTGTTATCGTTCAAACGTTAGTATCTAGTTACAGTTCAAACATCTGACAGAACAGTCAAGTTCATCAAAAAACTTAATCAAATAAGACCCCATCATGCAAAAGACCTCAACGAGCCAACTCATCAAAAACAGGACGTCAATACAATTCATCTTTATAACATCAAGCTCGAGCCCTAAACACTCCACATTGATATGTATGCAAATATTTACTATCACAGCACATAACAGGTACGTATATACCCGACCCTGTTCACGAATGAACGCTTCACTGACTCCTAACGAATCATTCGCCTTCTGTGTAGGTACTGTTGGTGTAGGTATTAGGTATGGCGTAGGATATGAACGGATCTCAATTTGAAATTTGCACGGGGTTTGTGCGGCCCCGCGTCCAATGGAGGCCTCCTAAAGGGAGGGTCGCCGCGCTAGTGTTAATTGCGTTTCTGACGGTTTATGATTTACGTTTGTACTTTTGTGATTGTTAATTGATTTTTGGGGGTAATTAATAGAAGTTTGTTTTAAAGTTTGTTTGCAGTTCCTATTTAATCATAGCTATAGAACATCTTGTAAAGTGAAGAAACATGTCTTGATCCTGGCTGCGTACAAAAGTGGCTTTGTAAGATATGGGAATAATTATATTGAAGTAATTCCAAAATCACCATGATCATCGGAGAAACTTTCTTCTTTGTTCTCGTCTTAACCATTGAAATACTTTCCATCCTGAATATACACCACATAGGTAACGAACCACAATGTCAACCACCAAAAAGCAATTTTAAAACCCAATAAACTATCGAGCAACAAAGTGAAACGTGAAAATAATCGAATACGCATCTCATTATCGGTCGCTTTAAACTAAGGGACCAAATTATCCCTTTGCATTGACAAATAACAGGCTGGCAACTTCCTTGTTAACTATCAATGTGTGGGGAAACAACACACTCGGGCAGGATACTATATAACGCAAAAACAACTTTAATTAAAGAAACATAAAGCTGAGGTTTGCTTAGTCGGAAAATTGTCACACGTGTTTCCAGAAAATGTGAAAGAGAACTTTATTGATAAAACTTTTAAGTTGAATTTAGGTTGTACAACAAAGTTTGAAAGTCTTCGTAGTACAAATGTTTTGCGGTAGACCGTCATGAGACTTGCTCAGAGGCGTCAGCTTGTGTGATAGGATTTGTGTATGGAAGTATGAACTAATCTCCCTCCGTGGCGTTTGATAACTCAATAACCTCGCATAATGAGAACGGCCTTTGATGGTCCCCCGGCTCTAGGGGAGGTGACAAAATCCTAATTGTAGATAAAAAGATAAATTCAACGAGGATTACTTTGTGTTTTGTGCAACGTGCATTGGCTCCGGGACTTATTTACATAAGCTTGTTTACCTATGTGTGTACTTAATGGGTTTTGGCTCGTTTTTGGTTAATACGATCTTCGTAAAAGGAACGGGAATTGGTGCGAAAAGGGAAGAGGGAAGGGATTTTTAGTTGTAAATATCGTTCGCCAATAAATTGGCAGTGCAGCAATATAACAGTGAATCCCTAAAGACATACGACTTGTGATGGCTTATATTATGATGGTCAATTAATTCTCTTCTCAGGACCGCAGTAAGAATCAAACAAGATTAAATCAAAATCAGTAGGTATACTTGTTTTCAATGTGACAAATTAATTAAAGAAACAATAAGATACCATTCCTCAAAGAGACCCCGCATACATGTAAACTGAAAAAGTTTAAAAACCAGACGTACCTACAACTTTTTAAAACTATTTCCTAAGTCTCCAATTCAATTCTTTGTGGTGATCAGTGATCACCCAAACGTTGTGACTCCCCAACACCTCAATTTCACACCCCTGCACAATAGACAACTCTATACCGCGTTATCTTAAAATAAAATCTACATACGTCACAGCATCCATCTGTCCGTCTGTCTGTCCCAGGCCGCAGGGGTGTCAGTGCAACAAATTGCAAAATTAAAAGTCCCTTGATAATATCTATGGTGAAATGTGGGGAGACTTAAAACTCTCCTGTAGAACATACATGCGTAATATCATACTATTGCCCCATGGGGATAGGCTAAAAGGACTGAAACATGCCACCGTACTCGCACTTGTACTACTTGTACCTTTGGTATCTAAGCTTACACCAGTCAAGTATGATTCCGAATTATATGAAAAAATGCAGTTCAAGGTGTTCACACATAGGGGTATTTGAAAAAAAAAACATTGGTGCATACGTGTAAGTTATTGTGTTTATCTACCTGAAAGTTCAAGCTTTCTCACTCTCTGGAAATTCTGCGTACTGCTCTGTTTTATATTTCTTAAAAGTTTAAAACTGCCTTGTTTCAGCTCAGTCAACACATTCATTGTAATTTTACTCCCTTCCTTCATAATACCTCTAACATCAAATTGTGTCAACAATGTCCAGATCACATAATCTTAGCCCAGCCTCAAATAACACACGTTCTTTCTTCGCTCAACTTCATCCCCATCATGCCATCGTTAATCACAAAATTCTTCCACAAAAAAGCGCCACGGCTAAAGAACACCTAGAAGTGTCCTTCAGACAAGGGTCGATAGCTTACAGGCATACTTGAGATCCGTTCCGGTAATAAAACACACGCTCGCATGTAAAAAAGTGTCGCGTCTAGCATGGAGGAGCGTGCTCTGTGTAGATAATTGAAGTGTAGTCTGTGGTAGATAGAGGAAATCTGGATAATGTATTCATAAGTGTCGTGATTTCGTTTATAAGGAAAACAACAAAACCAAGTCGTATAGGTGTAAAAAGGTCAGTGAAAGTCATCTTTTGTAAAAAGAAAATTCATAATTTTCTTTAGAAAAGAAATGAGTCTAGATTCAAGGTAATTTTAATTTTTTTATCTTTTTGGTCTTACTTTTCTAACCAACTGCAATGTAAATAAAGTACCTAAAGGGGAAAAAACAACGGTAATTTATTTTGCAAGGGGTACCAATTACAATTTACAAGCTAACACTAAAATGACAAAATTATATCCTAAATTAACTAAAACTATTTACAAACTAAAATATAGCGTCGAAAAATTCATCCGCATCGCTATCGACTGGTATTGTACCCAAATGCATTAAGTAGATATTATATTATATTTCCAGCTTGTATTTAAGTGAGTTGTAGAAAGTTATGATTTTTTTTTCAGGGGTTAAAGTTTAGACTGATTTACTAGATTTATGGTTTATCTTGAATTCGATCATCTTTTTGATAAAAATGGCTTTCCAAATAATACAGCAAACCATCTGATGTAGGTAAAAATATGTACACACCGTAGAAACCGATTTCTTCATAACAAACTGATAAAAAATCTGATGAAAAATATAATTTTGTATAGGTAACTTGAAAATCTTAAGTTTTCGAGAACATGTTGTGCCCTAATGTTGCGTACTACCTAAGTCCTAAACTAACCCAGGTTATCACCCTCACATTATGTCGCACTATTAACTGGACGCCTTTTCATTAACAAGGCGATACATCACAAGATTTTGCTTTCACAGCCAAATCAAAACTTAAATTGAAACCACTGAATAAAGTAAACCTAATTAAAATGTGTTATGATTTACTAAAACAAACTAACAAGCGTGTTAGGTAGGTACTGTTGAAACAATTTAATCTATTTTTTATCCAAATTGTTAGTTATTCGTACAATAAATTATTCGTAAATGTAAATAAAACAAAATAATTAGTACGTACTAAGTGGCTATTGACGTCACGGCAACTAAGTAATGTGTTTAAATATTTAGCTGATTGTATCGCGGTACACAATTAACTTTTAGTCATGAAATACCAACTGTTATGTATTGCTAATAGCGATATTTAGATGTTTTATTAATTAAACAAACTCATTTGAAATACATCATTATACTGAACAAAACTAGATGTAAAGAACCAAGGAGGACAAAGCACTGAAAACAACCTCCTTTCGAGGTGTACTTCGAGAGCATTGTGTCTCTTTCGGATTGTTTTTCTAGACAAAAGGTGATTCGAATACTCATAAATCCCTTTACAAAATGATTTAAGGATTCATGTTTAGAGGAAATTATTTATTCAGTTCAGTTCTACCTACATTAATCCAAATCAAAATACAATATATCTGTGTTTCAAACAACAAAAACATGACAAAATCGCATAAGTATCATGATACACATAAACGATGGCTCGGCAATTCGTCCCCTGTGCACCATCGCGGGTTCCAATCTAATGCCTTATTCATAGTCCTGCGCATATCAACGCTGCTTACCTTGTGCTCCTGACCTACTAAAAAAACGAATTCAGGACGAAAATGTCATACAGTATTCGGAAAAAGGACCTGCCCCGCAACACTTGCAGAGAGACGAATAACATGTCTAAGAATCTGCCGGTCGATTCTGTAAAAATCTCACCGTGAAAAGTTAGGTGAAGTGAGCTGTCAATAGTGTCAATCCCAAGCGTTAGTTGGAATGACAGTTCACTCCACGCTCACTTCACCTAAGTTTTCACGGTGAGATGGTTACAGAATCTCACTGCTGGAGTGTTGTGCCGCAAAGTTAAAATATAATACAATTACTGGGTAACATGATGCCCTTGCTAATACTGGTTGTCAGACTTTAGGGGTTCTGACTACCCGTAACGACTATCAACGAAGAACTTCTGCTAAAATTCCAGCAACACACAGGTACACAATTTGCAAAAGTAGTTTCCACTGATCTTCAAGCCTGTCTGTAGTTATGTGTGCTGGATATAATATTATCACCGTTTATGAGAGAAAACCAAAATGTGGACACATTTGGGTTTCTTACTACAGAGACAAAGTTGAAACCTTCTCTGTTGAAGATTATTTGTTATTAATATTTGTTGTTCAAACTTGACGCTGAGCCACAAAACCACTTGCTTGACTTCACGTGTATTATGGTAAACCTTTTCCCGACAACCTTTTCGCTGAGAGCTCTACTGCTTCTAAAAATAGTAAAGAAATAGACACAGTTCAATGTAGATCACTTACAGGTGACTGATGAACATTTGTATACAAAAGCTGCGACGTTCGCCCCCCGTGCAAGCCCGGCAGGCCGGCAGCCAGGCAGCCCCGTGAAGTTCAGATCTAATGCGTTATTCATACACGCTCGCGATATCAACAGTTCTTGCTGCGCTCTCCTGACCCAGTACAGACTGAGGAAGGAAACAAGTAGAACGCCTGAAAAGATTGTTCTTGAGATAGATAGATTTAAAATATTAATAAATGTTACACAAGGCACTTTGATGAAGGCTACTTTGATGGACTCATATGCTATGCTAATGTAGTGATGAGCGTGGTTTACTACCGAGATTTTAAACAACCTCCTGAAAATCCGTGATCACAATCACAGTGAGCCCACGCCACGCCACTGACGTCAACTCATTACAAAGCCCGCCCCAACGAATCAGGCGTACAATAATTCAAAAAACGAATCTCCGCTAAAAACTTTGCTTTTATTGCGGGCGTGTTATCATACGTGTCCCGTCCGGGCCGGCCGGCGCGGCCGCGCAAAAACACGCGGAACAACACGAATCGGGCTCATGTTAATATTTGAGGTATTTTTATTTGAAATTTCCATTTACACGCGGACGGCCCCCTCCCCGACGCCCTCCCGGCGACCCTCTCCCCCCTCATACATATTCATCGGATGCACCCACCCTCCGTTACACTTTCTCCGTGCACAGTCGTTTACGTAGTAGCGATATTTGTGCGATCTGTGTACTGAAACCTCAGCAACTAGCGGCGCTTCATAACCGCTTGATTTATGTATTAATATTTTATACTTTCTTTGAACGGAGTTGGTAGGAGGGAAATGTTGGTAGCGTAACCTAAACTTATTGGATATTGATGTGCTATTAATTTTGATGGACATCTTGGGTGCATACTGTGTTGGCAAGGAGGTTATAATTTAATGTGCTATCAGCTGTCATGTCGGGATCATACGCTATCGTCGCGTTTCTTCCCTGTGTTATCTTTCTCCGGGGTGAGATAAGCTTCAGTCGAAGTCACTCGTGCATGAACGCTAGTCTAAGATATTTTTATGAAAAAAACCGCTCCGTACTTTGTGGGAATCAGTCGAGAACTAGAAGGAATGAAAAGCTTTATGTTGTTAAAAATCTGATTCTTTAAATTACATGTTGTGATGAAGGCGGCGAAGTAGGTTGGTTGTTTCTAAAATAAACACTTTGAAACGAGGTCTACCAGCTTGGTTTTTAAGGAATAAATGATGTATGGTACCTAATGAGTTATTCGTAAAATTGCATCACTTTGTTGTCAAACTCGTCGCCGCTTTTGTTCCGCTTTACAACTAGTGTGTATCACCAAGAGAATGGATCTATTGATTATAACAAGACCAGCAAATACTTTCTAAGCCCGAATTTCCCGCTGTTCAAAACCATTAGATCAATCTCAAAGAGAGCCACCCGGCTTTCCCAATTCCGGCAGTTTTTACGGCAGGTAGCCGGTATTGGGTTAGTTCGGAACTCCGTGCGAGTAATAAATGTACGTTCGTGTAAAGTTCTGCTCAAAGGGAGGTAGTTTACAAAACTGTGTGTTTGTGTTGTTATATTGATGTTGTTTCAAGCGTGTGTTTTGTTGAGATAGGTTTTAATTGTTGTTTGATCGAGTCTATTAGAGTGTGATGGAATTAAATTCTACATTAACTGTAATACTACAATCAAATGGAGGAAAGAAAAAGAAATATTATACACGTACAGTGTAGGTATATGACGTAATTTAATTCCCTGTTAAATTCATGCAAAATGAGGTTTTTGGAACTATTTACTCTCTTGTTTTGCTTACCTACCTCGTTTGGCAATCCTGACTATGATATTACAGTGACACACCACCATATGAGTCACGTACGCAGGTTGTCTTTCAAAAATTCCTGAAACTGAGCTGTTATTTACAGCTACTTGTGGCGGAAGCGCGTAACACGCGCACCGGCTGTGACGTCACGGCGGCCGAGGACACCGGAAGTGGACCGTGGCGCCGCACGCCGGAACCGGACGTCGCCACAACGCACGATACCGCCTTGCCAGGGTAATGACCGATGATATTATTGAGCTATTATATTAAGGTACGTTGCCATTTAGCAGTGTCCTTTATCGTACAGCGAATTCTGTTCCCATAATCTGGGTGACATGGAAATGAGAATAACACGCGACATGGACAGGGATTTCAAAAGAATCAGAAGACATTATTTAAAAGTTACTCGCACTGAATACCCTTCAGTTGTTTTTCAGGAGGTTAGCTATTGGTATAACTATTCCTTCGAGACTAGCCATTCATTACGACTATACCGGAACATTCAAGGATTGAGATCTCAATTCTCAGTGAGTGCACAGTCGCTGTCTGGTCTGTTTATGTTAGCATGCTCGCAATTTGTATCGCATTCACAGCAACCTCGTCGTAGGTACCTAGGTAGGTAGGTAGCCAGACGAAACGCGGTATCAGTTCTAGTCGTGAATTTTCCATCTGCTAGGACTGATTTCCACAGATAGGAAAGTAGTTGCATACTTTCATCAACTATGGTTTCTTCTCTACAAACTAGAATAGAATTCTCTTTATTATGTACAGACGCCAGCACATCAAGCTACTACAATCTGTCAGATTTCTTTAATAGATTTTCGACTTTATTGCTAAAGTGTTAGGTTCAAGGTTGATTGGGGAAATCTGACAGTTTCGGGTAGGTTGACCTGCTGGCGTCCGTACACCATCTAAATTACATGTTATAAATGTAAAAAATTTACCAAGGGTGACACAATGGACGGTCTTATCGCTAACAGCAATGTTTTAAAGACAACCTTTGGATGAAACTAAATACGTATATTATCATGTAAGTTAGTTTCGTTACCGCTCATTCTACCTCGAACCTACAATCTAAACTTAAAATACTTTTTCTTTCTTTCTTTCTAAACTTAGATAATCAAAACGTCAATTCTGTCATTTGATCACAACAGCAGAAGGTCATAACCATGTCGAAAAAGATTCATGTCATTTACAATACGGCTACATCATGACCAGCATGATGTTCACAGCAATTACCTAAACTTGCTCCCAAATATAAATAAACAACCCCTTATGTATTACGGCCGACGAAACCGCAATATATTGAAACATATCGAGCAACAAACTCGATCACGTCGCAGCTATAAGATAGCTTAATGCCTGAGTCAACAAGCGTAAGCATCGAGCATCCGGCATATATTTCATAGACAGAAAAAAACAAAAATAAAGAAAATAAAGCGCTGCAAACTTGTCATAAATATCCACCTCCAAAATCCCCTTTGTCGAGGATGTAATAAAAACCGCCGATATCTCGACAAGACAAGGAAAATCCCCCGGACCTCGCACAATGGTACAAAATGAAAGCAAAACTTAGTGTAATTAATTTCGAGTACCTACTCAACGCTTTGGTAATAAATCGTTTCATCCGCGAATAAATTTTATCCGGAGACGCGTCTGCTCGGCTGAACTTCAGCAGTGCTTCTATCTCGCTTGCACTCGCCGGAAATTTGCATAATATCACGTCACCTGTCCCTTTCGGAAATTTACAAATGATTTCCCAGTTTCCCGCTTTTCGTTAATCACGTGTCTCGAAAGCTGCGTGATTTTCCAATGTAAATTAAGCTTTATTATTGTATGTGTAAAGATGAATTCGGTGTGTTGAGTGATGGAGTCCTGGCAGGGGTGTTCAACCGTTAGGTAAAGTTTGTCGAAATAATTTCACTCAGATATCGGGTGCGAGGCAGTACGCGCGAATAGCCGACGACTCGTCGACTCACGACAGAGATAAGAGGTAATAATTCTTAATCTCAGTGTAGAGGGAAGTTTGGGTCGCGGTCGGAAGGAGACATTGTTTTAGAACAACGATAATTTTCATAGTCTACGAGTTGAAAGAAGTTAGGAATCGCGGACATAAATAATGTTAAGAGAGCAACTGTTATAAGTATGAGTTGGTACTGAAACAACTAAGTCGATGGACCTATACGTTATTATTGTTTGTTATTAAGAAACAAACGTACAAGTTTTCATGTTTATTACATGGAACTACGAAGTTTTAAATCATAACTCACTGATACGTTGTGAGTAGATATCTGTGGGTTGCCAAATTCTGGGGGTTTATTTAGTTTTACTTTTCACAATAACACTCTTGACAACTTTGCTGTCGTCCTAATCATAGATTCGTAACAGATAATTTTCAGTGGAGTTAAAGATATAAACGTTTCACGTAATATATTTGTCTACGCTCCTTTACAGCTTAGATTGCTGACTAAGATATCTTGGACCCAAATGGTCCAAATAACTGGAATAGCGCTTATAGCTATTGTAATAAAGGTCCGATTGTTGAAATCAAACGCTCACATGCTGACCCATCCTACAAGATATTTAACGTGAACCGTTTCTAAATCAAAGCATCAACAGCACCATAATGTGCACGACACCGTACCCTCCAAACAAAACTCCTGAGCCAGCGCGAACTAAGGGTAAGTGCAAATAAATGGGCACCCTTCGAGAGCTACCTCTCTGCTGGGTACACATCGGATTGCGCGTGAGTGTTTGCTCGAACCGCTGGTGTGTAACGACAGATGGATTACCTGGCTGTTTTGAATATCGCTTTAAAGTGTTGTTTATTGTTTACCTACTTGCATTGCGAAAAATACACATAACTACGCCTTTTCTCCATGAAGGTAGGCAGACACTACAGAACGCCATCTGGAGCTGGCCTTTGTTCATCGTTGGATTTGAGTTTTAGTTTTATGAGATAAGTTGCTTGTATTTTAAAAAAGGTTATAGTAGAGCAGAATCTACATACATTTCGCCAGCAATTGCTTTATTTTTCTTTTGTAATTGCTATGTTCGAATGATTGTATTGCATGACATTATTGTTTACGCAAAATGATTTTTTTCTCAACGAATCCTTTACGGTATTAGGACTTTCAGAACACAATACAGTATTCACTAAGGTTGATCCAAACACCAAAAACACAACATTTTCACTGAAACTTTGCCCTATATTCCCAAAAACAGCCGCATATTACAAACAACTGTTACTTCGCCTAAAAACAACACGGTTCACACAAACAAACTAAACGCCACTAACGGTGGCAAAACATGACTGTTTACTGAAGAAACATCACTACTTCCACGTCTACCATACTCGTGGGAACAATATACTATTTAACTTCCTACTAATATTATAAACGTGAAAGTTTGTATGGATGGATGGATGGATGGATGGATGTTACTCTCTCACGCAAAAACTACTGAATTGATTTGGTTGAAATTTGGCACACAGACGGTTGATAACCAGGATTAACATATAGGATACTTTTTATCCCGATATTCCCACGGGATCGAAACTTATGCGGGTGAAACCGCGGGGCGCAGCTAGTTACAAATATAACTGAGAGTAACAATAAATATGACGAAAGTGTGGAGGTGCTTAGAGAATATTTATAACAGGGAAAAAGATTAATCTCATTTTCGTAGGAGTCATAGAGATACAGTCGAAGTCATTCAGTATGGTAATACATGACCATTACCGATGATTATCAGCGTTATACTTATGGAATTCAACACATAAGCAGGTTTAACCAAGAACATGGTGGAATTAGCTAACTAAATCTTTGCTTAACTTAGTGCCAGAAGTCAGAACAAACCGAGGTAACTTTTCCATGAATAATTACGAACCCGTAAGCTTTTTTGAAGGAAGAAATACATACAAATAAATAAAATTGAAGTGTCTGTTTGTAATGTTAAAATAACAGTTTTTTTTACTAAATGCATATGATAGTATATACGGTAAATATAAAAAAAAATTAAAAGCGTTTGTCTGTCTGTCTGTTTATTCCGGCTTATCTCTAAAATGGCTGGACCGATTTTGACGGAACTTTCATTGGCAGTTAGCTGATGTTACAAGAAGTATGTACTAAATTTATTTTAGAAAAAGGGTTAGGGCTCCGCGCAAAAAAAATAAAACATTTTTTGTCAGGTAACAGACATACGAATCACATCAAAATCATATACCGAATTATTATTTCCGTGTTCATAATTCACCCTATCTCCTAAACTTAAGTTAGGAACAACTGGTACTGGAGACAACCCCGCAACGCACCGCACCACACGCAACATACGCAATCCTCCGCAACGCCACGCCGACGTCTTAATTACTGTATTTATGGTTACATGCCAGTGGGAATAATTAATGGCGGAACAGGGATTACAGGGAAGAAGAACAGTTGGAGGAACAACAGATAAACACGCAAGTAATGCGGAAACTGTATAGACAGATATAGAGTTGGAAGGTCGTATGACATATCTCGCAGTTTGACTGCAACTGATTTGATTGGACACTAACCTCAACAAGCTTGGTAAAAGACTTCGGGTCAACTTCGGGTCAAGAAAGATGTCGGGTCAACCTGAATATAAAACATTTTTAGTAGTTAAAGTTTTCAGTGAGCAAAAGATTTTTCTAGGTCGTTTTCAAGCCATTATTTCAGAAGTGGAGGAAAGCTTAAAACGTTTTAAAAGGATCAAATGAAGTCTTATTTCTGATCATAATGATGAAGAGCTTTGTGATAATGATGTCATGGTACCGTCTAAATATAGATAGAAACCTACCTAGGTCAAGACCTAGGTAGGATTCTATCAGGTAGGTACTGCCTCATACCTTCAGTATGAGGTACATAACTTAGGAGATACACAACCATAACTTAGGAGTCCTAAGTTATGGTTAGTATAGTCCTAAGTGGTTGTGACTGAAAGTATGAGGTTGTTTGATAACAGAGGCTGACACAATTTCAAACAGCTTCTGCTAACCACATACGTAATAAACATAGCATTAAACCCATCTTAATAACAGTCTCAAAGTCAGACCCCTTCGAGCCGCCATTAACTGGCATAGTGTGAACATTGAATACCTATACATACAAGTATATGTAGGTACATTGGAATCTCCTGTCGAGGACGCTGATCAGATAGAGATGGATAAGTAAGCGAGAGGACGCTCCTCTGGGACCGTCTACACAACCGGGAGAACAGTGAGTAGATGTGGAGTCGTCATCGATGGATATTATTTTGGTAGATTTTTTTGCTCATTTTAATTAGGGCTTCTCTTTCAGAGTCTTGGTACAAATGTCTATATATCTATGTCTATATTATGCCGCTACAACATAAAAATTTAATTAAACTCCACATTTTTCATTAAATTTATCAAGAGGCAACGAAAGTCATATCTGTAACGAAGCAGTTGGGTACTTTTATGAAGTCCATAAAAGCTAAGGTGAATAACAACAATAACATTTGACTCGCCTATAACGTTACTATATTAATTTTTTAAGGTCAAATTATTAGGTGAAACCTCTATGTGATAATAATTCCTTGATCCATCCGATTTCTGGAATGAGAATCAACACGAAAAATAACTTACAAATTGTCAAACGTTTGTCAACTGCTGTGATTGGTTGGCTGATTGATCACCAGCCAATTGGATCACTTGACAGGATTTAAGTTTGACACGTCGTTAATTTTCGTTCCTAAAACCGGGTGTAAGAGCAAGGTTTGGTAACGGTAAACAATTTCAAAGTTTTGCTCACACTTTTCCAACCACAACACAGCTCCGCCCCACCCCAGATCCAAGAGACAACATCAAAGCCTTGCTACTAAATTAGACGTTTTGCAGATACTAAAAGATATTTAGCCGTCCCTTGCCCCCCTCCCTCGCCCCGCCAGCTTCACCCCCGCGTACCCCTCTTGACAGTAAACTATTTAAAAGGGTTGTTTACACCCTGAGATATCACTGAGCCTTATATACTTACGTCTGAAGTACGAACCAAGGTTGATTCACTACATAAGTTTGGTAAATTCGAAGATCGTGGCTATTTTGAGGGTTGAAAAGGTTAGGCAGGAAAAACATTGATGAATGATGATGAGGCGTGTAGGTTGGTAGTAGGTTTGAAAGGCCGAAAAATACATAATTTTAACTGCTTCATAATTAATTAATCTAATGTTCAGATGTTTTAATATTGGAAGAGGCTTTTCCACAAAAGTAGAGCGTGATAGGTGCTTGGAGCCAAGGAGCTTATTCCAAGTGGATTTTTCTTACCGCACGTTTTCTGAAACTAGGACCCATACTATTTGTTATCCAGAACGGTTTATTACATGGTAATAGTATCGACTCTTAAAGAACCTACTACTCGATCTACGAATTTTATTTATGGAGACTTTTACTGAACCCATGATAACATCTTTGCTTTACACATCAAAATCTCGTCCATCCCCGATCTATTTAAAAACAGAACACATTAACACTCGGGGCCCAACCTTTGAGTTTGACACACAACATGCATAATGTATGACGCAAAAAAATCGTTACAAAATTAAAAATACATCCGAGATCGACGAGCGAACATCAAACGTCGATCCCTAAAATATTCCATTTGACAAGTGACACCAACATCGCCTTTGATCTGTCGAGGCGGACGAAATTGCAACCAATCACAGGCCGTTCACATTCTGATTGCTTGAGGGACTCTTAATTACCCGATGACCTTTCGTCCTGCCTCGCAAAGGCGTGTCGCAAACCCTTAACACTTGGATGAGTGCCAATTTGCTTTGGGATGGCTACGTAGAAATAGGGTGCAAAGACGTTGGGACCAATGTTTGGGACTATTTGCGAGGTTGGCACTGTTAATTGGACTGTGTTTAGTTATTTATGCTGATGAAGGTGTACCTAAATTTGGTTGCCTTTCATATTTTGGTACGCGGTCTGCTAAAATAATTAATAAGACATTCGAATTTTTCAGCACGATATAACGAACCGACATATCTTTGGATTTGTCTTGAATTTTTTTTCAAACACAATTTTAGAGCTTAGGATCATCACACATTGTCAAGGATTATTTGCACACTGTAGGATCATCACACATTATTAGCACGTTGTCGTTTTGCTCAGCAGTGGGATGATGCAGGCTAACAGTAGTATTTGCATTTTGTGCCCGAACATTCGATATCGAGACCCTTCCGTGCCTTGAAAAGCACTTTAAGCTGTTGGTCCCGGCTATCATGCATAGATCGTTGACAGTTGTTACGGGTAGTCAGAAGCCCAAAAGTCTGACAACCAGTCTTACCATGGGGTATTGTGTTACCCAGTAACTGGGTTGGGGAAATCAGATAGGCAGTCGTTCTATGTACAATACTGGTATTCAGCTGCATCTGGTTAGACTGGAATCGAACCCCAAAATAGTTGGGAACAGGCTAGGCAGATTGATTGTAAGGTTTGTGTACAATATGTTAACTGTAGTGGGGGAAGTAGAAGACCAGCTTTATTAAAACCAACGCAACCCTGGCGATGATTGCTGACAGGCTGGACTGCCCCTGCATTGCTGCAGCAGGCATGTTCAGGCAAAGCCGTTTAGCAGGCGTTATTAGTGAGTGTGTCTTTGTATGTATTTAATGTACCTATGTATTTAAAGTATCGTAATTTTATAATTTTTATCTGAATGCTATCACATTTTGAGATTTTGAATTTTTGACATTTAAGTATTATGAATTTATTTTATTATTATTTTATTCTATATTATCATATTATTAATGTGAAATGTTGTGTAAATTGTCTCCTATGGGCCTAGTTACCCGAAATAAATGAATTTATTTATTTATTAAAATAACATAAAGTTAAATCCATCATGCAATATTGCATTCTAAACACTCATTAAGGACTCCCACCGCTAAGGACACCCAGTCCAAAGAGACCACGTTGTATATAAATACCTGTTTCCAATCACACAAGTTGATTGCTCTGGGAGGTCCCCTGGTCGCCGCTGACCTTAGTAAACGGTGCCCTACAGGCCACTGGGGGATCTTCAAATAGACATGCCGATACGTATGCTGGCATAAATACTCCGAAGAGATGCGCTATTACGGTGAGAGAAGGAGGAAGTGTGGAGAAATATTTTTGGAGGATTTGACCTTTGGTTTGCATTTGAGGAAGGATAAATGGAACGTGTCAGTTAGTAAAGTTGTGGGTGTCTCCTTGATTAATAAAAAGGATGTCTTGAAGTTAATAAGTAACTACTTAAAAAATAGCTACTATGTATAAAGTTAATTTAAATCTTTGATCAACATAGGTATGTCGCCAAGGAGACTTTACAGTAGCCAAACATGTTCCTTTTCAAAAAGAGTTACATAGCCGGTAGTCTAGTTGAATTAGTTACTAAAAGACAGGAGATATTCGTCGACAATGACTTTATTCCCTTCCATGTTCATTATTACCTTAAAATGTCTCATTTCTGGCCTTACTGTTGTCGGTGGATGACAATACGTTCAAGAAAGCTATACGAGTATTTACGAGCCTCCGTACACTGTCGAGTGTTGACCTTTAAATTCTGTGTTTCAATATTAAACTGTAAAGTTTGTCTAGCCATCACTGGCCAGTATTTCCGAGTATAAGTGCAGTGGCTATTGGCACTCGCAGTCCATTCGATATCGACTCCGGCGCATTCACATCAGCCGCGGTCCAACGACAGGATGTGTTAGTTATGTTCCTCTGATACCATTAAGCTGACTGGCTCGCGTGATCCCGTGCCGGTATACAGGATGGTCTAGAACTATTGAACTTATTTTCTATTCTATTGGAAGACTTAATTTAACGCCTTTTTGATGATGTACCATCCGGAAACTTTCAATGACAGTTCAGTAGTGAACCCTGCATTTAAAAAATGCCTAGATAAGCGGATTCTGTTCAACACTCACTTCAAATAGACGTAGTAATAGGTTTATTATTATTCTTTGACACAGAGCAGAGATAAATTATCCGTGATTGATCACGCCTTGGCAATTTAAATGTCATTTCGTTCGGACGAAGATATTGTTATTTTAACTTGGCGTGGGTGATTTAATAAAAGCTTCAAATTAATAATCTACAATTGGACAAAAGTGCTGCCTTTCACAACACACATTTGTTTGTTGTGAATGTTTCCCTAGAATTAAGCGAACTTTTGGGTTAAACCCAAAAGTTCGCTTAATTCTAGGGAAACAAATCACAAGGACTCACTTAGGTAAATCCTTCCCAAACGCAGCACCCTGTACAGAGCCCGAGACGCAGCGACAGACAGCTGATGTCTAAGATCAATCCTCGGCTCCGGGCCCGGCGAGACGGGTCCACGCTCACTCCTACATATACCACGATACACTCCCTTTTATTTATTTGCACAGGACTCAATAAATTCCTAACTCGCCACCGATTGTTCGATGCACTGAAAAAAGGCCCACTTCCAACCAGCCAGTAACAGTCTCGTGGCACAAACCGATTTTTTTCTTCTCGTTCTAAATTAGATTGAAGTTTTTCGTGACAAGCCAGGCTGAATATAAATTGCAACTAATAGCAATTTCTTGGATTCATATTGGCGTTTTTAGTTTTGGACCTGGTAATCCGGTGGAATGATGGTTCATGTTGATTTATTACACGTTGTTCGGCTAATAAATCTTGGAGTTTGTGGCTTAGCCTGTCTGGATTACTTACGGGGTGTAGATATTGCTTTAAAAATTGTAGGTAGGAATAGTTACAAGTTAATAGTGATGAATTACGTCCTTGTTAACGTGATAGAATAAGTTCAGGGTAATATTACGTAATTTTTAAGTCAGCTACATTGAAAACCTTTACGGAAGACCATTTTTGGAAACTAGCATTATGATACAAGACTATAAATTAACGGTCTCAATATTCAGTGTCTTTTTGAATAGCAGTAAATTTCCAATAAACTATTAAAGCCATTTAATTACCAAAACATTTCAAAACAAAAGCCTTTTATAAAATAAAGCCATCCGCATCCGTACAATACTAAATCTCCGGCTAACATTTCCAAAACTCATTAACGAAATAATATAATTAATTGAAATTCCTTAGATTACGCCAACATCTCACACTAAAAGCA
This sequence comes from Apamea sordens, assembly GCA_945859715.1. Lineage (NCBI taxonomy): Eukaryota > Metazoa > Arthropoda > Insecta > Lepidoptera > Noctuidae > Apamea > Apamea sordens. The sequence continues at coordinate 22,253,162 of OX243990.1, read as the reverse complement.
ACTTGGTGTAGTTGCGCGGGCGCAGGCAGGGCGCGGGACGGAGGGGCGCCACTGCGCTGTGATTAACGCGCCGGCGCGCGCGCATGTTTCAGTTAATTAGCCCACAGACATGCGGTGTTCACACCCCCCCTCCCTAAAAAGGAGATCTCAGTTAGCCTTAAGTAGACGACAGTGTTCCGACCGTTCGTTTTGTTGGTACAATGTGGGTATTTTATGTAGCTCACACCGCGCAGTATTGTTTACAAGCGCGCTAAATGTGTAATTAAACTTTATTTGGTGCTACTCCTTATTTATGTGTTGGCTAAAAGAAATAGGGCCTGGGAACATGGGTTTCGCAAAGGTTGGTGTCATTTCTTTGCTGCAAATTGGAAATCAAAGATAACCAGATGAACCAGAATGCAGAAGGCCCAGCAAATAAAACCAGAATAAGATTCATAAGGTGACAAGTGCGTAAATACCAACCAGTCTTACATAAACAACACTGTAAAGTCTCAACACAAAAGTTCACAAACGCAGGAAACGAAACATCTGACAGCTTAATCTCCAGCGCATAATGGTATCAAGCAAATCATAACCAAATCGTTCCCAATGCTGAACAAGAACACAAACGAAAATGACAAATTATCTCACATCCGCCGTTTCAATCATACCAACTCAAATTGGAACGCAGAAATAATTACATACACATTCAAGATCGTATCACATGGCTCACGTTACATAACACACATAGAATAAAACCTGCTGCAGAGCAAAAACTTGACGTGGCATTGAGGAAAAATAAAAAAAACGAGACACAAATACACAATACCGAGGAGTCTTGGGTAGTATTACTCCATTCCGTTCGAAGCTTCTGTACGGCTCGGAGCATGCGAACAAAAACTATAAGAACGTTGCAATGCGGCCAACGGTAGCGAAATAATAAGATCGCACAACAAAATAAAGAAATGCCCTCGAAACAAAAGGAAGGCTAGTGAAATAAGGCGAAGAGGTTTACGGAGTGACGCGGTGTGGGCCCGCGCTCATTGTCTTCCAAACACATGCAGTGACTGCACGTGGATGTGGCAGTAGGGCTGAAACGTGAAGTTCTACCAGTCTACCTTCCTTCGGTGTATGACTGAAACCGGATTAGGAAATGGTTAGTTCATTTTTTATCCTCATCATGAGTTCAGTTCTCCTATATACCACCTAATATTATGGCAGTCATTCTCATCACCTCCAGTATTAGTACCTTACGCATAACATAATTACCTTCTATGTTTCACAATTTTGTCCAAACAATAATCGTCATCGATCAACTCTTAGTGATCACGGAAATCTCAATTTGTGTGCAACGCAACGTGTGACCATGAAAAAATTTGTTGCGCGTCCGTATTGTCCCTTTAAAGGCGAAGGACCAGATAAGTTGAGGAGCCCAGCACCTCTGAATCTCAATGAGGTTGCTAAAACCGGCACGGTTGCTGCATATTTGATTTCACAACACTTACCGATAAATGATTGATTTATGGTCCTTATAACCAAATACATTTTTGAATTAAAAAATCATATCGGAAATATAAATTTTACGCACATTAGGTAGTTTGTCAAAATCAATTAGTGAGTCACTCATTTAGTTGCGCAAGTAATAGATAAATTATATTTTGGTATTTTAATTCGACTAGGTGTGTTAATAGATCCGATATGTGGGTTAATGTCGGATTTAGGTTTGAAAGTAACATTTGATTTATAACATATGATTATAATCTGTGGGTGCGGAGAAGCTCTCACTTCCCTTGTATCAGTAGTGTAGTAAAATTGGATAATATAATATTACCTAAAGGTCAAACAAAAAATTAAGACCGGCACACTAATTACTTACCCCTTATTTATAAACGTTGCTTAAAGTTAAGTAATGATTAGCGACTGTATAACCATAAATATGTTTGACGTTTACACGTCTCTTAACTTTAATCAACGTCTATAAATAAACCCCTTAATATTAATTGCGAAACACACTATCAAGCACATGCCGAATCATTTTGAAGGATATTGCTAATCCATTGCTTCATGTTCGAAAAATTGGTCAACTCAACAACGTAAATAACGCAATGAATGTTGTTGAACTGTCAAAATGAAAGCCATTTCTATACTGTTAGTGTACTGTACAGTGTGTCCACTTATTGAAAGCCATTTCTATACTGTTAGTGTACTGTACAGTGTGTCCACTTATTGAAAGCCATTTCTATACTGTTAGTGTACTGTACAGTGTGTCCACTTATTGAAAGCCATTTCTATACTGTTAGTGTACTGTACAGTGTGTCCACTTATTGAAAGCCATTTCTATACTGTTAGTGTACTGTACAGTGTGTCCACTTAATGAAAGCCATTTCTATACTGTTAGTGTATTGTACAGTGTGTCCACTTATTCCGCTGCAGTCCTGAAAAAAGTAAATAAAAAAGTAATAAATAAACATCTATGGAGAAAAATTCCAATTCATAAATGAAAATCACGATAGTTAGAGTTTCATAAATATTAAGTTTCTGTAAAAATATTGCCCCATCCACCTTACTTCTTACCTCTTCGTAACCCTCAGAGGATACTGGTTAAAAAACCCTTCGCAATCGGACTGGTTGAGGTACATCATTGTTGGCCGCGATACCTGTCTGCGACTGCCTTGTAACAACACGACACTTTACTACCACGCTAATATAGCCTTTAAGCTTATAGCTTTAGTCATTAGTTTTGTATGAAGCATGCAGTCATGATTGTGGCTAGGCACAAAAATTGGTTCGTTATTTCTCGTTGATTGATTGGGTCGGAGATTCATTAGAATAGTCTTAGTTAGTATTTGTTTTAGGTTAGTAAAGTTTCATTATTAGTTTATTAAAACTTATTAGTCACATATTTAACACAAAGCAAAGACTTAATACCGGATGCCATAAATTAAGTTAGCTCAAAAAAGCATTTAGATTATTTGTAGAGTTTCAATTCCATCCCAATTTGTTTCAAGCCCAAAAAAGCCTACCCGATATCAAATGACCGTCAGCAGTAACACAACATCCAAAAATCTCATTATTTCACGAAGCAAAACCCGCTATCTGTGGCGCGTACATCACATCCCGTAAACGCAAACGTAACGTAAACGTGAACGTCACAGGTACGTGACGTCAGCGCCGCTAGCGACACGGAGTTAGTTCGGAATCCGGCCCCGGTTTTACATTACAATTGTCGCTCCAACCTGCGCTGCAATATGATAAATCAGTCGATGTGCGTACAAGTAAGGAGACAAGTGTTTTTGTTCTAGGAGAATGGTGAAAAGGAGAACTCTTTTAAATGTGTTCACATAAAAGTGATGATTTGACTTAATGATAGCCAAGTTATGGCTACAGAAATTAGGGACATCTAAAAGCACGTTGGGCTGACGATACTGTCCAAGTCGTGGAGAACAGGTGGACGAGGGAAACATTGCATTGACCCGTGGAAGTCTAGAAAGGAAAGGGGGACAAATACTCAATAGTGGATGATTCCTGTAAACGATGAAGATCCAATTAACGATGATGACTCAGATGCTGTAGTGAACATAGGCAATACTGTGAGGAAACCAACCAGCAGGTCCATTTTCAGAATATTTATTTATAACAAGCTAAACTTTATGCACAAGTAAAAAAAAATATTGTACAAAGGCGGACTTAATGCCTGAATATCCGAAAGAAATCCACAAAACACTGTCGTCGTCGTCTGTACCAGGTGGAGATTTACACAGGCGGCAGGTACAGAGCTCATATCTGTAGGAATCCAGTAAGTTTAACACACACCCTGTAGCCGCTGTCTGCTAGTGCTATATACAGCATGCTCCCGTTTCCATATCTTCAACCTGAAATAAAGTTTTGGCAATGTTCGAGTGAAACATAGAGAAGGTGTAGATTGTTAGTCCGATAAAGATTGGAGTACTCCAAATGTACCTGTGAGTACCATCAGGTATGTCATGAACTCATGACTACAGCTATTTCATCGAGGGACGCCTTTGCCCAGCACTAGGATGATGCAGACTGACAGTAACCAGTGAGCAACCTTAGGTAGTAGCGTTGTGCTGTCTACCTTGCCTGGTTTGGTCACTTGTGACTTAATGGTTATCGGGAAATGACCATGAACCATCATCATTCAGCATTCATAGTTTTTGGTTGTTGTGACGAAAACTGACAAACGCATCAAGAAAAAATAGTTTTTATTGTGAAGGTGAAAACCTGAACTTACAGTGTACCCAGAATTGATTACCTACCACTTATGAACTCTAAAGAATTGATCTCACACACAGACACACTGAGTGTAGCAGCAATAGGCATCAGTCATAAGAAATCAAGTTTGAAAACAAACGCTCAGTCTCGCTAATCTATTTATTTTATTGTGTGGCAACAAAACCGCGTGCTACACCGGCGCGGCGCAAGCGCAGCTTTCGAGGAAGGCGCCTAATGAAGATCTTAATTGGGTGGCGCGCGTGTGTCCCGGCCTTATCGCCACGCTCCATACTTCAGTATTTATATGATTGGAGAAATACCCTGTCATTTGTTCATAATGTTCTACTATTGTGCTTCAGAAACCTAAGGATTGAATTATTGGTCCTTAGAGAATCGAGCTTGACTTTGACGTTGGAGAAGCTTTGATTAAGATTTTTATAAAATGCAGTCGCTCAAACACTGGAGTGATAATTTTCAGCATATTTTTTACCAAAAGAAACGCTCTCTCTTCATAAACATGTCAGCGCTGCACACGATGACAATTACCGTAAGATTTAAGATAGAACCTCTGAATCAAAACTTCGTACCGCTGAAAAAATCAACAAAACAAAATATAACAAACAAAAACGTCAAAAAAGCTCACGCGATACCACCATTACAAAATAACTCGGTCGTGTAGCCAGTGATTCGATTTAACTGAACGCAAATGTGAGATGCGACCGACATAAAATCAATCGGCGGGCACGCGAAGCTTAACACCGAAATAATGTAAATTATTGCTCGTAAAAGTGTCATTTTCGACGTACACGTGACGTCACCGGCACGACGTAACGCCGCACGTATCGACAACACGCACACCGAAACAAACTCTAAACACATTCGTGTAAAACATAAACTCCCGTAAACAGCAAACGACCTGTCAGACTAAACGTATTTGAAAATAGTTTATGCTCAAACTGCCCCCGCTTTGTTATCTTTGTCATCAGTTAGTGAACATTTGCATGTCTGCCGTGTTCCTTCGCCAGGAGCCCAGGATTCTGCAATACCACTGTTTACAATATCAACATTGGTACGCGTAAATAACAAAGAAAAAACTAGCGGATCTATGAAGGACGTCGGGACGCATCCAATCCGAAATTCGTATATAAAATAGGACAAAAGCTGTCAGGGCAGTAAACCTCAAACATCGAGTTATCGGTGTGTTGCTGGTGGCGTGTTGTTATAGGCTTTCGCACACATAACCGATGAGACGTTCATTTACATACGGCGGGGGTGGGGGCGCGGGACGGCCGCCGCCCCGGCCCTGGGGACCGCCGCGACGCCCGGGATACCGCGCGCTAGACAGAGACCACTATATTATTATCCTGAGCTAAAAAAACGAAAAGTGGGCGGGGGATTACATTATAGTAGCGAAAGTAATCGATATTCTCTTTTAGTACGAGGTTGTTAGAGCTGCACCGCTGCAGCCTAAATACGTAAGGCAGTTAGGTCACGGAGGGCAGGCAGGTGGAGTGCGCTTTATTTTTATGCGGGACTCGCTAAGAGGATTGCGGCCATGAAAGGGGAGGAAGCCGTCATACAGCGCTCCTGAAGCCTTCAGATATATCATAAACACGGATGGCTTTTATCACTTACGGACCGAAGGACGCCTCGTAGCTTTAATGACTTGAGTGCACAGATTGAAGGCTCTAGTTTGATTTTGAAGAAGAATCTTGGATGAATATTTTAAGCGTACCCTTCAAAATTATAGTTTTGGAGGCAGTTTTCATATTTGTCTTCAAAAGCATATTTCTATACATAGCTGGACTAATACTTGAGGGCTGGCAGTGATGTGCCTCCTTTGCATGTAGGTATCGTTCTTGTCATTTATCTGCTACGTGACAAGCTGGGTTTTATTATTTCGTTCGGTTTTTTTCTTTTTAAGAAAACTAACGATGGTCATATGCACATAACCGCCTGCAAATCTGAAGAAGTTAAACTTTTTGGAGCAGGTAATGAAACTGAAGTCACAATTTTGGAGCAGTATTAGCACCGGTGATCTCTTAATCGTCAGCTTAAACCGATGGATTACGCTATTATTGCATGAATTAATATTAAATTCTAAGGACCAGCTTCTTGCCTTTCTACAGGATCAAACCAAAGACCCGTTATCCTAATTTGGTCTTTCGAGGCGAATCGCAAAACTTCCTTAGCAAAAATGTTCCGTCAACCTGGGAGGGTATTATTAACACAATTTGGGAAGGAGACCCTTACATCAAAGATGCAGCGTTTAGACCAAATGAGCCGTGGGCCATTCGCGCATAATTCAGGCTCGGCGCTCGTCGTAAAGCGGTGGCCGGCCGGACCTTGCAATATCAACCGTTTCGGCTATAAGGATCCGGTGTAGGTTTTCTATTGACCGCTCGTGGTAAATGAAATATAATGTTCGACGGTTTCAGGCTGCTGCTCCAATTAATGGGGTTGAATGAACTTGTCGACTTTCCTGTTTATGTTTTGGCAACGGAAACGGCTCGGTGGAGAAAATGTTGATGTAAATGATATTATGAATCTTTAATAAAAACATATGCTACATTTAAGTACGATACCCGTGCGCATTATATTACATAACTTTAGTTTAACAGTTGGGTAGGTTTGTAATATCTAAAGTTCTGAAAAGTTTCCTTCAGCAAAACTTGATATCTTTTCGTCCCTGGAATAAGAAATAAGTGTGGTAATGTGAAAAATTCAGGATTCTAACACAGAAGAAAAGCCTTCTGATGGAAGCATACACCTACATTAAATACTCGTACATCGCACCCTTTTTCCGCACATTACCCAAGCAAACTCGACATAAAAACAAAGTTATAGTAAAAATCACGTAGTATCAACATACTTATAGGAAAATCCACGGTGACGGGACATAGCTTAGCGTCGTAACGTAAAGATAGGGGGATATTTATATAGTGATAAAATCCATTTACGACGAACCCGGTACAATGCGGAGCGAACAAACTTTATTTCCATTGCTTTCATATCTAGGGAGGTAGGGATGGGAAAATATCGATGCTTTATGGCGTATTCACGTTGTCGCTTTAATGATTTAAATTGGAAAAAAGTTTTGATTGAATGAAAACTTTGGAGCGTAGTTTTAAATAGTAAGAAGCTATGGGTGTATTAGACCACTTTTCCTTAGGAAACGACCAATTGCAACCGTGGACCTAGCTTCTGACATTTCATAAACTAAGTGTCCATGTAGATTTATGTGAAATATAGATAATATTATGATTTTGATTGATTTTTATCTATGATGCTTAAACTACCCAAAGCTAGATACCAACATCTTGGTAATTTACGATAACAGATTTAAATAATTTAAGAATAGTTTAATCAATTTATCGCTTATCCTGAACTTATTAACACTGAGAATTTCTGTACACTCAAAAATCAGTTTCAATTTTTTTATTGCCTTGTTTAGAAAATTTATTGAATAAAACACATACCTTATCAATGAATCTATCATCGGAACAGATCGACCGTAGTCCAGCACTACCAAAGCCACCCTCAGTTTTTCCTTCAATTTTCCTTTTGCTACGATCTCCACTTAATTGACGAAGAATTTTGATTGGTCCGTACCTACGCCATATTCTATGCATTCGTCGCGTCGGGAATTTTCTTTTTTCGTTCTTTTTTTTTTAATTTGAGCACAGCTTCATTTATTATTCCGCCTCTTATTTTAATGGCTAGCTTCGTTATTGTCCGTCGAGTTCTCGATATTATTTTCGATTTTAATTGCTGCCTGGTTCTCCTCTGTTTTTGCGGGGCCTTGTTGATTGAAGTGTTTCCAGTGTTTTTGTTCAACTTGTATATTTAAGCGTTTGTTTTCAATGGAAGGTATTCTCATTAAATATTTTAATGTTTACTATCTTCGTGGTCGAAGGCGTGGGTTTATTTTTCGGTTACTTTTCTTTGTGTTTTTTTAATAGCCTTACTCAAATGTTTTTCCACTTCAGGTACCAACTGTTGATGGTACTGAATGACTAAGTCAAGAATGACAAAAGTTTCTAAAAACTTTCAAAACATTAACTTTTCTCCGCTTCAAATCATCTGCATACCAACTCACACATTAAACACATAAAAATCTCTGCAATACTCAGGAATAACATTTCAATCGGTGGAAGCAATTACTCGTCAAAGGCGGTACAGTTGAATGCAGAACTGATTAAACGGTACAATCGCGGACAGTATTGACAAAACTGCGCGCGCGTCGATGCGCCGGCGTCGAGTATTGAACAAATTTCCAGTATGGCCGCCCATTGAAACGTCACCGCGCAAGCATTGTATGCTCATCTCGGGCGATAGTTGGGAGAATAGAATAATCGGTATTATTGGGATTTTTAAGCGTTTTTAAGAGGAGACAACTAGCCTCGTTTGTTAATCTGTGGCTCCCTTTGCTTGCCTGCCACACGACAAACTGATTTGGTCTTAAAACTGCTTTAATTTCTGAACTTTTAAACTTGAACATGAAGACTAAGTATGAAACATTTTACTTGTGCGGCTGATAATATCTTCCAATGGAGACTATAAGCTTCGGGTTCTTTGAACCACTCAAGTTCTATTTAATAGGTAGTAAGCCAGAATAGCAAGTAGGTAGTTTGCAAATCTAAAGCAGCAGAAGAATTATGATTAGACTTGGCGGCTACATTTTTGAAGATGTCAAGATGTCTCCAGTTCACACCGAACCTCTTGCGTCTGCTCAGGCGCTGCGTACCATCAAGAGAAGACACCTGTGACTCTTCAGTGCATCACTCGGGAACCAAACCTGGTGCGTCGATTAGCGCACATTTGGACCGACGGGGATTCCTCCACACAATGTCTGATTAATGGGCATTAAGATTCAGACCGCGCACGCCGTGGCGCCGGCTCGGTGACGGTGGCCGCGAGTTGTGCACCCCTAGGAAGTAGAATTAATCCGATGATGTACCAACAGCACAAGCAGTATTAGGAGGATATTTTACTCTTAGAAAGGGCCCGAGACTATGGAGAAACATTTGATAGATGCGCAAAATCAAAAGACCAGGATAATATTTTCATAAACCTTACTGCTGAAATTAGATAGTCTACCTTCAAAGAAAATTACACGTCGTGAAAATACACATTCTAATATTAACTACCTACCTACTAATATTATAAACGTGAAAGTTTGTATGGATGGATGGATGTTTGTTACTCTTTCACGCAAAAACTACTGAACGGATTTTAATAAAATTTGGCACACAGGTTTATAAACCTGTGTGCCAAATTTCATTAAAATCCTATATAACTATATTGGTTATAACCAAGATTAACATATAGGATACTTTTTATTCCGATATTCCCACGGGATCGAGACTTATGTGGGTGAAACCGCGGGGCGCAGCTAGTAAACTAATAATTAGATTACCGGTACAATATACATAGGTAATGTACTAATCACCGCCAACAAAGGTGCTTACACTGTTCTACAAACCTCTCCAGTCACAGCACACTCTCCAAACATTTCTCTCTCTGAGGTTCCACAACTCGCGAACCGTGTCACAGTTGTGCTGCAATTTTTCCTATTCGACTTAGACACATTTATAGGCCATATTGGAATTTAGGAGAGATTTTATTGACTCCGTTTTATGTTAATTGGATTTCCTTTAATTCGTTACGGAAAATATTCCAATTCGTAATTGGATAAAACGCAATACTTGTAAGCTTTTTTGTCTAGTGTGGATGTGATGGTACACTAGCATAAGTACTGAAATACTTTTTTTTAAATAATATTTCAAAGGGCTCGGTCGTTCTATGGTAAAAAAAATAGTATTTCTATTCCACGTGCCAATGCTGCCAGTCTTCTGGGCACGTCTCCGGATGACAGCGATGCGGACGAGTATTTCGACACCTGAGTGTCCTTTGTTTTTGTATTTATTTGTATAGTAAATTAATTAGACATTTATTTAGTATCTAGTGTAAATAGTTAGTTATTTATACATACAATAAAAGATTTCTATTTCAAACTAATATTTATAGTAGGTAGTTTATAGGTAGGTTCTTTATTCATTTTTAAACTTTCACTAACTTCGATTTAACTAAATAAATTACTGGATTTTCAGGAATAATTATGTCTAGACTCAACCACGATATGGGAGTTTACTAGAGTCAGGCAACGTTTAAATAAACTATTCGAGTCGGTGCACTACGTTTACCGAATCACGATTTCTACATAAAATTCATCTGCTGCGAGACCACGGTACATTCTAACCGGGAATGACCTGCCCACAGTCTGTCTGATCCTACCATCATTCTTCGTTGAAAAATCATAATGTTTAAACTCTGCGATAATGTACAAGTATCGAGTAAGAGGCTACTTCTGGCCTGGTTACAGCTAGAACTCCTTCAATAGCAGCTGAATTTCATTTACACGACCTGACTGACTACCTGACTCCCCTGAGTCCCCACAACTCCTCCACTAAAGGCCCCAAGTTAAATTACAACTGCATCAGCAAATTCAAAATCTTTCGGCACACAAACACCGCGAAGCTTTCATTTCAGCGCTGAACTAATATTATTGCGAAATGTCCGCCGAGTTGCATCCCTGCGGGTTCATTAACCGTGCCCCCCCCCCCCCCCCACTCGCCTGCCGGCCGCACCCCCCACCCCTTCACACATCCAGCTACCCCGAGGAACTAGTATGACTAGATTATTAAATGGGAGATTCATGTACGAAATAAATAGGGGTTGTCTATGTTTAGTGGCGGTCAGACTGCAGTTGCTCTATGTAAAAATAGGAACCCACAATATCGTCCATAGCTATCGTATAGATAAGGTTGCATTGTGCCTAGATGAAATAAACAATCTGCCTACATCATTAAACAATTACTAAAAATCTATCCAAAAACCGGACAGTAGCTTCCATTGAGATGTGGAAAATTATGTCGATCCTGTAAGCAGCGCTCATGGACCTACCAAGGACAAGTATTTTTTTCCTATTAAGGGCTAAGGGTTGAAGATAAATTTCTACACAGAAGACCACAGAGTATAGCACCAGGAGCCTGTCAAAGGCCTGAAGATAAACGTCAAAACAGAGATTATAAAAATACCTACCCTACAGGCCGCAACTTTCCAACCGTGTCGAAACGCTCGCAACTCCGGCACCCAAACAAAAATATTTAAAATATGCAAACGGCCGTTGACGCGTCGCCTACTTCAAGACTTCATTACAGAGTTAAAACAATACCCGTTAGGAGCGGGAACATAATGTATTCGGTCCTGAACCGGCGTGTTTCTTGCTGGAGAGGATCATAACAACCAGGTTTTCTGCAACGTTAGGTACTACTTGTAGTGCCTACTAATCTTCGTGACTCTAAAGGCTAAAAAGAAACTTTGAACTTATTTTCCCAAATTCTACAAGTTATTGACTTAAATCTGCGACGCCAAAGTAAAAGGATTGTTTTGAGATCTTTAGTAGAGTTGTCGAACATGTTTCTTATTTTGGTAAGATGTTGATGCTGAGCTTTGTCTTTCTTTGAAATATATTTGAAGAACTGCGTCGTGCTTGGCTAAGAATTAGCGTTCTCCATTAAGACAGTGAGGACCTGAAAAGCTATCATCATTAGCCATAGTGTCAACATCATCAGGTATGTAAATCGGATTAGTAATAGTAGTCTATTGTTATGAATAGAAAAGGAGTCAATGCTCTCTATCCTCTAGACGTGAGGTGACATTCGCTGTTTTTCAACCTCAATCTCATTCTGCAAACTGAAACATCCATCGTCCAAACGTAATACATTGAACTATCTCCGCACTAGTCACCAGTCTGAATGTCCCGTCGCTGGCACTCCTCCAGATCGTTTGTCTCTGCTAAGTGACGCTCGGACAATGCTACTGGTACATATGTATTTGTTATGTACAGCTAAAAGGTACCAGACACATTACTTAGTCTATTGTGGTCTTAAGAAAATGTTTTTCTGAAAAGTGTAGAGGGCAATAGTAGTTCATTACGAGCTCCTTTATGGATTCTCTTTTGCCGATTGGTTATTATCCAAATAAATGGTGTCCAAAATAATAAGTACTCAGTTTTGGGAAAGGCATGGTCTTCAGCTACACTTGCCGCCAACAGACCAATGAGCCAGCATCTGTGTCAAAAGGATCTCCACTTCTTCTCACCTATTCACTTGACAACAAACTTGCATTACATAATTCATGGACGATACCTCGCACGCACCTACACTCACACCAGCACAGTCCAGTGACATGTGTTTACAAACAACTAATTAGAACGAGTGCAGTGTTGTGTGCGTGTTTTTGTTTCGCTGACAATGGCCGCGCGCCTGCGCCTGTGTGCGTGCGCTGTGGCTGTGTGAAGGCTAAGGTAAGGGGCCTGATGGCTGGCACAGCTCATGTAAAATGCATAAGATACGCTCTCATACAGGCTCGGGTCGCGTCTCGCGTTTGTCTCACTACGCACAGATGTTCGGTGAAAGCTGGTTTTTGCGTGGCCGTGAAACTTAGCTGAAAGTAACGAAATGTTTTTGTGAAAATTACTTACAGTTTGTTTTTAGTTAAGCCTTAGGGGGTTGTGGCGTTCTGTTTGGGAGACTGAAATAAGTGGCATCGATTTCTTGAATGCCGTTTTTTTTTAAGGTTTATTAAGACAATTTTGTCAAAGTATTCGATCAATTGAACAAGAGCCATGTGCCTTAATCAATTTATCGAATTCTTTGACTGCAATAATCAAGCAATAATGAATTGTAATTTCCTAAGTGATGATAATAAATCCATGTTCCTAAATAACCATGTATTTATTAAAGCAAACCAAAGCTGTTTCTACAATAATTCGTAATAGAGAATTATTTGCTAACACCTACACACTAAATACTGCAATTAAGGCGCAAAAGATTTATCTCCATCATTGACAGCCGAATATCTATTAACCTACAAATAAATAATGCGATCTTGTCGATGCTAAGTTTACAAAATACTGGATCTCACTGACACTAAAGATGTAGGCAGCTTATTTATTTCCTCAGCTACATTTAAGAAAACAAATAGCTCGAGGGCCACTCCTTCTCCTCTCAAATTCCTGTGATTGTAACCTTCTTTGTAAACAGCTGAAAATCCTTGAATACCAATCATATGTTCCACCTAACCCATATATCCTGGAGACGGAATACCGTGACCTTATTCAGGCAACGACAAAAGTATAGCGCGTGTTGCGCATTGCAATAGCAAGGTCGACGTCCCGGAGAGGGGGCCAGGGAGGGGGTCGAGGGGATGACGGTACCCCCCCCGGTATTGTTCTCACCTCAGACACAACACTGCTCCTGAAATATAAGAATTAAAGTTCAGATGGTGGAAATTGTTTTGGCTGGAGGTCGGAGGTACGACCGCGTGTGAAATTGTTGAGTCGAGGGAGATGGTTATGTTGTCACGTTTGAACGAAAAAATAGAGAAGTTAATGTTATTGGAGATTTACTCTTAGAGGTAGACGCAGCTCATGAGACTAGCGTAAGTGCTTTTGAGTACACAAAAGACATAACAACACCATGGATATAAAGTTTGCTCATCACTCACAAATCCACTGACTGAAAACAACATTGAAATACTAAAGTTCTGATGCAGTGTACCAAATAAGAATTAAATACCTAACAAAACAAATTGTGGAACTTTACAGTTTGGAGTTTTCAGTCTTACACAGAGTTAGTCGGAAGTCCTAAGTTATAATATCTTGATATAATATAATTCATCGACTGAAAGTAATATACGAGTGCTGTAAAATTGTTATTTTCCTTTCAGATGACACATCGCCTCAACTGCGCAAAAAACAAGAAAGTCAGTCAGACAGTACCTGAAACCTAGATCGAAGATCTGTCCCAGATTAACTTCTATCTCTTAGACCGTACCCCTGAAAATTGTACAAAACTTGCATTCAGCCTTTTTAATCCTTGCTAATGGCGCGAGGCTAACGGGGTGGCGGCTAAAAAGGCAATATCAGGAGATAACATCGATAGCCGTCGGAACAGTTCGGCTGTTTGGCACGTAAGTAGGCTGTGAAAATGGCCGCCCGTAACGCTGTGCGTGTACACACTTTGGCGGCGAATAGCGAAGGTATGGTTGATGAGGAGTTGAATAAAGTTGAATTGGATTGTCTTTTGAATACTATTATTGTAAAGGATAACTTACTACAAATTGTCATATATTATTATAACCTAATAGTAATCATATAAAATGTTGAACTGAAAAAGACCTAGCAAAAGATAAATCTGATAGAAGCAATTAAGATTTAAAAAATACACAAAAACACAACCCTATAACAAAACAACAGTTCACAGTTTCGGTAAGTTTTAAGAATGTCTCTTTCAAGTTGTAAACGAAACAAAAACATACAAATATAAATAATAAAATTTCCATCACAAAATGGAAGAACTGACTGAGGGAAATGCCTCATTAAGGCTTTGTTGGTCTCGCAACCTTTGTCTGGAAGTGCTCGGTGTTCAAGCTATAACATTATTGCCACAACCAAACACTATTAAACCCTGGTGCGGAGGATTCCATTCAAAAGTTTTGTTACCTCGTAAACTTCACCTACCTAGGTTTCTTCGTTGAAACCATCAGTTGATTACCATCAGTCCCTTCTGTGGAAAATACCGCATTATCAACGGTTTTCAGCTCTCGGAAAATGATGGCTTATGGCAGATTTTTTAACACATTAGGTTTGGAACAGCAAAGCGAAGTATAGAGCTTGTATTTCAAATACCAAGGGGTCATTAGGTTCTTCAAACCAATGTTTAGTACTAGGAATGAGAATACCTACTTTAGACATCCTAGAGTGATTGTATATATAACTTTAAAATTCAACAGAATTTAAGATACCTACAACTTACTGTTGAATAACAAGATATGAAAACTTGACCAAAACTTGAAAAGATTCAGTGGTATAAAAAATTACATCTATTTTACAATTTCGATAAACTTTACTTGGTTTAAAAAAGTTCATCCCACTTCTTTTAGAACAGACAACACTTTAACACCACCAAACCTACTTAACACGGTCATTTACTTCAAAACACAACTCCAAACTTATTTACATAAAGTTTTTTCCGTTTCCCCTGTGCCTCACACTGTACGTTCACTAATGTGGGACGGGTGTGTGCAGGTCATCTGCTTGTGTGTGACGTCGCTGGCATAGTAATAGGCCTCTTGTGACAATCGCTCGACTTTCCATCCGCATTACGTATTCGACGGATGCCTTAGGAGCTACAATAACCCCCTTCTCACCGGACATGGGTATTGCCTCCCGCTGTTTTTATTAAAGCTATCTTTTTCTGATTTCCAGGTTGTGGTGTTATGGCGGATCGGCGATGTGGATACGGTTTTCTATTTAGAAAAGCTTGACAGTGAATGGAGCTCTTTGCTGACTAGAAGATATATGTATTTGAAAAACTTGTTTCTCGAACTGCATCGTTGTAAATGTCTACGTTTCATATCTAGAAACGTATTAATAATTCAACTGAAGAAGCATCTAAGTAACAGGATTGCAGAAAAGTAAGATGCTCTTAGTGCGTCCAATTAATAGAACCCCATTCTAGTATACAGGTAAAACACACAAACGCTTCGACTAAAGGTCATCAAATTATTACTAGATCCAATTATTAGACAATTACGGTCCTTAAAATATAAAATTATTATAAGATACATATAATCTCTTGTAATAACGGCATTGTTTTATAAACAACTTGTAAGAAACCAGAAATTACTTTGTTATTGTTATTGCTTTGCGCTACTTCATAGTATGTAGGTACTTGTATGTACCATAGAATGTTAAACTAATATCAAAATCAAAAAAGAAAAACTTAAAAAAGAAAAATTATGTAAAATTATCGTATAGATACATGGCAAAACAGATGAATGGATAGACTAGATGTTATTCAATGTAACAGACAAGAATATAAATTAAGTAGTACTGAAATGCTCTAATAGATACAATATAAGATAAATGAATAAGTTTTTAGACCAGTTAAAGTATTAGTAGCATCTGTTACCGTTGTTTAAGTTAACTGAGATACTTTTGACGACACTGACGAAATGTGAAAGAAAATGAAAGAAGAGGAATCTGCACCCTGATTGCGTAACACACGATCAATCGGAATCGGTTTCATTTTGACAGTTCAACAACATTCATTGCGTTATTTACGTGTTGAGCAGACAAATTTTTCGAACTTATGAAGCAATGGATTAGCAATTTGCTTCAAAATGATTTAGATTCCGATTGATCGTGTGTTACGCAATTAGGGTGCTGAACGCTTATGATAAACGTTTAACAATACTGTTTAGCTACACGCACCTAAAATATGAATAGATCCAACCGAACTAATTGTAAAGTCCGAGCTAATTCCAAACTATAACATTGTCGGACGGCTGTCAGCACTAAAACTAATACAGTTAGTGTTACTAAACTAATTGTTGAGCTTTAACGTGACCAAATGTTGGACCTTGAGACGGCGACGGTTTTGTTTTGCAAATTGTTGAAATTGTTGTAACTAGTAATGTTGTAAAGTGTTTTTTTCTACGTTTCTAATGTTCTGATAAATTAGTATGAGTACATAATTAAGGATTATTACTGGCATAACATAGCTTTTACTCCACAGAATTTCTAATAAATTTACTAGAAATTTTCAGCAATAGAATTTCAGAAAGTTACAGGAACAGCTTGTGAAACAATCCCTACACTTGTCCAATGGATTAGCGATTGCAGTACGTAGGTTATTATAAGACTGGTGCACTTGACTTGACAGACTGACAGACTCCTTGAGAGGCAGGATGCATCGACCAGAAGAGGTTGGCTATACTTTGCTGGTGGCCACTTGCCCCAGTACATTTTAAGAAACTCATCAATCAGAAGTTCCGAACCTAGCTTGAGCTCACCATACCAACATTCGTCAACATAATGTGCCTTGTGTTAGTTTAATCGTAGACATTCACAAGCAATCATTGTTCTACCATACGATACATGAATAAATGTAACTTGTACCCAAATACCGCCTGAGCGTGAATACTGCTTACACCAGAAGGGCAAGGTCAAAATTAAAATATTCAGGGACTTGCTGAATTAGTTTGCATAATAGTAGCTGCAGGTTTAAAAATACGGAAAAAAATTGAACCTAGCAATGATCAATGATGTTATGTGATGTGATCATCATCATGATGTTAATATTCTTACATTTTGTATAAACAACGCCAGTGTTCTTCGATCCTTTCATTTAGTAATCATTTTGATGATTAAGCGTAGGTACACTGGCCGCTTACCCAGTCAGACCTCCAACTTTACGTCGTCAACCCCGAGCTGACGAACTCATGACAACTGTGGCTCCATTCCGCGAAGTACCCACACCAATACAGTCCCGAAACAAAATCGCTAAAACTTAAGGGGCCGACGACACCGCGGCCCGAACTGCGCCGCTCCAAATGTATTCAAATATATGCGCGATTAATTCAGGCTGCATAGCCAACGGGACGGTGTTAGTAGTGGCAGCCAGTCTCACTTTCTACGCCGGATCGATGGGGCCGTGACCTTCAGTGCCTCTTATTTGGTTCCTGAATCGATTTTTTGCAGGAATCTTTGGGAACTGGATCGATGTTTTTGAGGAGATGCTAGCGGTTCACAGTTTGGCTCCCTAGTGACGACTAGTCTCGTGTTGTGCTGAAAAGCAATGGCCATGACCTTCAGTAGCAGTAATGTGGTTCCTGAATCGATAATTTTGCTGAAACCTTCCGGTATAAGTTTGCTATTTCTGATGAAGGAAGTTTTTGCTTATTTTCTAGCTTTTTCTAACACCAAACTCGTAGGTACTGGAAGTTATTTTAGTGTTAAAGAAAGTTTGTAGAAGTCCGTAACTTCATCATTAGCGAAATGATGAAGTTACGGACTTCTACAAACTTTAACGTGTTATTGAACTTTTCAGGAATAAGTAAGTCAATCTGACCCTGAACCTCAACCGTTCTTGTTTGATTCCCTAAATCTTTATATATTTGGGAAATTTTGAACATATTTTTCAAAGTTCTACACTGATGGGACCAAACTACTTAAAAAGTGCTATCAGTTTTATCCAAGCAATGCTGCTTATGGCTCCAGTTACAGACATACTTAAATGGCATACTACTTAGGCGAGAGTAAAAATAAACGAGAATCCTCGCTATAGTCATTTGGTGGGACAATATATTCTTATCAACACGAAAATAACTCCCGTGTATTTTTTTTTGCTGAAAGATGACTGCCTTGATAGCAATGACTGCATGTCGACATTTATATTTGAAATTCTATCAGGCTCTGTCTTTACAATTCTATCAGGCTCTCAGTCTTTACAATTCTATCAGGCTCTCAGTCTTTACAATTCTATCAGGCTCTCAGTCTTTACAATTCTATCAGGCTCTCAGTCTTTACAATTCTATCAGGCTCTCAGTCTTTACAATTCTATCAGGCTCTCAGTCTTTACAATTCTATCAGGCTCTCAGTCTTTACAATTCTGGCAATTTCCGTGACATAAAGATTATGGACTCGATAGCCTTCGCACTCTAAAATCTGCATACCCAGATAATGTAAGACACCGTTTGTATCTTAAGTAAACAACTATTCATAGCACCTACCTAATTTTGAAAAGTGGCTCCAGTTTGAATAATGGAACCAGATTTTCCGGAATATAAAGACACAGACTGGGTCAAGGCTGCCGTCCTACCTAACATTCCGCCTAATGACTATCGCACATAAAATATTCAAGCAAAAAACTTCGCGCCAGCAGCAGGCACTTTAAATAAAGTACGCACTTAGCCTGTATACCAACTATATAGATTTTTTTATCTTTACGATTACGGGAGCGTCCCGCGAGATGCCAACTACAAAGGAACCACTAACTATCAATACATCCCTTTATAACGGTTAAGAGCACCCCGTTTTACAGCCAAAGGTTCGCGTTCAAAAGAAAAAGGCGCCCTTGTAAAATTCCTTTTCAGGTCTCGAAGGAGTTTTCGAGTAGAAGTAAAGAGTGTTGGAAGTACAAACATACATAGTTGTAGATATAGTAGGTAGTGCGGGGCGGTGAAGGCGCGCGCGCGTGTGCGTGCGACGTGACACCCGCACACCGCCGCGCGCGCCGTGGCGCTGTGTGCGTGGAATGCGGTACACGGGAGTACGCGGTATGATGCGTTCGCGTTAAAATGAAAAGCTGGTGACGTCACAGGATGTTTACGAAATGCGTTAAGAATGTTTTTCTGATGTAAGTATAAGTTTGATCGGTAAGTATTACGAAGATATGACGTTAATCAGAATAAAACGAAGCACAGCATCTACAATGGCATACTAAAGAGGTACCTACTCTACCTTGAGTATGATCGAGCAATTTTCTTAGCGAGGCTAAATGAACCGAGGACAATAACCTCCCCCAAAGATAAAACCTGAAACAATAAGCCTCAGCGATACGAACTAAATCGGAACTAACTCCAGGCTTAAAATTAAAAGCACATCTACAAAACTGAACTGACAAAATCAAATATAGAAATTCTACTTGTTTAGCTATTATTAAATACGATCCGTCGCTAGTCGCTACGAGAGCGTCCGTACGGCCGCACACACACATGCGAGTGGCTACGTGCCGTCGTCTTGGCAACCAGACGCATGCGCGGCGCCGCCCACCGGCCCCCCTCCCCCCTCCCTAGACCAGACTTAGCACTACTAAGTGTATGGAAGTGAATCTATTCTGTATGATTGGTCATTGAAGATAAGTCGTTTCGAGCCGAACGCGGTATCTGCTTTTTTCTTAAATAGGTGTCGCTAAGTACGTGTCCTTTTACAATTTTATGTCTCATTCTGCCGGGGATTCTGTTGGGCAGTCTGGTTCCTCAATGAGTGATGATTTTATTAATGTTATTTACACTAATTACGTACTTACTTATCATAAACTTTGCCGTTGATGACTTTAAGTTTGAACATTAAAATGTAAGCCGAACAAAATGTAGGGCTTTTCTTAATTACTGTTAGGTATATAAGTGATGCACAATGCATTAATGCACAATGAATCTCATTGGAAAACGCACTGAAATGAAAACGCACACACCAGTAGGTAGAACTCTTACATAAGTTGAAAACTATAAAACAGATAATTAATTTTAATAAATTCAGCATTATTTTAATATCAGCTCATTGAATACATCTACGTTAACAGTCTGATTGGTCGCTTTGATAAATGTTCAATTATCTGATCATACACTGATATTTATTGGTCATAATTGTTCAAGTTATTTATGTATAAACTATTGATAAATGGAAATTGTCATAATTGCAGCTTATCAACGAATTAATTGTTGGCTAGTTTTAATTAATTAATTGCATATTGATAACGTTTGTTGGCGATAATAAAGGTTACACAAGACATACTGAAAATAAATAAATTTGAGATTTCTTAAGTTATTTCTGTAACAATTTTCCTTTACAGGTAAAACTCAACGTAAGTAGTACAAAATACATTCTAAGTGGACCAGGTATGTTTAATGGATAAAGTCTTTCCCTATATCACATAAGTCTTTAACGTCCTATCTTCAGAAACCCATATATCTAACATGCATAACATTATTTACATTTACAAACTGATCAAAACATCGTACGAACAATCTCAATCAATAAAACTGTAACACCGACCAATCATTTAGAACTACGTAAATCAGATACAAGTAATAAATATTTACAAAAAGCAGAGACTAAACATACAATAATGGACCGGCGAACACAGGACAACATAACTATAGCCGGAGAGAGAGTGGGAGACATAGGAGAGAAAGAGAGAGAAGATGACTCACACAAAGGAAAACCGAACACTGTAGAGATGGGAAATTGCACACATAAGTGCGAGTTTCCACGGTGTGCGTGCTTAGGGTTGTGTGTGTGTTGTGAGGTAGGATGTGTGTGTGTACGGGAAATGCTCGTAGCATGAATGTAGGTACCCGGTTGATAGCGTTTGTCATGCAAGATATGAATCCACTGTCTTTCTAAGGGCTGTTTATACTTTATTTTTAACGACAGAGTTTTGGTTCAAGATTGTGAGAAAAACGGCCTGGAGCGAGTTTTCCTTTTGATGTACAGTAAAATGGAAATTAGGAAGTTTAGTTTGAACAAATCCGAGGTGTAAATAATGTTGTTTTGTTCCCAGTTCACGAACTTAAACCTAAATTATTATATAACTGGTTAAAGTTTTCTGAAGTTTCGTTTTGTTTCCTGAATCTTTAGTTGTGTTTTTGTGAATGTTTTCCCAACAATATTGTTATGAAATTTCCTAGGTACTTACCTAAATAGTAACCAGCCTGCTATATGGACCACCTAGACTATTACCATTTCAAACTAATCCTATATAAATAAGCCATAATAGAGCAAGTTAAATAATTAATTAAGTCATCTATAAGTAACTCGATGATTAATTTGTTCTTATTTGAAGTTCGGGATCCGCGGATTGTTTTGTCAGTTCTAATTGATGGGAGGCTTGAGGACTGGAGTGATTTTACGGATCACTGCCACGTTAATACTCGTAAAGCTATTATTTTATATAGTAACCTACTTATGTAAAATTAAGCATCAGGAAGTTATAATGGGAGATAGGTGCAATCAGAGACCATAGGTACAAGGAAAATTTATATCTTTATGTGGTATTGAAGGCAACTAAGGTTTCCGATACGAGAGCTAAAGGAAGCTAAGGGAAAAGTATAAAAGTCAACAGTCATAACTATTTTACTGTCTTCGAATCCAAAAATAAATGGTATTTACACATGGATAAATAAAAACTTGAGTTAAAAAGTACTTTAAATAATCTTATCATAGTAGGTACAATTTTATTCCTCAGTATAAAGTCATCATCTTTGAAAGACGTTTTAGTGTTACTACTATGGCATTTATTGAAATATTATGATGATCTACCACGTTTTTACGGGGCGTGAATAAAACCTAAAAAGAGAACTCAAAAGCAGTTGACAGAACATTACAAGTTTACGACTAAATAATCGATCGTAATATGCGACGACACCCAAATAAACATAAACCCGTCCCGCGAACACTCCCGTGCCGATTCATTCACAATAAACGAATGCATTATAATTATTTAAATTTAAAACTGTTGTAAGTCTACCCGCCAGACAAGCGCCGGCCTAAAATAAACACGAAACAAACTTTTATTAAAACGTCTACGAGCCGCTTTACGTGTTCGGCGTAAAAACGAGCGCCGAAGTGCCGAACTTCCTCATTCCAACTTTGATACCGCTAACGCCATCTACTACCGAGTAGCGGAACTGTTATGGTTCGCATAAAAGTCGAGTGGGGCAATAACGGTAAATACATAAAATAAACAATTTTATTAAATGAAACACGTCACTACGATTACGTAACAATTTTAGTGTGAAAGCGTACGTCTGTGTTACCAAAGGAAATGAATTCAAATGACCTTGGTTCATTAATGCGGAGTGCCATAAATAATACATGAGGCACATTATCATTGTTTGAAGTTTTAACAGCTTTTTCATTGGTGCTAGTGCTGATGTTCCCACAGTTGCACGCTTAGCCTTTCATTCATACGCGGTAATTATTCTAAGTGCTCGATTAGTATCATTTATCATGATGATAGACCGATATATTTACAAATTACACGAAGCAAGCTGTTTTTGTTTAAGCATTTATTTATTCATACTTTATTTGCGTTGAATTGAATTATTGGAATATTTCATCGTTATTATCACTTAACAACGTTGGAATGTAATCAATCATTGATATTGTGCGCTCATACACTAATAACATTTGTTTTCATTATGAGTTTAATCGTCGCGATTAACATTTTTTTTATTTTTAGTGTGTTAAAAAATGACATTACACTCATTAGTAGATATGTATTTTATTAACACTTGTCGTTATGATAATCCTGAAAACATTTCATTTTAAGACTCATTCCTTTTGGCAAATAACATTTATGAAAGAAAACGATTTTATTTTTAAAGAAAATCTCGGAGAAAAACAACTTTATTCAGCCATAACTTAAAGTTACTCATATGTAAGTACCGTCGTAAATTCTACTTAGAGCGAGTGATCCGACTCGGTGCCGTGTGCTTACTTAAACACAACTTAACTTACTTATTTTACTTGCGCGCTAAACTTCACCTGTTTCTTCCCGCTGAGATGTATAAGTATTTCACCTGCTAGAGAAGTTTCATATAAATGCTTTATCTTTCTCAGTTTAGTTAGAGCCTTTCTTTTATAATCGGTATGTTTCTTTTTAACCAACTTCAAAAAAGGAGGAGGTTTTCAATCCGCTTGTATTGTGTTTTGAGATATTATAAAGTGATCAGTGTACTCCATAATTTTGCGTATAAGGTACCTATGTGAGTATGTCACACACAAGAAGTCTGCTAAGCATGGATATTTTATTTAATGTTTTCACGTAAGTATGTATAAAAGCTTTATTTGTATTTTTATTGTTGTTAAGTTAGGGTTAGAAGCACACTGAAAATAAACATGAACTATTGAAACATAGAAAATGCTTTAAAACACTTCTAGGAATTTTATGACCATAAAAATACTGTTGTTATTATGAAAACTACTTCTCATTGTTCTCCCCCCAGAAAAAATATTTACACACGATAAATATCTATAGACAAAACCTGAAAACGAGTGGAACCGCTTTAAGCGGAGCGACACACACAAACCAGCCGAACATTACGCGACGGAAACTCCGCGTGCCTGTTTCATATGCCAATTACGCAACGTAATTTCGACTTGATTTATCATAGATAATTTAAAAAGCATTGCATACGTAAGCACAAACTTACCATCGCGCATTTTCCGTATCCAACACCTGGTTTTTGAATTGGGAATTGGAAGTTAAGATCTTGTCAAACTCTGCTTTTGCATTACTTCTGGTACCCGCAAAATTCAAAATGTCGTTTTTGTAAAGAAATTTTGAATTTCGCGGTCTATACATTGAAGGAATGTAGCGTTTGTCAACTTCAAATTCTCAATTCAGAATCAGGAAGTGTCGCGCCACTAAAGTCCAGTTACACATGCACGCGTTTTATGCAAGCGTAGCAAGCAAGAAAAACGCAGGAAAAAATAGTTACAGTGTAGTCTAATTCGCCATGCGTTATGATTTTGAGGAATAGTGGAATAACTCGATAGTGTTGCATTGTTTTTGTGTAATGCCAAGTGAGCCGGGGAATTTCTAGATGTGGCCATGTTGTGTGCTAGAGTAGTTCTTGTTTTTTATTGTGTATTGGTACGGTTAGGTGTTTTCATAATTAGTTGCTTACCGTGTTCAGGATTGGCCATTTATTTTTCCGGGAAAATTGATAAATGATATTACAGAAATACCTACATTTCTTTTGTTTTAGTAAGAATATTCATCAGAGACGATCTCTGAATAAGGAAATAACTAAGACAGTGTTTATTGTGGTACCCATAAGTGTTAACAATTGCTTGGAAACGACTCAAATGGTATTTTCGAAAGTCTAATCGAGTAGCAAGTACGAAACACGAAGAATACCAATTAGCTACAACCACTATTATAAAATGTCCGTCAAACTCCCATGTCCACAATAATATCGAACCTAATTCATCGTCATAACCCCATTGTATATGACAGGAAGTTACGTCACTTGACCGGCCAATCAGCGGCCGCGTAGACCGGAAGTGGCGTACCAGGGTGGTGTCACGATCTGATTGTGAGCCCAAGGGTGGAACGATATGGTTGGCTAGTAAGTGATTTTGGCAATTAGAACGAAAGTAATTTATTAATTAAATGGAAGGGCTAATAACATTAAGGACCCTCGACGACGATCAGCTCAAGTTCGGCAGTGTTTCCCTTGCGACAATTTGTAGCAAAATTAGTTTAGTTAAGTAAGTAGGCTATAAAATTATAAAAATTAAAACACCAGCTATATTTTTATTAGGTTGCGGCACGCGTGCCTTACATAATGTTTAACGTGCCAAATAAAAACAACGAGGTGTTATTGTTATAAATGTCGTATTTACAATAGAAACACGCTTAGTTTTAGCGTGCAGTTTTAATTAATTAGTTGTGTGTTTGACTACCGAAATCTAAAGTGATTTAAGAAAGAAAGAAAAATGCGTTTATGGCATTACAGCAAAAAAAAAACATACATTTTGAAAGTATAAAGAACAGAAAACTATGGATATAATGCCAGGACCTCAGCTCAGCATAATGTCAGATGACAACACCAGAGGGGCAATTCTCGTAATATTAAGAACGTTCACAGTCTGATCTTAGTCTCAATCTATCAAAAATCCCTCATATTTCCCTACATTTTGACAAGATTTTGACATTTGTTTGTCGCCGAGATGACACTGCGACTAGATTTTGAACGTTTTAAATTACGAGAATTGGCCTTCTGGTGTACCACCTGACGCTGACAGAGTAGATACCTATGTGGATTTGAAAATCTCTTCAGCCTGGTCTGAAGGTATCAATGTGACAAAGTTGTAACGAACTGTCTAAGCTTATTCAATGGTCTGAAATCGGCAACAAGCATTAAGCAAGCGTGATAATGAATGGCTTGCCATGACATACAGACACGCTGATACTACTATGTGCTCCTGCCTACACATACCGATGAAAGCCTACAAAAGTACCTGTAAGCGAGTACTAACATATAATAATAGTGAGGCAGCAAAAACAATAGTATGCGACGGGTCGTGCTATCGCCGGCGTGTTATTTCACGGCGCGGTGTGCAAATAGTCGAACAACCACAATTATACGTACTCCTACCAGAGAGTACTTCGGTTACAGATGTGGCAGTAGGTGGGCAAGGGTACCTAGATTAACAAAAGGACTGACGGATTGTGGCCACCAACGCCTGTAAACAGTGGTGCCTTGCCAATCATCGAGATGTAGAAACAGCTCGTGCACAGGCCTGTTATTTCAACAGTACCTTTAAAACCAGAAAGGTTTATACTCCGACAGATACGAATGTTTGCAGTCAATACTCCCCGTGAGCTGTTTTGCGAAGACAAGAGTTAATCTACCCCAGCTGCAAGTCCTGTTGAATGTTCTTTGTTTGCAATGCTCAGCAAGGTAGATTTGACAGTTTTTAGTCGTCATTAATGAAGCTAAGCGGGTACCTATTCAGTACAGGCAGTTCGCAACGCGCAAAGTTACGGCAATCGGCACGGAAATGTTATGATATCTCAGTAATTAAATAACTTGTAATACAATCATCATATCGCTGTCTCATCTGCATATCTAAATATTCTTTGCGTATAGTTGGCGCAGGTCGGTTCGGTATGATTCGGGAGGCTTCATGCGATTACGGCGACACCTGCCGTCGTTCCCACGGAATTTATAATTTCGCCGCCGATGCAGCACGGATTGGCCGGGATCGGTTTAATTGTATTCCCCGAAACACCCGGATTTATTACTGACATACTTATATTATACGTATAGCTGGAAAATAATCGTATTCCGCTTTTAAAGTAGAGGTTTGATTTGCATTGTTTTGGTTGGTTTTTGAACTGAAGGGGTGACGGCTTCAGGGTTTCAGGTGTTGCCTATGTTTGGGAGCAATTAGTTGAGCAACTATTGTCAGGTAGAAAGTGGTTAAGTTTTATAGTATTTTATTGACCAGTTTTGTTTTTTTTTTTTTAGTATATTTTCTTTAACACGATTCCACCTATTCGTAACTAAGCTAAGCTAACTAAGCATCATGTACCAGGCGTTGTGATAAATGGAATTTTAATTTTCTAAAACTAAAAACACAGTTAAGTTCTTTCGTAACCGCTACTTAGGCATAATGAAACGATAAAATTCCGATACAATCAGAAGCAGCGTCATAATATTAAGCAATTTCATGTAATGCCCTGTAACAAAGCGTCTCCACTCGGCGCAGGACAGCGCGCCGTCGGCCGCGACCGCCGCCGTCGTCTCATTTCACGCATCGACTTACCAACAAACGACACTGCACTTCTCATCTGTGCTACTTATACGAGCTTATGAGGTCAGTAGTTAAATGCACTTCGTTGTTCATTATTGAGGAGGAAGGTTCTGGCTACGCAGCGATTCATGTGAATTTAGCACATTAGGAAAGATTATACATCATCATCTGCCTAGCCTTTTCCCAGCCACGTTGCGGTCGGTTTCCAGTCTAACCGGGTGCAGCTGTATACCAGTAGGTATCTGTTTTAGATGGAGCAACTGCCAACCAACGATGAAACCAAGTTAAAAGATAATAACGTGGTCATTCTTTGCCCTAACACTGTAATGGCCTAGGAATGTGTCAGTTAAAGAGCGGATGAACATAATATATAAATTAAAATAATAAGATGGAAATCATTAATCAATCTTACGTATAAGAAAATCCCATATAAGTAGTTTGTTTCATTACTTAGAGTCAATACATATTATATTGTTGAGAAAAAACTAACAATTAGCAATGAAACACCAAAAATCTCTTGAATAATGTCACGGCTCTATGTACCCACAATACATAGGTGTACATAAGTACACAGCGGGTACATAAATACCCGGGTACGTGATAGTGTGCGTATGGGTGGTTATTTTCGTTCATTTCACGCATGGCGACGCACGCAAATCGATGTGAACAATGCACGACTGTGTATATGTTTACAGTCATTAAATATGTAGGTATTTTGATAGTCATGTAGCAGTACCAGTTAATTTAGTAAGGAAACGGCGTGAACATAAAATAGGTACCTACTGGCATTAGTGTAGAGTAGATAGAATCCCTCTAAAATCTTCTTAACTATTTCAGTACTCTTCTAACTATTAAATCTCATGAAAAACTTAAAAGAAAACAAAATTGTTACACACTTGATAATCGAATATCTCGCAGTTAGCATCTATTAGGTATTTCCAAGCAAGAGTAATTATTATTAAAAATAATTAAAAAACAGCATTTCAAATCAAGCAAAAACTAGTATTAACACAAAATAAACCAATCAACGTAGGTATAATTTAGCCAATACTCATCAATATTAATGCGTGTGCGTTTTACGACACAAACGGTGTTGCTATATTAATGAGACAGCTAATAGACGCATTACGCGTGGCAACACTGGAAAACCTCTTCCTTTGCGTTTGGAAATGTACGCATACGCAGGTTTGATGCGCTTCCTTCACCGGTTACGAGTAAACAATAAAATTGCAGCTCCGAATATTTAAACAATAATTAATTAAACAATAGGCTGGTAATGCCACAACATGTCTCATTTTATTTATCATAGACTGGGAATGCTTCTCCTAAGATAACCGATGGAACTTTTGACGGTGGTCGTACCTACGAAAACGTTGATCACTTTTCAAATGTCACATTTTTGACGTCGCCATGTGTATAATATGAAAAGTTTCTAGGTATAATTAAGGGTTTTATAAGTCGACCATACTGTATAATATGTGAAGCTACGTGATGAAAGCGATTCAAATTCCAAAAAGATTTCCTTGTGGTGTTCTAGTTTACCGACGAGCGATCTCAGCCTATCGCAGAATATCGCTACACAAGAGGCTTACCATTTTTGGAAGGCAGGTTCCACAATCTAATAACACCTCAAAACTCACATACCTACACATTTCAAGTGGTCACATCAAACGGTAAACTCCTAAGGTGGAGCCCACATGTTAATAACAAATTCAAGGCATGTGTGATGTCCTGAGAATGATGCTAGTGCCGCCATCTTGGACATCATCGTGCGCCTACGCAACGTGCGGGCGAATGTTAAGTGTTTGTGGCTATTTTCAGTCAATAACGTCTCAGGAGTGTTTTGATTAAATTACAGCTTAACAGCTACGTAGGTCTACGTAGCTGTTATTTATAGTGGAAAATTAGATTTCTGAAAACACTTACTACTAATGAAAAGGAAATGACTGAATTAATGAATAGGTAATTTAAATGATTGAATAAATGAATAATTGCTTAAAGTTAGGTAATGATTAGTGTCTGCTTAACCATGTTATACCATTTATATACATTGTTTGACGTTTAAACGCCTCTTAACTTCAAGCAACGATTATAAGTAAATAAGGGGATTTATTGCTCAGCACAGTGAACTTTACCTACTGATAGCAGAGAAAATGTTTTATCAACCATTATCTCTGCTAGTAGTCTTGCTCTAGCCAAGTGTCTGTGAAACCCCCACGATCGGAACGTAACATCAAAACTGTTTACTGAAGAACATCGTTCTCTTAGGAGAAATAGGAACTCGATACACTACCGTTCCCAAGACCAATGATCCCGTCTCGCAGTCAACCAAAAATGAATCAATAGGTCTGCTAAATAACACAAGTTTGTGGGACACAAAACAGTCTTGAATGGGTTATTCCTACAACAATTCTTTCATCCAAAATTAGTCCATGGCTTACCGTAACCGTTTCGTAACCGTTCCGAAAGACAGGCGGTTAACAATATTAAAAGCTGTGGGCGCTTAGCCAGTACTTATGTTAATACTATGCAAATGCATGTATCGCTCGATCGCGGGGGACGCACTTCCTTCCGACGTAATTATGCGTGCGCGCAGGGTATGTGACGCCTGTCGCAATGATAAACAGAGATAGTTACACTGCACTTACGGTTGGAACGATATTTTTAATGGAGCTGATACTAGAGACCTGGATGTCAGGGTATCAACATACGGAGTTAGTTTGAAAAATTCCAACGGCTGTTACTTGATCTACTGCATGCTTTAATCTTAAAGCCATCCAACAAACGTAGGTGGTTTCAGTTCTAGAGTAGGATGTGAGTTCTTCAATATACCGAATATCAATTAGAATTGTACCTAAACGAAAGTCCCAGCAAGTAATGGCTTTACGACAACTTATAACAATTACAGCCACTTAGACCAATGCTTAGTAGGACTGGAGGGACTGGTAAGTATTGAATGCCTTGCTGTTGTAAGCACACAAGAAGAGGCAACTGACAAACCATTTCGCATGGAGTTTATTTCGCTCTTTATAACCCTACAAGTTCCGGGATTGTACTATACTTTGAATTACATCCCTACAGACCAATACATACTGGGGGACACATAGCATGGTGGAACTGCCTATAATTCCTAACAATTATCTCGTAAGTATTAGAAGACACGACAATATAAAACAGAGCTATATATTCCCCTTTAGATTCGTATCACGTCCCTGCTTAATATACATGGAACTAATTACGAACAAATTCCCCATAAAACTATATGTGATAAGATAACAGATATACTGTGGATTAGATGCCGTTCGTAAAGTTATATGGAGATTGTATTACTTTGAGTACCTAAGGCTCTATGTACTTCCTTAAAGTTAGCGAAGCAAGCAAGCATGCGGGAACTTGTCTGTAAAAATATTATAAAAAGACAAAAAAATCATAATTTTCGGCTTCTAGCAGACAAGGTTAAAAGCCGAAAATTATGATTTCTTTGTAATACCTAACAACATTTGTCTTAAGATATTAAGAAACAAAGAATATAATTGCTTCTTCATTTGAACATTAAATAAATATTGCACTATTTATTGCAATAACAATTCAGTTTGTTAATTGAAATTACGGCTATTATGATAATACTTGTCGACAATTTGTTACTATGCTTATGGAACTTATCATACACAAGGTGTGGACTGAATTGTATGTAGGTATAACGATGTTATATTTTTAGTGACCGTGAGAATCACGATGTTAAAATTCCAATAAATCGTGTTGCGTGATTTTTCCTTCCATATGGAGAAAAAATAATCAGGTTAGGTGGAGTGACGATCTTCGCGGCGGGGTGGCTGATAACAGCTGCATGAGAGTTGCCGAGAATCGAGCTGAATGACGTGCAATTAGAGAGGCCTATATTCAGCGGTAGACCTCTCGTAGGCTGATGATGATGATGATGATGATATGCTAGACCTGCACACTAATTGCATAACACATTATCAATCACAACCTGAATCAATTTCAGGGATATTGCTAATCCAGTGCTTCATAAATATTCGAAAATATGGTCTGTTCAACAAAGTAAATAACGCAATGAATATTGTTGAACTGTCAAAATGTAAGCCATTGCTACTGTTAGTGTGTTGTGGAATTCAAACCCATTGCTAATAGAACACCACTCCTCACCATCAAATGTAAGCCATTGCTACTGTTAGTGTGTTGTGGAATTCAAACCCATTGCTAATAGAACACCACTCCTCACCATCAAATGTAAGCCATTGCTACTGTTAGTGTGTTGTGGAATTCAAACCCATTGCTAATAGAACACCACTCCTCACCATCAAATGTAAGCCATTGCTACTGTTAGTGTGTTGTGGAATTCAAACCCATTGCTAATAGAACACCACTCCTCACCATCAAATGTAAGCCATTGCTACTGTTAGTGTGTTGTGGAATTCAAACCCATTGCTAATAGAACACCACTCCTCACCATCAAATGTAAGCCATTGCTACTGTTAGTGTGTTGTGGAATTCAAACCCATTGCTAATAGAACACCACTCCTCACCATCAAATGTAAGCCATTGCTACTGTTAGTGTGTTGTGGAATTCAAACCCATTGCTAATAGAACACCACTCCTCACCATCAAATGTAAGCCATTGCTACTGTTAGTGTGTTGTGGAATTCAAACCCATTGCTAATAGAACACCACTCCTCACCATCAAATGTAAGCCATTGCTACTGTTAGTGTGTTGTGGACTTCAAACCCATTGCTAATAGAACACCACTCCTCACCATCAAATCCTCTTAAACAGGAAGACACACAACTTCCAATACTTTTCACCATTCCGATTAGCATATAAATAAACTATCAATACCTCTACGAGCAGCTATCAACTTTATATTTATAGCGTAAACTCCTGACAGATGACAAGCGGCCTTGCTGTAGGAAAACTGGTGGGTTTTCAACCTGTTTCGACGCGGTGAGGAGTGGTTCCTACAAGGAGTGTCCATTTAAATGCAGTGCGATTTGTATTATATGAATGTTATTTGAATATTAAGTCTGTATCGTTGATGTTTAGATAGACGGTGTTCGTAATTTTATTATTAAACTATTTTATTATATGTATAGATGTGTTATGTAATGTATTTGCCTAAGAAATGGTTTTGCATTTGTTTTGAGTAGTGTTTTTTTTTTTTGTTTTAAGCGTTTAATGAGGAGGACATTGAAAATCAGTGGTGTTACCTTATGTTTGGGAGATTTTCTCGTAGTTTTTTGGAGGTTTTAAAAGCTTGTTTTAACGGTCATAATTTAGTAGTAATTTAGTAGTACTGAAAAAGATGTTAGTTTGACTTTGAAAGTAAAGTAAAAAAATAATAATACCTAGGTATTTGACAATAGAAAAACTGTTACTGTTTTCCATTCATCCATAGCCATACAGGCAGGTGCCTGTATGGCTATGTACAAGACGACGCACCTCTAGGTAGAGGTGCGTCGTCTTGTAGTAATAACACTAGTTATTTTACATTTAAAGGGTAAATTAAATTCTAAAGAAGATCTTAGTTTGACTTTGGATTATCAGTAAAAAAAATCCTACCTATTTGACAATAGTCGAACTATCTTCCCTTCATCCACAGCCCACACACGCACCTATAGTTAGGTACGTTGCTTTTCATAAAATCAAAACAGTATTATGTAAACGTCAAAACCTTTATCCCCTCTACCCAGTTAACCGTTCACCTTATTAATAAAAACTACAACATTATTCCGCTCCGTCACGGAAAACCGTCATCCGATATTAAGTTAATAGCGTCCAGTTAAATGTGGACGTCATACTGAAACGTTGCTATTTTACTGAAACGTTGCCCGAATTTGTAAGTACGCGACCGGCGACCATACGTTTAGCTATGAAAAATTGTATTCCAATGAGAAAAGAAGTTTAAATTAAAAAAGCTTGGTTAATAGGCTGAATATTTTGGCACAAATTTTTAGATTTCAGCCCCGTTACCAAGTTTACTAGCTGCTCTTCTTGTGACTTCTTTATGTTCTCGTGAGTTCTCTCACTAGTGAATAGAGTGGATTCGTTAAAATCCTTTTGCTTATAAGTTGATCAAGAGTAGGTAATCAACCTAATGAAAATATTCTCTGGTCCTGTCTCGCATAGGGTATATACTGAGCAATGGCCATTTTGCGTCGATGTGACGCATATTTTCTCCTAATTTGTTCTTTCTTGTATTTGTGTTCTTTCTCTGCTTCATGTTAACGCAAATAAACGTACTTTCTTTCGTTTTTTTTAGAATAAGATACACATTTCACCCTCAAATTTATGTAAATTAAACTAAACTCACTTGTTGAAATCGAGTCATTAGCTTAAGCTACACGAGCCAGACGTAAATAACCTGAAAATAGACTTTGATGCTTTCAGGTTACTAGAATGTTACAAAAAAAAAAGTTTTTCCCAAGTCAAAAACCGCAATTTCATAAAACCCATTTCAGGTTCACCGGTGCCCTAGTTAGAACAAAAGTCGGTAATTAAACACCGTGACGCGGTGCCTCCAGCATACTCTATAATACCGTAATGGCGTATAATCACTGGTGTTTGCCGCCATACCATGGTTTATGGGTCACCACCTATTACGGTTATTACGTGCGCCATAGGTTTTTGGTAACGTTTTTTTGATGGTATTTTGCATTTATAAATAGTGTAGTAGTAGTGGTAGCTTATTTTTTTATATAAATATATTGCATGTGGAAGCTAATTTCTTTATCGTGTGTGTTTGTACTAAATAAGTATTATTCAGCAGTGCATGCACTTCGAGAAATACTACATAAAGTTTAATTTCCGTGATAACCACTTCACCACGTTCAAGAGTTTTATAGATTTTATTTGATTTATATATTCTTGGCATTAAGTAGGTACCTATGTACAGTATTACAATTTTAAAGTATTGCAAGAAAATGTATAATAGATATCATGGAAGGATGTCTTAAAGATTGGAATCTCGGCACATCCACAATATTATCTCAATACTTATCAAGTGGGTACTCCAAAGTTACCTTTACCCAAAATAATGACAAAATCTCCAAACCTCTATTTTCAATATGACGGAAATAAGTTCAAAGGTACCTAACAATATACCTGTTTATGTGAAACTGTTCATAGTTAACAAACTATTGGTTGGTTATTGTTGGTTATTCCCCGAAACTGCAGATATAATCACTTCTATCTTTAGCTTCAGTAAATGATCTATTGACACATATACAGTTGGTGTCAACTTCAAGGTTTTTCCATTCAGTACGGTCTTCCTTTTGTCTCCAAATCTGAGTCTGTTGTTAAAAATATCTGTCGACCTACAGCTATTATTAGACATAATAGTTTCGATTGCATACTTATCAGTACCTTCAGGTACAAGGCATAATATATCATTTGTCTATTTTGGTACATTGTGGAAAAAATACTCTTTCCATGGTTAGTAGATTTCGCAGCCTTGTTTGGTCAACCACACACCAGTAATAACACCTAAAACTATACTTACTGCTACGAAATGATGTCTTGGCAGAGTCAAATCGTTACGATAGGTTTGCGGATGACGGTTCTAATTCCTACAATACTCCTTCTAGATTCCTACCTACATACTCGCGAAAGAGATTTCTGCCTACATTTACAAACCGAGCCGAATCTCCCCAAGAAATTTCGCCAGCAGCACTATCCCGACCGAAAGATCGCAATCACAGCAGCAGCATACGAGTAGATATCGATATCGTACGCGTATCAACAAAAGCTAACGTTAGTTCGTTTGTCTGTTCGTTACGGAGCCATCGAGCCGAGGGGTCGCCAACTCGCCACAGAGTATAAATATGCATGAGGAAACGAAATGCCCATATGCTGTGGTCGAAGTATCGATGGGAACCGACAGGGATTTTTCTGGGGTCACCATGACTAGACATTGTGGACTCTTAGTGGTCGCTTGCTGATTGGGAGAGTAGATTATTTCGATTGAAGTTACACGGAGTACTTAGGTACAGCCAAAGATTATATCGAAAACATTTAGTGTGGATCAGACTTCTTGACAGTTGCTTTTGGGAATGTGTATCTTAAATTGCTTCTACTATAACACTGGATAAGAAGTGCGGTAGGTAACAAACTTCTTCGCTGTGATTTGATAGTCATCAATGAAAATATCTGCTATGAAAACATAACTACAAACCATAGGAAATTAATTTTATTCGATATCTAAGTATTTCTTATGCTCCCATGTAAACAGGCCAACTATCAATTCTGTAAAAAACTAATGCCGTTATCCTAGTTAGAAAATACATCTAAGATCTTGGAAAAAAGGTATTTTTTTAAGCAGTATTTCCTAAACAAACAGCAACAATCGCAAGCCTAGCATAGACCACAAGCACAAAGCTCAACAATGGCAGAATAAGAATTTCTCAAGATTAATTATTCATTCTGTGGCGTAGTATGACGAATAAATTTGCTTGTATTAGCTCGCGAGTGTTAAACATTGTGTTTGAACGGTATTTGTTTAAATACACGCGATTGTGGCCGTGACGTCACAGTGACGTGAGATACATGCGGGTTACATCGGAATATTACGAAGATGGGTATGCGGAAGAATAATTGTCAATAGTTTTGTGCATTTTAACGTTGACTACAGTCTGCAGGTAAGTACTAATGCATTTGATAACACAGTGCCTACATATTTATACTAACTAGGTAACCAGCTAATCATTTGAGATGGTTCAGTAACACTGTTCAATAAACGATCATTTTAAAATCCTATAAAAAAAGTTGTGAATATTGAATGATATAACTCTATAAGACTACCCTAGCACCGCACTTGGTAGGAACTTAGAGGTACCTACTATTAGGTACCTATCACTAAAAGTTAAGTAGAGTTCCTAAATATTGAACTGTACTCGACCTGCTCACTAGAATTAAAGAACTTCTAGAAAAAAGAATGTATTCAAATAATTATAATTCATAAGGTGTTTTTAAAAATGGAAATTGAAATTCATGAATACATTAGTTTAGCGCCATCTATTGTCGGATAGCAACAATACCAACCTATTAATAAACCGAAACCGTTAATATAAACCGTTTAATTATCTTAAACAATAAAGCAACATTAAAATAAATAGTCGTCTTATTCTTAGTCTTTCTATTTTGTTAGTTTCAAGAAGCTATTTATAGGAAACCTAAGGTAATTATTTACATAGATTATTAATTATTTTATCTAAGATTCTGGCAAACATCCACAATCCATAATTGAATGAACTCTTGCTTGGCATACCGCTTATCCCTTATAATGGGATACTTGTTGTATGTTTTTGTTTAGGTCGTACCTAATGATACCGATGCGACCTTAAATTAGACCTAATCGCCCAAGACAAAAAAAACTTCTAAAATAGTGGTAAAAACATAAATTGAAACACAACCGACCGTTGGAAAGCGAAACAAATACGAAAAAAAGTAAAAACAAGGGTTTTAAAAAAGCTCGCCATGTGCGTCTAATTTTATTCCCTTGTTCACTGGATATGAAATCATATGCAAATGTATGCGCCGCGCGAACGGCCGGTGTGAGGCCGAGTGGGACCGGCCTACGATTGACAATTGAATGTTATGATATTAGGAAAAAATATGAGAAATTAAGTAGGGTTCACAGTGAGGTGCCGTGATTAACTAAGATCAGCTGGTCTATTCTGAAACATCTCACCGTGAAAACTTCGGTGAAGTGAGCTGTTATTCCACCTGATGCTGGGGATTGACACTATTGACAGGTCACTTCACCTAAGTTTTTACGGTGAGATTATTACAAAATCGCTCGGCAGATTTGGTATCTAGATAGGCTGACGTCGAACCACTATCTCCGCTGATGTTAGAAGACTATGCATGCTTGCTATCTTCGCCGACGTATTCTTGGCTGGAAGAAAAGAAGAACGGAATTGTTGTAATTAATTATGGTATATCGTGTCAAGCTGTCTATTGAACACGCTAAGCTTGTTATTGGTTTGAACCTACAGCTCAAGAAAGCTAATTGGAACGTGAAATTCAAGTAACTTAGAATTAGATCGCTGCTATGGATATTTTTGATGTACCCAAACCTAGGTATAATCATAAAGATGACGATATCTCTTCTCTTGCAAACAACTATTGTAACAGGTGTCCAATCCCAGAAAGTAAGACCACAGGATGTTACGGCCACAAAGAAGACAGCTTTTGAAAAACTTCAGCATACAACCTTTGTATCAATAACCAACCAGCCCAATTGTATAGTTCAAAGCGCACTAATCACAGTCATTCCAGACACAAGCGAAGGAATTCCAAACAATAGCGCCCGATTGCACAGTAAACGGTTAAGTATTCTTAATCTACGGTTATGGCCATCCAGTTTAGTGGTCGCACTTGCCATGAATATAAAACAGTCGGTTTGGTTTCGACTGTCCGTTATTACGGACATGCTCTGCTGGATTTACGTGTTATTTGTCTGTAAACTGGCTTTATTTTGCTGATTTTGGGTTTTGAATTGCTAAGAAACTACTGGTTTGATTTTTCATTGCAAATTAAAAGACTTAAAAAGAGCACTTCTATTGGTAGCACAAAGTGATGCTTGCAAACGAGGAAGACCAAGCTATCTACCAAGCATGGTGAAGTTGAAATAATCTCGAACCTTATTCCTTCATTGAAGATTGAGATTGAGAAGTCCTTTTTTTACTATCCTACGCTGTCCCACTTGTGGGCACAAGCCTCCCTGCAGTCTTGCCATCTTTCCCGAGCTCGCGCGGCCTCCTTACTGTTTGGCGGCACCCATCCAGCTCGTCCCGCTATCTACTACGTGGTCTGCCGCAACCCCGCCTCAGTGTCACAGTTTGTCCGGCGTGCTGCAGACATACCTATGCTGCCCACTCCCATTTAAGGTCTCATTTAAGAGAGGTCCTAAACTGAAACAAAACTCATTTCCTTTTTAAACACATTCCAGCTATGCGTTGATGTTTGATTGATGTTAAGCCTGTTGCTGTATGTTTGATGTTAAGTCTAGTTAAGGCTTTGTTCTGCAAAATTTTATCATGCGCATTTTCTTAATAATTTTCAGATTGGCCAAAAATACAACCATGAAAAAGTACCTTTTTCATAATGCTAATCTGCAAAACATTTACTCCAGAAGAAATTGCGCTGTTCATTCTGATACTCAATATCCCATTTTAATTGAAAACCTCAACATTACTCAAACTTGGTAGGCGGCCGACAGTTCGCGCCGCCATTTTTCTAATTTCTCGAATATATTAGAGTAATTTTTAAAAACTTTCTGTTTGTCCGTCCCTCAGGTTGGTCCGTTTTTAATTTTCCCATTTATTAATTTCCATCTTGACGCCTTCGTAATATATTCTGTAACGTTCCAAAATTGAAAAGTTACGGCGCGCGAATTGATACGTATTCCTAATTTGAATAATGGCCGAAATAATTAAAAGTAAAAATGTGATGTCTAATGTGTTTTGTCGATAGCTTTGGGGACTGTCGCGGTGATTTGGGTTTTACATTATTAACTTTTCTTATGCGACGGGGAACCTTTCTTTCAATATTTTCTCGAAGTAGGTGTTTTTGGGGTTCCGTAGCCAAATGGCAAAAAACGGAACCCTTATGGATTCGCCATGTCTGTCTGTCTGTCTGTCCGTCCGTATGTCACAGCCACTTTTTTCCGAAACTATACTGTT
Source organism: Apamea sordens (assembly GCA_945859715.1). Lineage (NCBI taxonomy): Eukaryota > Metazoa > Arthropoda > Insecta > Lepidoptera > Noctuidae > Apamea > Apamea sordens. The sequence continues at coordinate 22,214,287 of OX243990.1, read as the reverse complement.
TGTTGGTTTGAACGAGATCTAGTAAGTTATAGTTTTTTTTAATACGTCTTTGCTGGATATCAATAATGGCAACAGGTAGGCACTTGAAATATTCACAAAATACTTAGTTGTATTTTTACTTTAATAATAAATCATAAAATTCAAATAAAATAAATATTTAAGGGGGGCTGCTCCCATACAACAGACGTGATTTTTATAGATAAGGGTACGGAACCCTTCGTGCGCGAGTCCAACTCGCACTTGGCCGGTTTTTTAATGTATATTTAATCTATGGCTTCTAATCTTCGTCTAATTTTAGAATAATATGTATAGTCTTCAGACGTTACAATAATTCTAACTGATTTCATGAAAAGATACTTACTTACTCCTTAGGTAGGTACTACTATAACGAACTGCTCAACTTCTATACAAAGCAAATCATTCAAATAACAAAGAATTAAACAAAATACATTTCAACACAATCTTTTAAATCACTAACAGCTACCATAAATTACTCGACAATCTTTTATAATCTGGCGCGAAACAAATCAAAGTGCATTACTAGTTCGTCTACTTGCTAAGAGAGGACGCTGTTCATTACCATAACAACGTCGCGCCCCACCGCAATTAGCATCGCTTGCTTCCGCCAAATGTACGCTTTTTTGTTAAATCCTCTTAATTTGTTTCTGGATTACCCGCGAAAGGTGCGGTTTTCCTTACTTTTCAGAGTAATGAATACAAACCTAACCATGTGTGTTGTTCTGCAACTATTTTACTCCTCAACAATACATGAAACAATCTTGAACCAACGTGCCCGAAGGTTTCCTTCAAATTAGTATTAAATTGGTATTTCAGTGACCTCTCTTCACTTCTCTCACACTGGTACCTACTACGAGTGACGTAAATAGTAAAATGGTGTGGTTCGAACACACGAACTTTTGATTGCAAGTCTAGACTTGAACTGCTGGGTCCTTGCCGAAAGACCATCCGAGAAGGTATAGATGAGTACACATCACACATTTTCCTAATAACAATGCTTGACATGACAGGTTGGCATTGTCCAACCTACTAAATCCCAAAAAAAATGCATATTCCAAATACCCTCTTATCCAAGGGTATTAGACAAATTCTAGCAAGAAAAAAATGCTGGAGAAAATTTAAGGTTGTGTATAGACACAACCTTAAATTTTCTACAGCATTTTGCAAGTAACGAAATGCAAATGGTAAGACATTAGCGTGTTAAAGATAAGAAATAGGATTAGTAGTGTCGCGGCTCGCGGCTGCGGCTCGCGGCTCGCCAGGGAAGCGAGGCAGGGAACTGTTAATTGGTGGTAATTTACTGGCTGTCAATACTAACCGTGGGTGGTTTATGTTGCACTGAGGTGTAATGTAACTAACTCCGGGAGTCTTAAAGCTTGGGATTAAGTAAATGGCTATATTTTAATGGACAGTTTTAAACATTGACAAACTTAATTACAATGCCGCATTTTTTTTTATTGCTGTTTTGCGTGGATGTGACGCATGTCAACCATTACTTATTGTGTTTTTTTACTTTATTTGTTTTTATGCTCTTTTTTGCGTCATGTTTACCGCAAATAAACGTATTTTCTTTCTTTCTTTCTTCTTTCTTAGCAAATGGTTTTGTAATGATTTGCCCGGACTTATGTTTATTATCAATTATTGCAATATCTGAAAGCAGTTCGAATCTAACTCATCATCTGCTTAGCCTGATCTGACTGCCTACTCAGCTTCCAGTCTAACCAAATGCAGCTAAATACCAGGATTTTACGTGGGGCCACTACCTATCGGACCTCCACAACCCAGTTACTGTATACCACTATATTCCAGGTAAGGTTCGAATCGAACTATATTATTTATTGGATTTAAACCAAAAAAATATTTAAGCTTTGAAAGTTCCGTCGGCAAAACAAAATGTCTTTCTGTAATTTCTTTAAGTAAGCATACCTTTATATAAAAGCAATATTTCACGACTACTAAAACAATACATCCACTTCAAATAATCCATGCAAATGAAACACATCCCAACCCTTTTATATTCCCAAAATAGACGCCTCATCCCCTGCCGAGTTTTATCAATAAATGGCCGAAGGAAAATTGATAAAATAAAAAGAATAAGGTAATAACAATAAAATATAACGGTTGGTATAAATTTTCCTTTATTTCTTTACCCTGGACCGTGGCCAGTGGCAGTCCGTGGCAGGGTGCATACGTAACGCGGGGGACTGAGTGTTTCTCTAATTTGGAAACAAGATGGATTGGCTCTGGAGTCGGGTATTCGTGTAATTTATCAAGTATTGACTCGCATTGTTGTGGTTTTGTTTATTCTGGTTATTTGGGATGTTACAGCGGAAGTTAGAGTAAATATATTATGGTTTGTATAACGTATGGTAGCGTTTAATCGCACATTTAATTAGATTATTTATGCAGTGTATATATTGCTAAATTAAATATCTATATAATATCTTATTTCTAAAGATAATTACACGGTACGACACATAAAACGTGGCTAATTGTAAAACCAGCGTCACGTTTCACCCCACCCACCACATATAATGACTATTAGGCTGTAACAGACCAGCAATTATTATACAATGTTTTGTGTTAATCTACTTTAAAGACACGCAATTAGTACCGCATGTTTTTTATAATAAACTTGTACTAGGTATTACTTCTATGCACTAGTTACCTATTTTATATCAAAGAAAAATATTCAAGAAAAATATGCAAGATTCCTTCTGTGTTTCATATTTTTAACCGACTTTTTACGCTCGTTTCTGAATCCCTTTGTCAAAAGTAAGCACACATTACCTACACACAATTTTTCAGCAATAAATAAATACCGATACTGCAAGCGTAAACTACTTTCAATTTCCCTTTAGCCCCACTGTTTTCTTAACATCGTTCCGCTCACTCGTGAGTCATTACCATCAGAAAGTAAAAAGGTCCGTATAAAATTGATATCGGTGCAATACTTTGAGCCAAACAGTATCTATTGACGTGTAAATATTTTTGTTTTTTATTTATGGCCACCCCGTGTCCGGCCAAGTGTTTGCTCTGGCAACATCCCCGCCGTTTGTCAAAGAGACTCAATGTTAACGCATGAACGGTAATGATGTTTTATTATTTACATTTTTATGGGATACGTCGGGCGTTTATTTTCTTATGAAATGTTTTTAACAGCGGAATATTTTGCCAGAAATATATTAATATAAATTATTATTTGACATTTTTAGTCAACTACCTCGATATTACTTTATTATACAAATAATTTTGGAGGCGAGCTGTTCATGTATCTATGTAAGTATTATTTATAAGCAAGGAGCGTTAATGTCTAATTTAAAGACACTCATAAGAATACATCAAAACGCTTTACTAAGTTACTACAGGAAATCTTCCAGTAAAATAAGCAGCCAATATTTTTTCAAAAAACCCCACAAATCTCGAGCTACGCCCTCAACCGCCAAGTAAATTAAAACGTAAAACTTAATCGCTAACAAAACCATTCCACAGAAAACCATCCGTTCTTATCAAGCCATTCTTTCGCTTAATCTAACAAACTTGTGTTGCCAAATTTTCTTTAGGAAAACCTCTGGAATAAAGCCTGGGCCTCATTACCGCAGGTCATCAGTATGCATAATAAATTAGGTAGAGAGCCATCTAGCGGCGAACGGCGGAACTAAATAATGTTTGGACGAAATATACGGAGAATCGGAGATGGATTACTTCGCGGCTGTGACGAATGGTTTCGTTGTGATTCCGTTTTTGTTTATTAGATATTAATATTATACTGATCGGAATTGTAATCAGTTAGGATCGGGTTCATTCGAGTTTTGTTTTCATAGGTAGCAAAAACGTGTGCACCCATTTTAGGAGTAAGTAAATAATTATTGCTAAGTATATTAGAAGATTTATTTCATAATTAGGGTTTTAATTAGTTTTTGTATTCAGTAATTATTATTTAGTTTCTCATTTAGAAGACTACAAAAAGTATTGTTTGAACCATATTTGGAAGAAAGGTTTATTAAAAGTTGCTGTTGCTTTTTTGCTGGCCGCAGAAGGTAACGGCCAATTTAGCTTATTTTGATCGTCTGTATAGTGATGGATGACTGAATTCATACTGAACTTACATTGAGATATGGGTATCAATAAAGAAAGTTATAAAGTATGTTAATAACAAGTGGATCTGTATCCGATTATTTGGTTTGATTTGCATTGCAGAATCGTTATTTTTCGGGGAAGTTTTGTTTTGCCAACCGCACAAAATCAAAGCTTTTAGTTCAAACTTGCAACTCTAAGTAAGACTGTTGTTAAACAAGACCTCAACTAAGAACAAGCATAAGCCAAAACACCTTACTACCAGACATAATTAAATAATGTATTTATCATAACGATGTCATAACCACGGCCATTACTGCAGATTCACCACAGGATCACCCTTAAAGTAGCACATTTTACCAACTACCCGCACAATTGATAAACATGACACCCAACCTTATTTCTTGCTGAATAAGCTTCACTTTAGTTTGTCGTTAGTTATAAGATTCGTATTATAAGGTTGATAGCTGGTGTGTAAGGGAACAATAAGTAACAGGCGCGAGATGGCGCTGGTGTCGATTTATCATGGAGTTAGTTTATGACAAGTGGCCTGTCCCCGACAGTCGCCTGAAGATGCTTTTTACTGAGCTGTGAGCACCTCCGAGAAAGGAGGTATATAGCACGAAGTTTGGAGGCGACATTGGTTACAACTTTTACAACTTATGATAGGTATCTTTTAGGGGAAGACGTTACAGTTTTTTCATTACTACGGTTTACTTTGATATTGGTAATTTGCTGATCATTGTCACGATATTGAGTTATCAATATTAAAAGAAAAAAAATAGGTTCTGTTAAATATTTTAGTCTAACCAAAAATAAAACAATCTACTTCGCAAATAGTGAAAGGTGTTGAGATAAACCACCACTTTAATCCCGATCTCATCAAGTGCCAGTTCCACCCCTGTTATGATCACCAAAATATTGCTATTTACCTCAAAAACCAATCCAAGCGTAAAGATTTAAGAAGACTTTATATTTTAAATTACTATATTTTGCAATTTTCTTCAAAGTCTTGCTTCTAACATCCCTCGCGAAGTTGCCACAGACTATGGTAATGAGGTGCGGCCTCGGGTTTTTGCTACTTTCATCCCCTGTACTTTCATCCCCTGTATTTTCATCCCCATTTGAATAGCGTGTTCAGCTGCGAATGTCGACCACGCGGAATAGTTTGTGATTTTAGAAGGATTGATGTGTTGTGCGAACTACGCTGTTTACTTTGGAAAAGGAAAATAAAAAAGTACCCGAAGTTTCTCAAAAGCACGAAGTTTGACCGAGTTGGAAAAGCATAGCATGCTAATACCTAATGCTTTATTGACTTGTGGACCGCTTCAATTTTCCAGCACATTTTAGCCGTCATTTTGTTATTGTAATTGCATTGTTATTGCAATCCCTGGTGAATCTTAGTTGCCTACATAAGTACCACATTGTGCCTCTGTTTTTACGGTAGCGAAAACCCAAAGCATGACGTTATTACGGTACTCGTAAAATACAAGGAGACAAAAAAAAACAAAAGAAAATCTCTTCCTTTTCATTCCTCTTGACAAAAATCAAATATCGTGCGGCGCCAGCGCCTGCCAGCTATTTCTGGTGAAAACCGTAAAGTTAAAATAAACGTTGGCTCGACTCTCAGTAATGAAACGCCGCGGTTTTTCCATGAATAGTCATGACATTTAGCCGCTGGCTTACCTACCTACCTACCAGCGCTGTAGTCGCTGAAAACACTATTCAGTTGAAGAAGAACATGGTAAAAGACATTTTTAAGAAAGAGATTTCAGTTTTACGTTGGGAGAAATTTGCGTATCATATCTTTTTTTAACGACTAACTAATGAGCATGGGTTCCTCTCATAAGTCTGTTTGTAATGCAATATTGTAAAACACTGGGCATCAATAATTATTATATAATTACCTCGCCTATCGCATCCATGATCGACTAATCGTATTCGTTTCAAAGCAGTAAGATTTTGACAGTGCCGCCCATATTCTTAGCATCGATACTGCGTCCAGTCCACGTCTCCTGGGATATTAAAGAAGGTACTTATCTTCTTTACACTCCCAGGGAGCTATATCAAAACGCTTTTCAGCCTTTATATCAGACCCAATTCAAAATGTTGATGTAAATAATATTCTGTTACACCATTGCCACATACCACGTTCCTCTCGTCGCCACCCCATCTCATTGAGATGCGGTGACCTCTCGAAAATCACAGTCTCCACCCACGTTATCATTCCACTTTTATATCGGCCGTTAATGTAATTGGCCCGTAGCTGGTCACTCTGGGTACAAGTGGACTCTAGTTAATTAATTTTATGGTCACAACTTGTGTTGTTGTGCTTAATGTGGCAGAAACATTATGTTACAAATGTGGTCGGTAGATGTGGATGTTTCATTTTAGTAATGTTGTCGGGAAGAGCCATAAAAATTGTGTAGCTTATATCACGTTGGGTGAATGTATGTTCTCCTACTCAGCATAAAAGGCCAAAAAACAACAAAAAAATTTTTTTTACTACTTATACTTATTTTGTATTCCACTTACTGAGACAGGACACAGATATTTCCTATACAGGGTGCAGGGACATCGACGCTCAACCTGTTACCATAGATTCAGTACCTACATCATTCTGGACGAGAAATTTCAATGCTGGGGAGCATTGAAATTATTCGTCGGTAATAAAAAAAATGCTATTCATTTTCTGCGTAAGCATTGCACTTTTGTAGCAAACGGCTGATATTTTTTAAAATAATCTACGAAAAATGTCAACGCAGGGGGACCAGAATCATGTACTGAATCCATGGTACATTATATATGATGATATACCTTTATAATGTTGTAACACTCTATAACCTGTGTGTACAAATAAATTGCTTTGATTTGATTTGTCTTCTGAAAAATACAATCCCAAAAACGACACCATCTAGCGAGTCTCATAAATAAAATTCGAGGATTTGGAGATATCTTGTATAAGCTTTCACACAGACATAAGGAACTCTGAACAGCTAGTACATTACAAAGACGTAAATAAACATTAAAACTAAGTAACTGAACGTAACTTCACCTACTTACTTTACGACATACAGTTTAACTTAAACTGTCGCTGTATACAATGGCTCTTAGGTACTTTAAACTTCAAAGTTTAGATATTACATAGAAGCTAAGTTATGTCTAGAACATACAGGGTTGCCAAGACTGGACTTAGTTTGTTGAATTTAGTTAGTTACTTGTTCATGATTCAATAAAACGAAATTGACTCTATCATCAATTCATGTTTGGGGCATCTCCAGCAATATTTGCAACTTGAAAATTGTAAACAACTTACAGTGTGAATGTGTAATCCTGTCTTTGACCCCTGAGTTTCTTTAGCCATTTCTTTTCCAGGGTCAGATAGGAAATGACGAAACCATCTAGCTTATTTTTTTTAATATGACATGTAAAAGTGATTTCTATATCCTAATTATAGGATAAACAATTTCTTTTCATTTGCTAAAGATATGCAAGGACTCAAAGAAAAGCTGTTGTTATCATAATAAGTACTGTAATTTTTCTCTAAGATCTAAAGAAGTGAATGTTCTTCTTATATAGGAGATAGGATATCTCAGATAGGAGGTCGTTAGTAAATAAGAGTCAGTCGTTGAACAGTGTTCTTGGCTCGTGGTGGTATCTCCCCGATTTGAAGCAGTAAACTAAGGAGCAAGTAAGGGCTTTTTGAAAAGAATTATTTTATTTTTGTTTTAAGTAGTTCCAAAATAAGTTATAGATGCTCGAGGATTCGAAAGATTCTTTCCTGGAGGGTGCAGATTGTTCCAGTCCAGATCTGTGAGTAAACAACACATTATTTATTGTTCTTTTCGGTATTCGCACTCCTGCAGTGCGATTCTGTAACCATCTCATCGTGAAAACTAAGGTGAAGTGAGCGTGGAGTGAGCTGTCATTCCAACTAATGCTAGGGAATGAGACTATTGACAGCACACTCTAAGCTCACTTCACCTAACTTTTCACGGTGAGATTTTTACAGAATCGATCGGCAGTAGTGTTTAATTTCATTTCGTGTTTTATCTAGCGTAGCGGTGTCAGAAACATCAGATAAGTAACAAACTTAGTATGACAACACCGTCCACTCCAACATGTAATAAACTATCATAAACCCTTAAAACAAACCCCAGTCGCAACCACTAAAATTAAATCGGTCAACCACATTGAAATAAACTCCTGACGCAACATAATCCGGGATGACCGCGCCTTAAAGACATCCGGGCGGGTCGACTGTAGCCGACACCTCCCTTCTCATCCACGGTATACCGTCCACCCCCAAATGTTGTAAAAGAAGGAAAAACGCCCCTCTGCCCCCCTACCCCCACAACCCAAGAACACTCGAGATAGCGATTGTTCATGTATGAATTCACCACATTAAGAGTCAAGTAGGATAAAAACAGAATGTGAAGAGAAGCTTTGAAAAATATAGCGAGCATTGAGTGATATTCTTTCGGCCTTAAGTGGTCCGTTTTTATTCGAGCCTTCGTTTTAGGTATGTCGAGTAAAAATATACGGACAGATGTTTTTCGATGGTTGAGATAAGGTTTCTTAGTAGCGTTGACGGCGAATGTGGATTGTGAGACATGAGCGAACGAATTAGTATGATCTCCCGGGAGGTACCATTCTGTGTTAATCAGAGATCAGCGATAAAGATTCTGAATGGAGATAAATTAAATAAATAGGCCTGCTTCAATTGATCTTCAGGAACAAAAAAGATCTTACACAGCCGGCCATGCTGCCGCTGTTAGGGTTCAAGTGAGTCTTACGATCTTTTTACCTAACGATTAGCTATTTCGAAAGATGTCACCGCGTTGTATGACAACTGCTGCAAGAATGTATATATGTATAGTGAATTGCCGATGTGTTATAAATTCTAACCAAGAGGATCACATTTTTCAAGTTTATTTACATCACAACATAGGTAGGTACTGTATTTTGCTTAATTAAGCTTAATTTAAGCCTACGGTAATTTCTATCCTTTCCCAAACTTCCCACATGACATCGATCATCCAACACACACATCATCCACAACCCACTACAGAAAGCACAACTGCCCACATAAGACTAAGGTAAGCAATGGTAACTGGCAAGTTACCGAACCGGTAATATTAACATAGAAGTCCGCACGCGCCAAGTGAGAGTTACTTTACTTTACTTTGATATAACTTTAAGATACTGCATTAAAGAAAAGTCTACATAAACCCTCATTCAATTTGTTAGTTTTTTTAAGACAGCTTTGCTTATCGGCCGTCGGCTGCTAGGCTCAATACAGGGTGGCTGATGGGACACCGACGCGCAACATGTTACCATAGATTCAGTTCATGATTCTGGAACCCCTGCGTGAAAATTAATCGTCAGTTATCTTACCGAAAATTAGCTGTATCATACTTATATTTTGACCGCATAGGTAGATATTGAACTTTTCTATGAAACAGCAGATATTTTTCTTCTAGTAGTCCGTGCCACCCTGCCTATAAAGCTGGTTTCAGGAACCATGTTTAGCATTGTTCCTGAAAATGCATGAATCTCGAGTCAAAACTGACAGATTTCTTACTTGTCCATGCTCATATTATTATGCTGTAGCACCGTTCTAGAACGCAGGGCATCGAGATATGGAAATCCTATCTTAACCAGTTTTTACGAAGTATTAATAGCTTAACCAGTTTCTATTTGTGCTTTAAATAAGTATCATGATAGCTCTGCCCGGAACGAGCCTTTTAAAAGAAATGATTTCCCTGTTTCTACCAAATATTGTTTACGTAAAGTTATTTATCTATGTATATATTATTATTAGGAACCTGTATGAAAAAGAACTACCTATGTATACAAGGTAGTATGTTTTACCTACTCACTTTAATTGTATACAAAAGAGGTGTAAGTAATAAGGTTTTATAACCGGCCCACAGTTTATGTCTTTATGTATGGGCTATGGGAATATGATGGTGTGCGAATGGATGGAGTGGAATACATAAACGCGGGATAAAGCAATTGATATTTTAGTACGGAGATGGGGAAACTATAGGCTTTCGTCCGTAGGTGAATCTCATTTATTCTTTGAATTAGCTAAAAGGATGTTACTGAATTTGTCCTTCTCTTTTTTTTGTTTTTTTTTTTCCTATTGTGGATATAGAGTGAAAATATGAGTTATTTTTGTTTTGAATAGTGTTCAAAAAAGTAGGTTATAAAATGTCAAATTAAAGTTGCAACATCCAGCCAGGTGAAAAACGACTGAAGGAAATAGATTTTTCTTCAAAAAACACGAGTAGATAATTATCTGCAATGGAATTCATAATGTTATTTAGTATTGCTTTATGAAACAGTATTTTCTTTCGACAAAAAAAGTACATATTCTCAAAAATATATCATCACAAACCAAACAAAACAAAATCATAAAACTAAACGTAAAGCTAACGCCAAGTACAGCTCAAAAGAATCCCATCCTCACTTCTACCAAAAGAATGTTCCCTCAGCAAATCGCAAAGGTATGTAAATACGTTGAAAAACCCTCAGTTCTTAACGAACCAGCGCCGTACATGAATATGGACGAACTGAAGAAAAGAGAGGTGTTAATCTTGAAACTCTGAGGGATCTACTTTTAATTAATACAATCAAAACAAACTGAGGGCCGCTCAACGGCTTAATTTGCAGGGATGGATTTGAAGATGGCTGTTATTGATATTAAGGAGACAGGTTTGTTTTGTGTTTATGTTTGAAGATTGTGACTAAAAAAAAGCCTCTTAAATTGAGATCAGATCAATAGGGAAAAGTTAGGCAACTCTTTAAATATCAATTTAAATTAACTAAAACTGGCAACAATCAATGAACACAGACTATCAAAATAAAAGAATGTCACTCTTATCAATCAATGCTTAAAACATGTCACACCGTGGATCTTGTATTCAGTTAATTAAAAGCACACAAACAGCAAGAATTATAAAATAATTCAGTAGCTCTTGCCTTGATAACACATTTAACATGTTCGTCAATAAAGGTGCACTATTTAAATCCGTGCCTGCCGACTTGGTCGGTAGTCCGTCCCTTCAATGTTTTATAAACCGCTGGGTATTAATAAAAACCTCACCTATTAATCTCAACTGTAAACTCATTTTCATACTCTTCTCAGTTTTACTTGTTCGGAAATGGTTGGATGAATAGGTACCTGAGTGGTCTAGGTTTGGCACGTTTCGCGGTACCTACCAACGTAGGTACCCCGTAAAAGAATTAAGAGATTCACGACATAGGTAATAATTATTTATCTTTGAAGACTCATAATATTGTTGGCCACACACATTTTTGCTTACTTTTACTCGTTTATATCCTAATCATTTTAGGAGGTTTAAAGTTAGCCCCTTTATTTAAATTAAAAAAGATTAAAGTAAACTCACAAAAATACACTCAAGGAAGTCGCTTTAACCCCAATATTAAACTAAGAGCCGTCTATGAATACCAAATTCGCAGACAGACAGAACAACTCCTGAAATATAGCCCGTTGAACGACTGAAATTTACATGAAACATTTTAATATCGGCCCTCCACATTCACCTGCCCTTTTTTTCTCACGCCATAAAAGTAAGAAAAAAACTTTTTACGCCACCCTTAAACCCGTTCCCTTTGCTTTAACAAGAGAAAAATAACGTTATATAAAACCTCTTTGATTTACGAGGAACACTGGCCGAAATGTGACAAACTTTTCTTTTTTGTCCGCGTTCCGAATTCGAACAAACGTCAATCAAGTTTAAAAAGAACGTGTCCTCCGAGCTCAGTTGTTTATCGACTGACTCTTGATTAACTAAACTTCGCGATCTGGATAAAAATTCAGGAATTTTGTTTAGAAAAGCATTTGAATGTGATTTTTTATCATACTGATGTCAAATGAAAGCAAAACATGATTCTTTGGAATGTCACAGACAATATGTATTGTTTGTACCTGAGATTAATATGAAAACTACCATGAACTAACAATTTATGGAAGCTGATCTATGATGATGCAGTAAAATAAGTTATCACAAAACTTTTTTAAACGGTGATAGGTACTGCTGGAACGAATAGCAAGAAAACGGAAAAACCTTGATTCGTCCTAAGTCGTAAACACCACGAAAACAAAATAAAAAAGTAATAAATCGCATCTAGCAACACTCTCGAGAACCGTCAGACGAAAGCCCTTGACGTCACAAAGGTGGCGGGGTTGCCATGTCACAACTCTCAACGAAATTTATGCACATAGCTTACGTCACAAGGGCACTCCGTCACACGCGGGACGAGGGATAATGTGGCAACACTGATACGTAGAACAGAAAAAAGATGACACACTTTTCTTGTTCCTTGTTCTTTAAAGATTATCTTGAAGAGTAAAATATTGACAATATTTGTTTCCAAATCTTTAAGCCCCTTTAAGATCCGTACAGTTTACCATTCACGTGTACCTAAACTTGAATTAATTTGTTAGTTTTAATAAGAGTAGAAATACCATATCAATAGGAAAAGTCAAAGACAAATATGACATTTTTTTCTAATACTTTAAGACTAGTTCATGTAACATTTTCTTCTCTATCTCTGTTAGTCACTCTGTGGCGGAGACGATAAAGAAAGGAAACCGTGTCACGAACAAAAGCTTGAAGTGTCGGCTTTGTGGATACATGTTATTTACTGGGAATCATATAGGCACAGCTACTTCTTTGGCAAAGCGAAATCCTATTTACTGTGAGGAAATGGTCTCACGGGTCATACCAACAGCCAGTATTAATACTGTTAGTTTGGAAAGCAAGTCAATGTATCATCGCTCAACTGATGGTGGTTTCAAATATGTGATTAACTTTTAACCCTTCAAAAATCACAACAATACTAAGTACCTATTTGACGGTAAACTTAACCCTTATATCTACAGTTAAAAACAAAACAAACTAACGTAAAATATTCAATTTTCCCACTTAATTATAAGCTTCATCCAGACCAGACCTCAAAAAAACTAAACAAGACCGCAGGTGCAAGTTGATGAAAAACACCCCTTTTAAAAAAGAATATTTTCCCGAATTAATAAACAACCCTTCATGCCAAGGTATAATAGATTCAAAGTGGGTTCTGTTTTATTAACTTACTGTTTATTTTTCAGGCAAATAAAGGGGTTTTTCCGGCTTTTGTTAAGTCAAAATCTTATTGTTTGTTTAACTTTAAATTGATTTTTACCGTAGCTAATGTTATGTTGTGATATGGAAATAACTTTATGTTTTGTGTTTTTAAAACTTAAGTATTTTAAAATCATACATTACGTCTCATTCAAGTATACGAAGATTAGTAGTAGTAGGTATAACAATAGATTGTTGAGTGCAAAATAAATTATCGTTATTAATATTCAAAAAACAAAATTTTATTTAAAAGAAAATATTATAAAAGAAATAAATTTACAGTAAATATATAATTATTATCATTTGAAAGTATCCAAACCAAAAATACTGCGCTCTTTTTCAAACCATTTTTCAGTAAGTCTTTTTTGGGACGCATTTAAAACATACGACATTCGAAATTCTCGATAACCGAACGCCCGCGCAAATTATACAGTTTTGAAACAAGAAAACGCGGGAAACAAAACAACGTAGGTCCTACGTAGTGGGCGCATTCATTTGAATAATTGCCGCGAGTATTTTCTGACGGAAATCCATCATTTTTGCGGTGCGTTCGTATCGCAGATGGCGCTCGTTAGCGGAGTCTGAAAAATAAATTATTTTAATAATATTATTTTCTCATATTGTAGGCTACGACTACCTATCTATTTTTTTTTTTTTTAAATATAATAAAGAACTTGCAGAGTTCATTCTTTATGATATTAATTAGGCGGAATAGGTATGTAGGTAGATTTCGTTGCATAGTAAATTGGTTAATAGGCCAAATATGACATTAAAGAAACGAATAAATATTTAAATCATTTTGGGAACTGTTAGTACTCATTTAATTCATCTCCTGTAGTCTTTCGAAAAAAAGGTGAGGAAATTTTAGGGTAGCAAAACTATTAAAGGCAAATAAGTAATAAGCACCAACCTACTCAAAAGTGAGTGGCTTATTTTACAAAACAAATAAAAATCATATACATATCACCTACTTACATAGCCCAAAATACTGCTGGTGTTGTGTATTTGTTTCCAGTAGATTTAACCACAATATTTTCCTGGAACATCCATCATTTTCCCGCCAAAATAACGGTTTAGGGGATGCGGTGGACCTGTTATCGGCCGGCGATAATCAATTCCAGCGAGCCACCTACTTATGAGTATATTTTACCTTGGCTTCACCCTTAGAGGGGAAAACAAACAGTAGGTACCTACAGGATGATTATACAAAAGAAACTTCATCATAAACTTGTTTGCTGAACTGTTAGAACGTTAGATCTACTGTTCATCATTTTTATGAATTGCATTTTGGGGCCAAGCGACGATAAGAATTCAGGCGATGTGTATATAACTGACTTTATAGTCTATCTTCAAAAGACACGCACTAGACAAGGTTTGAAAAACAAAAACTAAAAAGTCGATATAGGTACTCAAGGAACCATTTCCTTTCGCCACCGACTAAACAAAGGTAGCTAAATTCAACCCAATTAAAATAATGAACTTCATAATGAAAGAGGTTTCACTCAACCTATGAATCAACCTCCTTCAAGTGCAGCAACAGCAGAAATGTAGCAAAATAGTGAGTTGTCTGCTCCCTATTAATTCTCTTCCCCTCAGCATACATTAAGCGCTATTTGTTTTTGCAACATTAACATTTTTATGACTAAACTGAGAGAAATCACTTACTCTAAGTGTACCAACTTAATTGTACCACAAACTCAAACAGGGACAACCTTGTTTCAATTACTCAAGGGTTATTTTCTATTAACAATGAGTTTGATGGCAGTGCAATATTTTGCTAGGGAATCGTAATGAGTGCTCGAAAAGTCAAAATAATTGTGTCTGTGAACAATCGTTTGTTTTGATTCTAAGGGTTGATTTAATTTTATAGCGTGAAAAATCAGTTTTTACAACTAAGTATTTTTATTTTACAGCTTTTAGTTGAGGGAGACAACTTTACTTTTGACAGGAGATCAGAGGATATAATGACGAATCAAGTAATGTGGCCGTCGTTACCGAGACCAGTAAAATTTTCTCTTGAGCTTCCAAAGTTTCAACATTACTACACTAACACATCCTACATCTAGACATATCGCTTATCACGCAACTAAATCACTTTTGTACACATTTCATAAGTCTGTCCGTGATATTAAAATATTGTAAACCCCATGGGTATGTTACAGTGATTCAGTAATACTATTGTAAGATCTGTTTATTTACCTGTGACAAACAATAAATAAATGAATTTGAATTAAATTACAAGATAAATTTACCTCATTTACATTCCATTCTCCAAAAGAGAAATTCTTTCTTTAACTCCAGCATTCTAGAAAACATTTACCAGACGGCGCATTTTCTCCGCCCTTTAATTTATTTACTCAAATAATAAAATGTAGGTCTTAACGAACGGTTCAAACCCAACTAAAACTCAGCGAAGCATATTTAGAATGTGGGGGGGGGGGGGTCGCAAACTCGCTCAGACCGAACTTAATTCCGCCCGTCGCGACCGCAAAGAAAACTTTGCCTCAAAATTAATATTTCTTTCATTAAAATGCTGTAATATTTTCGCTTGCTGCATGCATAAGTAATGTCCATGAATAAGAAACGTGTAAAAATTCAGCGGCGAAGCCTCACTGATTGAGCCAGATATCGGCGACGACGGTGTGTGGAACATTTTGTAAGACGTGGCTGAAGATCAAATAGAATTTAGGGAATCAACATGTTTGGAAATCGCTAAGGGTAATGAGGAATGAGATTGAAAACTTTTGCTTGAAAAATATTGTCGATTTCTTTTACCTTTTTTAAAGCTTTTATTTTTTACTTCGTATGCGATAGTTAAGGAAAATGAACGTGCAATTAAGTAATTTAACGCTCGCGTTGTAAAAGTTTTTCCTGTGCCGAGACTCTTTGTGGTCTATGGCTGAAATCAACACAGTAGGTACTTAGATACTATACACTTAAAAAAAAGGGTATCGTTTGAAATTTGCAGCATTTCGTCAATAATTACCTGTTTCTTTGTGTGTTTTTGGAAAGTCAAACGTCATCATGTCCACTTGGGTGCAGAAAATTGCTGGACTCCAGCAATTTTCTGCACCCAAGTGGACATGATACAAAAATACGTGTATTTGTTCCTAAATGTCTTAAGATTTCAATCGATATTCTTTCCATCCAATATCTGAGTGCTCCGTAGAACACCGTTGTTTGTTTAACTCCATAGATTCAGTTGTTTGTCTTGCAGATTTGAGAGCCGGCTCGAAAAAGTCAAGCATTGACAGAACCGGGGGATCGTTTGTATTTGAAATGAGGGCAGGTTTGTTTGGAATAATTTAATTTGCTTCACTTCTTTCTTTATTTTAATTACATTGTTTTTGTTGGCAGGTTCACGCAGAGCTCATGTCACATGAGCACATGAATTTGAATCAGGTGCTACCACCACTGCGTGCACTATTTTATTTTTTTATGTGATTTCTGAAAAGCCATTCGATCAAACGAATGTCTAGTGATTTGATTTAGAATAGAAAGAAAGACCTGCCGAGCCTTTTCCCAACTATGTTGGGGTCGGCTTTCAGTTTAACAGGTTGCAGGTTGCTTTTAAGGTTGCTGAATTACATGGAGCGACTGCTTATCTGACCTACACAACCCAGTTACTGGGTAATACGATACCCCTTTGTAAGACTGGTTGTCAGACTTCCTGACTTCTGACGACCCGTAAAGACTGTCAAAGATCCAGGCATGACAGCCGGGATCAACGGCTTAACGTGCTTTCCGAGGCACGGAGGGATCTTGGTATGTAAAGATACTTACCCATCCACAGACCAGTCGTAGCAAGTGTAGCTTAACCTTATCGGACCCGTGCGACTGTTATTACTTAGCCACAAGCTCCCAATATTCAAAGCACACAATATACACGCAAAAAGAAAAATCAGATAAATCTTTAAAACAGAATCGTGTGCCATGATGACATGTTTCAGTCAACCAATCACAACCACATGAGTTTGATAGTCCGTAAGCTGAATTTCGTGGTGGTAAGCGTTTGAGAAAGCGGAAAGCGGGTGTTAGTACAGCTTGTGACCTAACGGCTGCCCTAGAACGTACACTATTAGGTAATATAAACTTTAACTACTCAACTCATCCCTAATGTATTCGTACCTACCGAACACCATTTTTCTGAAGGACATTTCCAAAACCTCGCGACTTTCTCAAGGTGGAAAATGAAACAAAAGAAGTGCTCCATTGAAAATAACACTACAATAAATAATAACATAACATTTACGTTATCTCGTAGCATCATTAAGCTATCGCGGGGACCGGGGTGAGCAGAACTCTCCCCGCTGAATATAATTTACATGAGGTTCTAGGGTGAAGGAAAAACAACGGGATTGTTCGTTTAATTTGAAAAATTGGTTCTGTAGTCGTTTGTAGACGATGTGTTATGGCTATATGAATTTATGTTGATAATATTGTGTGTAATGATATCGAAAGGTCGCACTGAAAACATTGAAACCGAAGACTTATAACAAAGATTGGTAATGGTAACGTTTTGGTAATTTTTTTCAACCTTAACAAATTGCATTACCTGTCGTTAATTTTAAAGAATAAGCAAGTATGAACCCGCACGCGATACTTTGAAAAACATCTTTGACAAAAACATTTAAAAAGTCCTTAATACGCCTCCTGCTTACATTATCATAATATATTTACGGCAATTTAATAAGTGCTACTAAGTAAAGCTCCAAATATCCTACTTTACAAATGTTAATACCTAGTGCCTACTCTCTAACATTGCAACATTCGCCCATCACAAACTCAAGCCGCGTACTTTTGTCACAAAATCCAGCCAAAACAAACGGTCCATTTTCCAGCGATACTTAACCCAAAAAGTAAGTTTGCTTAGCATCTGCGAAATACAGTTTCAGTTCATTTAGCGAACAAAATGTATATAAAAAGTTAAGGCGCTTCCCTCTTCAACTGTTCTTAAGACTTACTTTGAATAAAGCGCCCTGTTCGCTCTGCGACTCACTTTTAGTGGTAGGGCTGAAATTATATTTTTACTAAATTTATATATTTTTATAAAACCACTATTGCGAAAAACTGAAATATTCATTATGGAGTTTAGTAACATTTTTCATTTCTCATGTCCAGCAGTACATTGCATACATATTCATTATCCAGTATAGTAAGTAGTGCATAAAGACAGTAATGTATAGGAATATGCTTTTGGAAACACACGGTTGTGTTAACAAAGAACTTAGTCTTTTCTTGACACAATACCATAATCTTCCTAATTTCCTCCTCCTCAACCTAACCCTCTAAGGCTTTTCTGAACACTAATCTTGCTTTCAAAATCAATATCTGTGTGTAGGTATGTGTATTTTGCTAATTATAATTTAGATTTACATTTTAATTTTGATACTAATTTTATTTTATTTTTATTTTTCATTATCATTTTAATCTACATTTTAATTATTATTTTTGTTTGTGTAATATTGTTATGCATGGTGTACATACTTACCTATGGATCCTTGATATCTGAATTAAAATTATTTTATTTTATTTTTTACAGCTTCGTGCGATTGTGCACAAAAAGTCGCATCCTGAATGGCATTCTTTTCAAAGTTTTTTTTCCTGAATAATGCGAGTGTTATGGCTCGAAATATGCTTCATTTGGCGCGAGGCAACTTCTCTAAAGTGCGTAAGGAAATCATATTCATATTTTTTCCGCTTCAACTGTTCGCGACGCGGAATTTGAATAAAATATGGCGTTCTTTTTTTCTGTTAGATTACTTTGACTGTTGCTGTCTGAAGTCGCTGGTGAGAGCACTTATGAGCTCGTTGGAAAACGACGGACTGAAATGAGAATTCAGATGAGTTTTTTTACTAAAAATGAATTTTACCTTAACTTTGGGCCGTATAATTGAATTCATCACAATAAAAAATTAAAACATATGTAGTTAGGTACACAAAACATAGACACATACCTACAACGCACATAGAAACATAGTAGACAAGTTATGTTAGTTAGTTATTTAAGTTATACAGGCAAATCCATCGATTACTGTCTTGTATTAACTTCAACAGCCTTTTCAATACTTACCTCGATGCATAATGCAAAACCACAGTTCACAAGACACTAAACTTCGTCCTAAAATATAACACTTCAAACATCCAATTATAAAGTGCACTTTGTCACACAGGTCTCGCGTCCAATCCTTCCAACACTTTGCAAGTTTAAACGCAATAAATTACAACAACTTTGTTCATAAAGGGATTCTTGCATAAACACATTTTGCGACTAAAAAGCCGAGTGCCCACAAAATTAAGTTGGAAAACCATTTAAGTCCAACCAAAAATCGCGTTACGAACTTTCGGGGCTCCAATCTTCTCGCATACATTAACGAGAGGTGTGAGTACGGACTAAAACAAAATCATTATTCAAATCCTCTGAATAATGTTTTCAGGAATCGGGACTGAGTTCCGTGCGTCGTTTTTGAATTTTAATACGGACCTCTAACAAGTTTTCAGTCAAAGGAGATCGGTAGAACTCGGCAGACGGGGTGCTGGAGAGTGTAACGGACATCTTCCACATCACAACTATACATGTTCAGGTATAAACAGCTTCAGTTTACTGTACAGTGATCTAAATGGAAAAGTAAACTTTTCCGAAGTTAAATCCACTGAAGTGGCGTTTACGAATAGGTAAGGTTTTTATAAATAATGAGTAGGTTCGAAAGTGTCGGCAGCCAGCAGTCGCTGTGCCGAACACGGCTGGATGGACGGCATTATCATGCAAGTTAGATTTACATTAGTAATTCTAAGCCCAACATTCATACTTATAGTGTGAAAAGTCAAATGCAGAATTAGCATGTGGTGTTTACAAAACTTGCAATCGAGCCTCGAACTTTAAAATTACTAATTTGATCAAATCCAATGTCCGCCAAGCTCCTAAGCTGCGTACCTTTACGCAGTGTCGTCGGCCGATCAAAGGCTGGTGATCAAAGGACGCCGGTGTCCGGCCGAGGACGAGGTAATTAGCCACCTTCACGCCGTCGTCTGGGGGCGGCACGTGCCGCTGCTACGAGTAACAGAGTTACAAAGGAAATGTGGAAGTTTCATTAAAAATCTTTACAAAATAAAGATTTTTAAAGCACCTATTGATTATTCTTTATGATGATAACACTGATCACTCACAGACCAACTGATATGTGGGCTTACGAATCCTTAGTATGTTGTCATACCCATGGAAGATGTGTCAAGAGGTTTCGTCCAACTTGTACTAGGTTAAGTGTAGAATGCAAGATTTGGGACTCCCGGAGCATGCAGTGACATTTCTTTATGGATGAGTAAAGTCTCGACTGCTCAGGGGACTTTCAAAGTACACGAGTGTAGTACCTGTCAGTTGGCAGCTTATGTATGTTAAACCAGGACAGGAAGCTGGTCCTTCAGAACTTCTCTTATGTTTTAAGCACATGTGCTTTGAAGAATAAGAACATTAACTAGAAAGTATAGAAGTATTCCTAATACAATGCGATTCCGTTACATCGTAAAGTGAAGATGGTCAATGACTGTTGATATCACAACATCTCGGTATAATGACTCGCACGGGGGGATCTGCTCGTAGACCGGGGGTATAATGTGCAATCTAAGATGGCGACGAGTCTCGGCGATCGGCGGTCACTCGGTCATTACTGCCCTCGCAACATCTATGAAATATTTATGACGACTGCCATAATAACGCCGGCGACGATATCATTATACTTTGTGATGGGGGTGTCGGGCGGGGCGGAATTTCTGAACGCTCCTTACCATTGCAAAGTCGCAATCGCGGGAGCTTCAAAACGCATGCGGATGCTCGAGACAACTTTTAAACATTTTCTGCGCAGGTGAATTTAAATTTTCGTGTATTCCGAAATCACAAAGGCTTCTCGCTATTCGAATGAACCTGAATTTGACTTCGACATTCAAATTTGTAAATCCAGAATGGAATCCAGGCGGTGTGCGCAGACGCGGCGGCCCCGGATCGCCCATATTAACTTGTTAATTAGGTCCATAATACGACTTGCAGATGAGCTACAGAGTTGTGAAGTTGAATACATAAAAAGCCCTTTTTCAGCGATCGCATGCATTGTTGGTGGTGTGTGCGGCGCCGGCGGCCGGCGCTCAGGGGAGGCGAGCCTATAACGTATTTTGTACGTCCCACCAGCCACCAGAAGTTTGCCTGTTCATAAATAAACGCGAACGGTATTCAACAGCCCTTGGTGCTGTATGCATAACGAATTTGAAGGAGGCAAACTTGGAGGCTCTGCTGACTGGGATGGAGTATAAAATTCAGTAACAACATGGTGGAGGTTTTCATTCGACGATCCGCTGCCGGGGAAGGCATAGCTCCGTCATCGTAATTAGTGATATGTCACTTGATTTGACATGCGTTGTGACCCTGACTGTGCGTGAGCCGGGGTGATTAGTGGTGACGGTTGGTGCCAATGTTCTGCGAAGTGTTCAAAGTGTCGATGTTTACTGGTTTTATGTGGTGGAATGCAGTTTATTGGTGCTTTGCGGTGTGCAGTGGTCTCTTCCCGCGCTTTCCGCGGCCGCCATCTTGGGGATGCTGTCAAACGTGTGAGTACCGAGCTACCGCCAGGCGGCGTGCGTGTCGCATTGTGTAGCAAAATAATATGGCCGGCTTAACTCACTGCTTTGAATATTTTTGCATGGAATCTGCAAATATTTTATTATTTTACGATTGTTTTGTAGAGTTTTATGACAGTTTTTCTGAGGAAATAAACGTGATGGTTCTGAATTACTGTAGTTGGTTTACTTTTCCTACTCTATTGTGCTATGGAAGGATTGACAAGCGCGGTACATTTGAATTAATTTTGACTTTTTTATCATTGGGGGTTTAAATTCTCAAAAATAATAACTTGTACTTACTTAATCTTGCTTATTTAGTACAAATAATATTTAAGTATAGTCTCGCAATAATGGTACGAGGTACGAGTGAATATTAAATACCTGCAGTAAATTGATGAAAGGATCGTAACTGCATCAATAAGGTTGATATAACCTAGAACTAGGTCACCAACCGGGAACCAGGTTCGGTTCAGATTTAGATATGATTTTTTTTTATCGATAACTTTTTTGTAAATCTTATTGAATACTTCAATTATGGTTATTTAGTTAATACTTACTCCCCTAGGCTAAAGTTTTACTTTAGGAAGTTATTGTACAAATCTCATAAAGGTAGGTGTTAAGTATTATAAATGGGTAGACATCAGTAAAAAGCATGTCCCGTCCTGCTATGGGTACCTAATGATTTAATGTACACTACGAGTTAGCTTAAAGAATTATGTACTTTATTGACCGATGGATTTTTATACCTACATCTTTTTGAGGCTGATTGTACCTATTTTTTTACACTGGCAATCTAGGTACCTACTTGTTTTCTAAGTTCGAACCATGATATTAGTATTTACTATAAAGATTCGAACCATGTTTTCGATTATCGTGTAAGGTGTTTATCAAATAAGAAATAGACAATAGAAATCCCAAATTCAAATGTTCACTCGTTCTGAATTCAAAAATTTTACACCACAAAGTCACAGCCAGACCAAAAAGTATGAATAAAAATGCTAAAAGCTAATACCTCTCGTGTCAACATCGAGGTGTTAATATGACGTCACTCGCTGCGAACACGGTGACACGTCATTTTCCGCGCTAGTGCATCAACATTTGGATATGTCACGCGCAAATATAGGGTTATGCTGAACCAGCTTTACTTTACCACCGCATCATCCAGCACACAACTTTATAACAAGGAAATAAGGTGCAATTTCGAATGGTATGTAGTTGGGTGTGTGGTGTTATGTTTGTCAGTCTTGATGTCAGGTTATGACGTGGTGTCCAATCTGTGTGATACACGCATGTTGGTTTTGTATTGAATGCTTCGTAAATAGTTGTGCCGTACTATGAAAATATACCTATTGGTAAAGAACTGAATAGTTTTATTCTTCTTAGTATACAGTGAAAGCAACCCCCGCAGCGCCACTGAATGAAATCTTTCGAAGAAGCTTTTGTACCAAAACCTGAAAGTATCGCAGAATCGCCGTATCATAGAAATTCCTATGTATGTAAACTGAAAGGTTTTTCATAGGACATCAATTCGGACTTGCACTTAAATGAGAAGTAACTACAACGCATTTTCTGGCATAATGTTTTTGTATACAACTTTTGAATGTTCTAAATAAACCACTTATAATAGGCACTTTGTCAAGTTAGGAATTGTCAAGGAATCGATCAGTCAGAAAGTTGAAGCTAGTTGCCTATTCCATAGTGTAGTAGATTCCTATGGAGAAGGGCACGAAACTCCATGAAAACTCTTTCAAATCAAAATACACAGAAATAAAAATTAAAAGTCCTAAATTCTTTGACTATATGAGATACGTAAAAACTGAAACAAGTTTAATGAAACTTGCATTCCCTTGTATTTGAAACTTCTGATACAAAGGTAACGAACAGTGGTGTTCACACGAATGTCGTGTTAATGGCTTTTACGGTTATTAATGTGTGGGGTACACGAACGTCACTTATTAGTGAACTTATTATTAACAACGTGGCTAATTAAGAACAAAGAATTTATAGAACTAACCTACCTGTTTTTTTTATGTTTCTTGCTGATGTGCTACTGTCATCGACCCAAAGGTAAAAGAGAGAAGTTAAACAAGTACGCTGGACTAAATATACTATACGAAATGACAGTTATTTTTTGTGCCGATTCAAAGCGTCGAGCTCGAGCGTCTCCGTAACTACAATTGACACACTGTTGCAAATTGTCGTCGTGTTGTTATGGTCTACGTCGAATAAGACTTTTTTGTGTATTTTGTATATACTACGAGATATTTAGAACATTTTTATCATGAGAGTATGCGCATTTTTTAAAACTCACTATCAAAAATATTAGTTCCACGGACGCTCGCGCTGTTATCAGCGCCAAAATGGCGAAAATCAAATGTCTTCATTTTGTCATCGATAGTATGATGTCCAGCGGACTTGTATAATATAGGTCAGTGGGTTCAGAATACAGAATAGATTAGCTGATTGATTTGAATACCAGCCAATAATAACGTTATGAGGAGAAGGACGAGATGAATGAAAATGGATTGAAGGCTGACAGGAGAGAATAGTAGAAAAAAAACCATTTACGCCGATCCCAGTAATATGATACTGGAGGCAGAGAGTTCTTGCTGTTGCTCACTGTTACTTGTCATGTGATCTTAGGTTTATGTATATTACAATTGCTTGTTGCACTTACAGTTGTAACATAATGTACATACTCACAGTTATCTTCATTAATTCCTCCAGGTCAGAACAAGCATTCTGTTACCGTTAGGCGCTGATCTGATTATTCCTCACGACACGTTTTATCCACAATTAGTACACAGACACAGCTCCAACTTTAACATGAGACTACGCAGATTTAGCCATCTAAAGGTTGGTAATTTAGCCCACATTGATAGATATCATTTTTCCTATAAACACTATACTTCTAATACAAAATAACTGTAGATTTTATTGTATTTTATTAATAATATATTTTATTATGACAGCTTTGACAACGACTTAATACGTCGCCATAGCAACGTTCCTTTCAAATCCTTACCGGCCTGTATCTTTTAGCGGATTATATGCAAACTTATGCAAGATTAATCACTGGCCACTTTCATATCTCAAATTCATATTTTCTACCCACATGATGTTATTCTACGAGTTGACCTAATAGATCCACGCAATGCAAGGATCAGTTCGGGATTCGCCTCTAAAGCGAATACAATATAAATCCTGATACTCCAGGGCTACCTATCCCGGGAAAAACCAGCGTAGCTCTCCGCTCCGGTACCTATCGGACCCTACCTACGCCTCCGTCCTCCGTGAAGGGCTCCTATTACTATTGGGCTGCGCCTCATCCGAGGGCCGCCTCACCTGGCGGGCTGACAGCGTCCCCGCCGTGCCTCTCTCTCTCCTGCTGCCGTGCTGTACCTGCACCTGTACCTGAACCTGCAGTGCAATTCTGTAACCATCTCACCGTGAAAACTTAGGTGAAGTGAGCGTGGAGTGAGCTGTCATTCCAAATAATGCTAGGGATTTACACTAATGACAGCTCACTCTAAGCTCTCTTCACCTAACTTTTCACGGTGAGATTTTTACAGAATCGATCGGCTGTATCTGTACCTGCACCTGTCGCCAGCACCTGCCTTGCGTCTACCTCCTAGCTCCAGCTGTATCTCCACTCAGCTTCCTCAACCCACCTATCACGCATCGTCAGCCATACACCCCACCTCCACATTATACACACTACTGCCATTCCATCTCCATCCTTTCCTTGTAAATATATCTTTAATTGTTTTCTACCTCCCTTTCTTTAATTTAATTCTACCCTTAACTTTAAAGTTTAGCTTTTCTTGTCACTACACGACACATTAAACACCAAAGCGCGCAGCAAGCCAATCATACAAACATACATACATAGATCTACTGCTATTCATAAATATGTCAACTCCCGGCTCCTGAGCAACCAAGGCGTTCAGCAGATTGATCGCCTGTGTCGTAGGCTTGACTCAATAACTACCGTTTATTAAATTATGGACAGGCATGGAATTAATAAGAACTAGGTATATATTATATGGACAGCTAATAAATATACGTTTTCGCTTACCAACCGCAGATTCATTCCTTGAACGAGGTACAAAATGATCTCAAATCAATACGACATAGACGGCCGGCTACCCGACGGCGACCGTCTAACACCCAGCCGGTCGATTCTGTAAAAATCTCACCGTGAAAACTCAAGTGAAGTGAGCTTGATGTGAGTTGTCAGTAGTGTCAATCCCTAGCATTATTTGGAATGACAGCTCACTCCACGCTCACTTCACCTAAGTTTTCACAGTGAGATGGTTACAGAATCGCACTGCTGGTTCTGAAAGATCGTCATTAACACCAAAAGCTTATAGCCTGTTAAACTGTTGTCAACTGATTTGATTGGCTGTTGTTATTCTGGTCAGCCAACCACAGCAGTAACTTACCTTACCTACATAATTCTTGTGTTGATTAGCTTTTCAAACTCAAACTATTTATTTCAACTAAACCAATTACAGGCACTTTTGAATTGTCAAGGGTCGGTCAGTCAAAAAGATGAAGCTAGTTGCCCATTCCAAAGCATAGTAGGTACCTATAAAGGAGAACGGGCAAGAAACTCCATGGACACTCTTTTAAATCACAATAATATGGTTACAAAGTATTGGTTACATCATTCGTGTTAAAAATTATGCATGTGAGAACGATGCAGAACGTTAAAAGCGTCCGTAATGAAAAGATAAAAAAAACAATTAAAATATTAAATTAAATCAAAATAAGCCATTGCAGCAAAGAGTTGACCAGTCCCTACTGACGGCGCCCGTTCACGAACATGACGCATAGATTAGCACCATTCAGCTCAACCATTTTGAAGGGAGCTAATAATGATCCAACACATGAGCCACCATCAGCGAGACATTAGAGTGAGCATGACATACTCTCAGCCGCCAAGGCACATTCAAGTCAATGAAAGACGTACCCAGAACGAACAAATTCTTACATGATGAAATGAGAGGAAAAGAAAGATAAAACTGTTATCAATCAACTAGATGAATACGACGCGACGGAGATATATAGTGTACCAGACAATAGAATATAACATCATTATAACTTTCTAAATTACCTACATGATTGTTCTTTTTCCACCTAGCAACACTAGCTAACGACATAGGTAATAAGTGACGTCATAATTCACGTCAAATTACAATTCCTTGTTGAAACGACGTCGGTCACGAACGCTGTAGACGAAAAGAACGAAAAGAAATGGCTTGTTCATTACTACTGGTTATGGTATAAGAAATAAGGGCATTAGCCAGTTATGTATTGTTATAACAAGTCATCCATCTTCTGTCATGTCTATAATGCACTAGAGGCTAGACATAGCTATAACTGATCTCGTAGTTGCTTATCACCCTACTAACGTTGAATGTTACTTGCACGTCACAATATGACAGTCTATTTGTCTGTCTTTTTGACTTAATCCTACTAATATTATAAACGTGAAAATTTGTATGGATGGATGGAAGTTTTTTACTCTTTCACGCAAAAACTACTTAACGGATTTAGATGAAATTTGCCACACAGATGGTTTATAACCAGGAATAACATATAGGATACTTTTATCCCGATATTTCTACGAGATCGAAACTTATGCGGGTGAATCCGCGGGGCGCAGCTAGTACTGAATATTTTTAACTTTAGTGAAGTTTCAATTTTCTAGAAATTGTTGTCAAAAGTGGCAATTACGAGGTGGACTATTAATCGTCACTCGTGGATGCCCTTCTCATGCACTGGAATCTACTACATTTGCCAGGATATACCTAAATAATCATTTTAATAGGCCTTTTCAGAAATAAATTGTGATGTACGAAAACATTAATCGTAACCGAATCCATCAGCCAGTTGCTACTTAGCCGAAGTCATCACAGTCACACGAACATTCCCCGTTATTGGATGTACACTCAACGCCATCGACCAGCAATCAAAGAAACACCTCTCTGCCTACCTCCTAATCATCGATTAAGATCAGTTCCTCTCGGATAGTTAGCTCACTTACCTCCCGACAGATTGGAGTGAGCTCAGCATGACCTGACCCTTGACCGATGTAAGCACACCAATTCTGACGATTCACATAGCTTCAGTATTTGCGGTGGTAGGGCTGGCAAGATGATGTAGGGCGTATTTCTAAAGAATTGTCAAGGAAAAGTTCCTAATATGAAGTGGATTATTTTTACAAGCTTTTTTTTTTAAACTCAAATAGCCAGTGTAAGATGAAGAATGCAAAAATAAAACAAAATATGGGACTAAGGGAAGCCTAGACAGTAGTAGGTGGAACAGCGATGTAAATGATAATGATGAAGGGTGTATAAGACTGCTGATAGTCAGTTAGAAGAAGTAAGCATGCCCATGACATTGACTGCCACCGCGGTTAACGGTGACCGCCAGCAAAAGATTTTCTATTGTGTCTGTTGTCTGACAGTCAACGTGTAAATTAGACGTCTCTTGAATTATTACGACATGCCTGCAGAAGTCTTATTCCTTAGTTTAAAAAATAACGTATTATTTTTTCGCACTCTCTTGCGCCTGCGGTTATTCATTGAGCAATTACTTCGCCTTTAAACCAATTAATTACTCCCAACATGCAAACACTCACTGGTGCACATGTTGGATCAACTTAATATTCCTTTACTTGCAGACGGTTTAACCAGAATCTAGCTCAAATCTAGTGCATGTAGACAGCAGTAACCCTAGAGTGGTATCTAAGCGGATCCAGTGAGAGCTGGCATGCTAATAGAAGGTTGCACCGAGCAGCGCCCGAGGCGTCCGCCCGTCGCACGCGCAAGCAAGCGATCCCACGCTCATTTACTTACAGGACGGGATCTTTTAGGCAATGTATTAATTCTGCTGAAATTATTATGAAAACCATAGCTCTGAAATACACCTTGTGTTTCAGAACACACTTCCTACTTCAAGTTATTTGTTTAAAATCGTTTTCAGACGTCTTTAAAGTTCATTGTCATGTTACATTTTGTACTAAAATAGTTTCTAAGCAAGTCGCAGATTTAAAACAAACAAGGCCTTATCTTATTGGAATTATAATTATTTACATGCAGGCTTTGCAGTTGTCACTCGGTTAATGAAATTTTTGTTTGGTTTAATCCTTTTCTTGAATATGATACAAAATCTTAAAATTGGGATCACAGACCTGGACAAACCATGCCTCTTTTATGTTTCCATTTGACTTGCTATGAGTCCTTCATATTTTAGGAAGAAACATATTAACATTATTCATCAGGTCGGGTAAATTACGATAAAAATATACTTTTTTCTTTAGATTCCTTCACATATTTGGCATTTAATCAATTGATAGATTCGTAGCAAAATGCCTACGACGTAGCGACCGGCCTACGAAAGAAACTAGTGTTTATTCGCCACATTGGACAAGAAAATATCAATGTCAGTCCAAGTGAAACGAGTCTGGTGACTCCTAGGTAACCTGTCGAGCTACTAGACAACAACTCTAAACATAACATACTGGTATGCCTAACTTGGGTTGTATAACAAGTCCAACGGCATGGCGGTCACCCGAGTAAAATTATTGAAATACTAATTCTTGATCAATCTTTTGAAACCGACTACGTACTATATATTACAAACTATTATATTTACTAAATTTATTAGATTGTGTAAAGTTTACGAACCTGTAGCCGGAGAATATTATGAAGAAATCGAGACCGAATTTTTTAACGACACTCTTTGGAAAAACGGTATGATGAACCACAATCTTTTCTTTTTAATTAATAAGATAATACATAGAGGTCAGACCTGTGTCCGTAGGAGTTAGGACATTCAAACAAAATATTTGTCGAAAAATATAAGTGCCATGAAATAAATTCGTGGGTGAGGTTTATGCCAAGACATTCATGATGGTTTTCTAAAGTTAATTGCTAATAAAATATGCCCCCTTACATGCCAATACTTTCCCAATGTAGTTGGGAAGCTAAGGCAAATGATGATGACGTATACCGTATCTCACATACTGTGAGACCAAGAAATCGCAATAAGTAACAACATCCTGTATAACAATCGATTGCAAAAATTCGTGAACATGAAAGCGACTGTTTGCACAGTGCGCGCGATTATCGAGTAGCGATCGGTAAAGATCGGTGATCACGAACGATGCGCGGGCGGCGATGATGGGGAACCAGTCCAAACCACCGCTACGATACTGCAGTTATATGGAACTAACGTTTGAAAGAAATGTTCTTTTTGCTTGACGATTCTATTGCACTTTTGTATGATGATTTACTAATGGTTGATTGTTATTGTCAGTAAATTGGTCATTTTCATTTTTATGCTATGTCATCGCATAGATCTGAAAGGTATTGAAATGGGGTGTTGTTTATTAGATTTAGTTTTCTTATTTCGGTTGCGGTTACAATTATCAATGGAAATCGATACGTGCCAAACTTAAGTTTCCTCAGTTTTTATCGATGATACGAGTATTATAAATAATCCTAATTTTAAGGGACACGATGTAATGACTGCTTCTCAGCTTCTTCATCTAATACAATTAGAACTGTTTGATTATTTTTCTGGTAGAAATAACGATATTTGTTACATAAATATAAACATGAATGGGTAGGCAACCGTATTAGGTACCATTATTCATTATTGGTAACCTCCTGTGTTAAAAAATCATGCTTTTAAAACACATCTAAATTCAATATGATTCGTTTTAAATTCATACCTCACAATTACCTGTACTATCAGCAGTAAACCTCCGTATTCTTTTCAATTACTCCGACATTTCCCGTTTCCCGCACACAATACCCTCCAGAGTACAGGCTACAAATACACGACCGACCAAAATTACGAACAATAGCGCTATCTCTAAAATAAAGAGAACGTAGCGACATAAATCTTCAGGACTCGCTCCGTACATTTTAACGGTTAAGGGAGACGCATTTTTATTCAAAATAGGCACTTAGTTAAAAAATATGTGTGTACCAGAGACAAACAACAGGAAGTGGGTGGAGATGGTCCTTTTTCCCGAAGTTCCTGTGGCCTGTGTGTTACCTTTTTGTTTTAAATTGAGCGCCAGATGCAGGGCTGGCTGGAATACGCTGGCGGTCAGATAAATGGATAACCCATGAGAAAAAACGTTTTGGATTACGATTTATTTGTTGGAAATCTATCGAAAATTAATCTTTTACTGAAATAACATCATTTCGGTTAGGACTTTGGTATCTACACTGTGGATTTCACCTACAAGGTACTTAATATTCTATTAGTACAATCATGTCTGATTTTGTAAGAAAATGAATAACTATTCTTTTTTCGTACAAAATCAGACATTACTAACAATTGCAAAATTACCAAAACTATATTTTCAAATATTAATATTACTAAGTATAACCAGCCAACTTTTCTATTTTGTTAGCCATTTTCCGCTGTACACTTTATTCGAGCCTCAACTGTACCGAATTCTTTTTGGAAATCGTACCGAAAAATGTTTAGTAGTTGAAAAATTAGCATTTGTGTGGTCCCTTCGCCCTGTGCCGGGGAAGTTAGCGGGGCTCATTAATTTGTTGTTTTTTCTTTTATTTTTCTCCCCATTTTAGGGCAATTTGGTTAAAGCGATCGTTTTGTTTGAAACACGCTTTGTTTAGAGCGTGCTAATGAAAATAGCGTAGTTATGGTAATCTCATTAATAACGATAAAGTCGTTTTGTTGTCAGTCTTTCAGTTTTTTTTTTATCAAACGAGAATCAAAGCTTGGCATTGGTTATTTTGTGAGTTCAGTATATTCATACTGGAGAAAAATCATCCTTACTAGAAATTATAAAACTTAGCTGTTGAACGTGCTAAGGCTTTACAACCTACTACAGAACATACAAATTAGTTACATTTACAAAAATGAATTTGTAGTTATCACAGGGCCTTGGGCGAGCCAGGACTATTCAAAGTTACCATTATTTTAGCGAATCGTCTCTCCGTCTCCGTGTACGGTATCGATAATGAGTAATGACCCGTGATTCAAAACTGACAGATTTGATATTGATTTGATTTATGGCAATAACCTTTTTAGAATAGTTAACTAGCGAGTATGGTGATGATATAGCAGTTCCAATTGAACATTCAGAATATCATACATATACTTAGGTTTTCAATAATATTTAAGTATATCACTTTTTCTTATAAAGTACCTACTTACTAGGTATAACTTTGTTTGATTTTTTTATACAAAAAGGTCCTCTATATTTAGTTGTGTAAATACTTAAATGTACTTTTTTTAGTTTGTGTATACATTTCCTACATTAAGAGAATGCGACCTTTTGTATTTAAGTGGCATTTCTATATTATGCTTATCAAAAACAACTTGATTTTTACGTGGGTAATGGATGGATTACAATGAATGTGCCAAGTTTAAGAAAGGTTATTAGGTCATTGTGTGTAGAATTGAATGCCTTGCAAAATAAATTAAGTTTGTCTACACCTAAGTACCAATTTGCAAATCCGTGAAGGTGTAGTGAAAAAAAACCCAATTTCTTTACAAGTACCTGCTTAGGTACCAACACCCACACAGGTAACTACGTGACAACCAGCTTCACAAACAAACTCATTACTCCATACAATATTACTTTTGTACAGCACTCAGAGGAAATTATTTACCTTCATTTAATAAAACGACCAAATCTTAGACCAAACCGAGGATCCACATAGCTTTCCTAAGCTCCTCCTACTCGGCAGGGCGTGGTGCGGCCACGCCCCCAGGGCCGCCCACAAACCGTTTTTCCTGGAAACTTATGTAATATTTTCCCTCCAGGGTGGTGGGTGGACATTTGTCTTTACTAAGGACGAGCTCCCAGGATTATTAAATTTACCGAACCAACATGGCGGACGATTTATGTACTTTATATAGCACGCTATGTACTGTGATTTAGTGGTTTAGGTAGGAGTTCTTAGAATATATTTTATCTGTAAAGAATGGTCTGTGTTACCGAGTTTTATTTCGAGAAGGTTTTGATAAAGTTATTTGGAGTCTGACAAAGGTGGTTCCAGTTTTATTCATTTGAGTTCTTAGTCGTCCTTCCAAAGCATTAATTTCATCAAGAAAATTTAAAAAAACTTTTCCATTTCAACACATATTTATTATCTCTCGTTCTTTGTCTTTGCTGATCACCGAATCTTAATACGAATACGACTACATTATCTTCTTCTTGATACCTCATTTATTCTATTTGTTCACTATTTCTTGTTCGTAATTTTGTAACATTTGTGCCACTTACTGTGGTAGGAGTCAGAACACTGAGATACTTACATTAATGTAGTCACACCGTATAACCTGTGTGAACAAATAAAATTATTATTCGATTTGATTAATGCTCGGTTCCTATAAGTAAACGAAACCGAATCGTTTTGCTAACCAATGGTAGAACTTATTGTTGCCAAACTGGGCATATAAGTAGATTCTTGAGCTAATTTTACCTGTGATAGCTACTTCCATATGGGAGGATCTACTATACAAAGCTATGAGGTTTTTGTTTCATTATTGTTAAAGATACAACAGTCTTAATTTTAACTAATAACGGTTAGTAAATTATAGGAATCGGCCATTAGTGCACAAGTAACAGGAATTCGTTTCAAACATAAACTACCCTCAGCATCATGACATAACATCACGCCTTTATTACTTGAATAAAGGGTTTGGCAGAGGTTCACCTCTAGTACACTCTCATTTCGCCAGTTATGTTTAGCTCCTATATGTATATGCATGTTGCTATCAATCGGGAACTAATCCTTTGCGTCAATACTATGTTATCTACAAAAAAATCAAAGCATATACGTATAATACAAAGGTAAATTACTGTAATAATGTTATTTCAATACCTACTCGTCTATACTATCTGAAAGACAATGACTGAATCAAAAGATAAGTTATATAATTACAAACAGCGCCCCGCTGTTTTACCCGCATAAGTGTCGATCCCGTGAGAATATCGGGATAAAAACTATCCTATGTATTATTCTGATGTATAAGCTATATTACTGTAAAGTTTCATCAAAATCCGTTTAGTAGTTTTTGCGTGAAGAGAAACAAACATCCATCCATCCATCCTTACAAACTTTCGCGTTTATAATATTAGTAGGATAGTAGGATTTGCTTCAATCAAATTCGCCTTGGCTAAATCCTTTTACGTATATGATTTCTATATGATATTATATTGATCGTGCCTTCCTAAAATGAAAAAAACAATATATAAGTACATAGGTACAATATTTGTCCAATGTGTTGTCCTACTTTAAAGAGAAGCATAATCAGTTTGGACTGGACCACTCAAATGTGTGACCATTTCAAATACTGATTTAACATTTCACATGCTCTGACCAAGATTATGGAGACTTTGAAGGACTGGTGAAACAAACTCAGTCAGATAGGAAATGTCGACTCCATGTAGTTTATGTTTTGATAATATGACGCATATAAAAGTGATTCCGATATCCTATTTAGAATAAATAACATTTGAAATTGTGATGAAAAAAAGAAAAAAATGTTTATTTGTCACAAAAACACGTGCATAACGAAGATAGGTTAACTAGAATCACAGACTCGAACGATGATGATTTTAATGCACTATGATGAGGTATCGTATTCTTTATGTCGTGCAACTACGTAAGTATCCTCTTTTCGTAACCACTAACAATACTTAACCTAAGACCTATGTATATCATACTTAATTTAAATTCATCTAAAACTTGTAATTTTCATGACAAGCACGGTACTCGAAAAAAAAGGAATCTATCGAATGTTCTAGAACTCATAATGAATCTTTTGAGGGTATTAAGAAAAAACTACTTCACACGTAAGGCAATCATAACCATGTAACTGTATTTTAGGAGGTAACATCCTATGTATTTATTTTATTTAAACAACGACGGGGACGCATAATAATGCGTCCCCGTCGTTGTTTAAATAAAATTATACTTACTGTAATGATGTACCAAAATATTATTTTCAAAATTCACCAATATGACGGTGTCGCCTATAAGAATGTTGGAAAATTTGGAAAGAAAATTAAATGAAAGTATGCATCGACATGGGTGACAGGAACATCGACGCGCAAACTGTAACCATGAATTCAGCATAATTATGATTCTAACCCGGTATCAAAAAAAAATCTGCTGTTTCATAGAAAAGTGTTATGCCTACGCGGTCAAAATGTATGGAACAGCTTTTTTTTTATAACCGATGAAATATTTTAACGCCCCTTGCGTTGAAATATTTCGT
Organism: Apamea sordens; assembly: GCA_945859715.1. NCBI lineage: Eukaryota > Metazoa > Arthropoda > Insecta > Lepidoptera > Noctuidae > Apamea > Apamea sordens. The sequence continues at coordinate 22,179,146 of OX243990.1, read as the reverse complement.
CAGAAGGTTCAAAATCATATACTGAATTCATGGTAACAAGCTGCACGTCGATGTCCTTGCACACTAAAAGCCTTTTGTTTACCTAGTTATTACATATGCATGTAGAAATTGCTTGCGTGTTTTCTGCACTATTTAATCATAATAACAGAGCCATCATCAGTCGTCATCGCAAAACAAACAGCTGTCAATTCCGAAAAGCATTAAAACGACTTACAGCTGAAACATTCCAATTTTTTTACTGTTACATAAGCATAAAAATCCCATTTAAACAATACCTACTTGTTTAAATGCTAAAAGAAAATTTGACACATGACAATGTTCTGTCCTTGTATAATATTTTTTCGTGAATAAATAAATATGCAATGTTCAGTTACGATGTTATTGCTTTGCGTAGGCATAGGTAATTGGGACTATAAAAGCCCGCATGCACAAGCACTCGTCGCATTCGGGTGTCGCAGCGGAACGTGAGTATTAACTACCTATCTTATTATAATTAGATTAGATTAATTATTTTTCTTTAATTGTGTATTATTTAAATTGTCTGTACTTATTAGGTTATAATTATCATGTTACTCTTCTTTCTCTTGAATATTATTTTATGATATTTCTACTGGGATTAGTCTTGTGCAGAATATTTTCCTAATCTGAGCCGCCATTTTGTAATACATTTCACCATGTGCTCCTACCACGACTATATTTTACATTTCTAATGATATTGTATTACGGCTTCCCTTACATATCATTAATCAACATTCTATAATTCTTCGTTCAGCGTATTTTTCTGAAAAGTTGTAACCACGTGGTTTTCCAAACTTTTCCATTTTATCAACGTGTTGCCTCGATTATTTCAAGATATTCAAAGATATTAAAATCAAGCATTGTCCTATTATCTTTTTTGCAGCAACATGTGTTCATATAAAGAAATGGTATTAACATAGTTTTATCTGTTGCAGTGAGCCAGGGTACCCGCAGATACCGTGACCTGTAGCAGTATGGTAAGTTACTTACTGTATTTTAATTGTCTGTGCGAGTTACATAAATTACGGTGTCATCTTCTTTAATAGGTTAAATTTTCCTCAAAGAAAATCTCAACTTACTTGAGCAAGTAGTTCACCTTATTTCGTTGTAAATTAGTACATTTGTCACCACGTGTGTGTCAGAACAATGGCACAACAATGAGCGTATTTATCCATATAAGTTTCTTCTGTATGCACGTCTTTCTGTGACAAATAAACCTACTTTTCTTTCCTTTTTTCTTTAAAAGCTTGACCACGTAGGCAAGTTCCAAGGCTTGGCCACGAGGTCACCAACTTGTAGGATAAAATAACTAATTAACCAAAACCAAGAGAATCCTGGGTCCAGAATTTGAATTTGTTACTAGCTATTTCATATTTCCCAAGAGTAACCTGCCGTCATAGTCAAAAGCTTTCAAGTCGGGGCCAACCCCGCGGACCCCGACTTTTATTGCTAGAATTATGTTTCATCCAGATCCAGGAATAGTCGGTAACTGAATGATTAATTCTTCTACTTTCCTATGAGCTGGCTGCGTGAAACATTGGACTTAAATAAGCTGATTGATTCACCCTCGTGTAGCTCCATCCAGAAGCCTTTGGTCCTTACAATAATGTCGCATGTGCTTTCAAACACGTGGTCTTAAGTAACCTTCACACGCTGATAGATTAATATAATTCTGTGTTCACAGGCACGTGCTGATAGATTTTCCCCCAACTTGTATATTTTTACGTTTTATTTAGCTCTAATAAATGTATTTGTACAAATTTTTTTTCAGTGACATTGTTTCGTTTTTTACAGGCAGGAGCCGCATCAGCCGGTCCTGGCAACCGCGGCAGGGCTCGGCGCGCCCGGTGCCGCGGTCGCCGACGTCGCATAACGTGGACCGACGTCGCCCGCCCGCCCCTCTGGCCAGCGCGACTGACGCAGCTCTAGAGGAGCCCCGTGCAGTGACGACGCGCCTTTTTCTTTATTTTTTTTATTATAAGGTGCGTTTTTCTTTTTTTATTACTTGTGTTACATATTTCTCATCATTCTCTTGCCCTTATCTCAAATTATTGATTGCCGCAATACATATGTTCTTCCATACTTCTCTATTAGTTGTCATCTCGGCAGTCACCACTTTTCTAGGTATATCATGTTTCACACAGGTTCATCCACCGTTTCTAGATGTAATTATTTCTATTTTGATCAATTTGTGCTTAACTTGCAAGCTTACTTTGCGAGCGAGGCTTATTACATCTTTTGTAGTGCAGTGAAAAGAAAATTTGATTGCCCTTTTCTAAGTACTAAACCTCTGAAGTTTTGTCGTGCTGAACGTTCCGTGCTCACATCTATACAATTATTTAATTTTTAAGTGGGTTTTCTTTTTATTGTGCGCTCATATTTTGTTCTTACACGAAGCCAGTGGTATGTTATAGTGTTCTATTCTTCTAGTTCCTCGTGTCGATGGCACGACTGAATTTTAAATATTTTTGGCCCAAAACTGGTGTTCTATTTACAGAAAGCCACAACCAGTTTATATTTTTCAGGTCCTACATATCTGTAAAAGCTTTGCAGCACATATTTTCACAATTTGATTATTGTTTTCTTTTGTTTCAGGTTTCTACATGGCTTAATAAAACATAAGATTAGTTTACTCGGTGGTGGTGTAATAGATAATACGTTGATGTCATCCGTTCCTGTGAACATAGGCAGGCACAATATCACAAACACTTTTCCGTTACTAAGTTGAAATATAGTTCCACCGTGGGAGTTATAATATAAATCGTGTATATACAAATAAGTTTCATTTTCCTTTCAAAGTCAGCAATGTCCATTTAGTTACTAGTGAAACCAATTTGTTTTTTTTTAATATTTTATATTTATTTTAAGTCTACTGATAGTGTTGTTTACTGAACTCTCGATGTAAGTTTTGTTATCGTCATCCGTATCACTAGGCATCTTGTTAAAGTTTGTTGACGGAATACTCTTGACATGTTATACAGAATAAAAAGTTTTGATGGTATTTTTATGATTTTAATTTTGTTCCTTATTCCTAACACACTTAAAAATAATGATGCTTAAAGGTGAAGAAAGATGCATGTACCATTATGTAATCAGTAGTAATCCCACCCATAGGTACACTAAATAACACACAGAAAGGATTAGGATATTCTTAGAGCGAGTGCGCTGTTGGTACATAACTGAAGTTACCTACTAAATCCATTTGAACTCAACCAAAGTCTCAACCACTTGCAAATTAGAGTCATACCCTAGTTTTAAGCAGATAAGGGAATTCAACTTGAAAAAGGTGCGATTAAACTTGGCTGGTGGTGGTGATATGATAGGTACCACACATAACAAAATCTATATTGTGACAGAATCATTAATCAGAAATTGATGAATTTAGGCAAAATCTGTCTGAAATAGGTCCTATTATAAAGTTGTAAAAGTAGCTTACTGTTGTTGCCGACATAGTTGTTCAGGTTATATAACAAATTTTTCAGCATTTATGACCAAACCTACACCTCGCCCTAACCCTCCTTCAGTGAACCTGGTAGACCACTAGAATAGACATTTCTTACATCACTTTTTTTTCTTCTATCCAACGTTGGTTCACGTCTCTCACTGGCTGAAATATTCTAAAATTCTAACCTATAAACGTTACCAAGTACAGCATAAAACAAACCGTAATCCAAGGCCCCAACAGAGACCATTACAAAGACGTTATGGCCTAAAATAACTTGAAATACAACAACATTATAAAGGGGACAAGATGGCGATAGCAAAAAGCTTCGCAAGTAACAGATGATCTTCATTTAAATATTTTCTAGGGACATTGGGGGTGTTTCGAGTACCTACCCAGGGCTGGAACACAGCAGGCGAGGTTTTTTTGTTATAGTTTTTTATCTAACACAGTTTTTATTTCAGTTTACGTGTAAAAGCTAAGTCGATCATGAAACAAAATGATTTAATAGATAGGTTTTGTATTATATAGTAGTATTTTGCCAAAGCTGTTCAATGATAACATGGACAATAACTGGTATTTATGTACACACAGTAAAATACATATTGATATGACATAATCATAATATGAGTACAAAGGTACTGCTTATTTCTTAAGAAATTTCTTCCAGCAGACCTGCGAAAGGAGAAGTAAAAAAGAAATGTAGACAATAGTCCACGTGAGAACAAGAAGAGAAAAATATGAATTTGTGAAGTCTTAAACAAAAATATTAAATATTATAGTATATAAGTATTTCTATCTACGCAACCATCAACAATAAAACGATGCATTTATCATTAAATGTTATAACAATATCTAGTAAAAATTAGACTGAGAATTTGCTAAACTGGACAACTTACCATTCCAACATATTTTAGAACCAATATTATTCACAAGGCATTTTTGGAAAATCTGACATTACCAAATTGTCTAAATAAAAGTTACTGCGACTACAAATGCGTGACGCGATATCTAGGCTATCCCTACAAAACATTTCCCTAGAAATATCATCGTCATAAAAAAGGAAACTCGCCCCGTGTGCACCGTGCCAATGAGATGCAGGCCGGAGTCAATATCGCGGGATCAAAGCCGGCCAGCGCGCCACTTAGCGACGATATTAGTGCCTCCAACAACACTGTTTATACTCCACACTGTGATGGGACAATCGTTTCAGTGCTACTCTTGACGTTACGGAGATTTCAATTGAAGTAGAAATTCGTTTTCATGCCTTTGAGAAAGTGATGAGCAATTAAAAATTATCAGGAGCTATCTAAGCTCGAGTTTGATAAGACAGCATCGTCGATGGGTAAGTAGTTGGTGTGGTTGACAATGTAGTTTAACCGATTCAACATATTACTGAAAAGGTTTTCTTCTGAAAAGCCGTAATTATTCGGAATGTCCGTTTAAACTGTATAGACATAAAATAACAGCGAATGAGCAATACATTCTTTAAGTGGTTTATTAATTGGACCTAAGAACCAAAAACAATTCCCTACCTTCCGTCATTACCATTATCCAAATCATATGTTTACTAATCACCTTTTTCCATTGACATATAGACAACTTTATTTTTTTTATATATCTTACTAGGTTCTTCGGTACAACTTGGGAAACAATTTTACTCGTTGCTTTAAACAGTTTAATCATTACATAGTCATAGGTATAAATGCGTAAACTACATCAATGGAAACTAATTCCAATATAATATCAGCAACTGAAATTACACAATTTCAAAACAGCAAGTAACAAAAAATTGGTCGCAACGAAACCAATTTGGAATTCCTTTGAGTCCCACTTAAATATATCACTGAGTCGCAACCATCTCGCAATACATTAGCATGTATATGACATTAGACAGGTACAAATGTCTTTACAAAGCTATCGACTTGCGTTTAAATTGAAATGAGACTGTGAATTAAAATATAAATCAAAAGAGGATTTTTCCCGACACGTCGACGCGACGAAATTGGAAAAAATCTACAGCGACACGGGTGAGGCGGCGTGCCCGTTGCTATATACGATACGTGATTGTGGGGGAGTTCTTGACGGAGAAAATCGGTTATGACTATTCTTTTCAAAAACTTTAAATAGATTGACTGTTTTTTAAATTCTTAGTGGTCATGGTATGAAAATGAAAATAATAAGTTCATTGAAGCAGCTTTTCTGTTCAACAACTTTGATTTTTACTGTAAACTTATCTATTCACTTCCATAGGCCTTTTTGTCGCAGTGAATCATCAACTGCCTCCAACCTGATACTATCCAATGAAATTATAACCACTGGGAAGGACGAACGATGCCAGGTCGACGTGATATACACGGACTACAGCAAGTGTTTTGATCGCCTAGATCATCAGGTGCTTCTTCAGAAGCTATATTCGACAGGAATTCACGGTGATCTATTCCGGTGGTTTTCGTCATATATAGAGAATCAAACACAGGCTGTGATTTTGCGTGGATACACGTCTGGATGGAAATCTGTCCCATTAGGAGTGCCCCAAGGCTCAATCTTAGGACCGTTATTGTTTACAATATTTATTTTGGACATAAAAAAACTTCTTCAGAAACTCACATATCCTACTATACGCAGATGACATGAAGGTCATTAAGTCCGTACGCACATTACCTGATACTGAGCTACTTCAGTCAGATCTTGACAAATTCCTACAATATTGAAAAACCAACAAACTATAACTAAACGTATCTAAATGTTTTCACTAGTTGTTACTTACATAAGTAAAGAAACCAGTAATAGAGATCTTGGTTAGCAAGCTACTTTTTGATGATCATATAGAAACCGTTGTCAACAAGGCGTTCAAAGCCTTGGGCTTTATTATTAGAATTTGTTCTAGCTTTCGTTCCATAAAACCATTAAAAGATCGCCACTGCTCTCTAGTGCGTAGCCACCTCGAGTACGTTTCCCAAGTATGGAACCCTCAATACGAGATCTACAAATCTCGTATTGAGTCTGTTCAGGGGAAATTTTTGCGGTACTTGGACATCAAGGCTAGGCAATTTTCAGTCTACTATGAACACCGTTGTAAGCGTTATCATTTACCGTATTGAGTAAGACGTAATATCAGTGATATCTGCTTTTTAGTGAACATCGCAAATGGCTCGGTTGATTGTCCCGAACTACTCAGCATAATACTTCTTCGCACTAATCAAAATAACCTGAGAAAGCGGCCGCTACTCCATGTACCATTCGCGTCGACAAGGTACAGGCGCAACGCTTTCTGCATACGTAGTGTTATAGCTTTAAATAGTTTAGATTTATTTTGCACCAGCGCACATAAATTAAGAAAGATTTTGAACAAGGAGTATTTTGGCAACAACCATAAATAGCTTTTAATTTTGATTTTGATATTGCACGACTTGACTTACGTAATATTTCGACATACCCAATATGTTTACATTGCACCTAATCTGTTTATTTACTCAAATCGCTGTAACTGGTCAACGCAAATAACTCTTAATTAAGTAGATGTGTACATGTGGAAGCTTGTGATTAGCAAATGTTCCACTTATGCATGATATTTAAGTTTGTTATTAGTCTGTTAGCTTTATTTCAAATAAAATAAAAATACTTATCAATTGAGTTACGCGCTGCACGTACAATTTGCGTGACAAAACTCCACGTATACCGTATATCAATGAAACCAGTCACCTCGCAAGATAATAAGAGTGTCCCCGTCCATATTAAAGCGTGGAGCTCTTACAGACGTTCTGTAATACAAACTCATTTAAATATACATGATGAAATTGAAAGAATTACGCCGGGGAGCGGTTTGTTACCGAGAAATTGTGTGATATACTGTCTTACACCGTACGGTGGGAAAATGAAATGTGTTTTGTATAAGTTCCTTACTTCCTACTTGCATTTGTTATGCCTTTTTATCATTTTTGGTCGGTATTTGAGTTTGACTTGAATTGATGAAATTAACGAAGCAGCTCCGATCTGCACTAAAGGTAGTGTAGTAAAGAGAAAGATGCACATAATTTGCGATGATTTATAAAACCTTATGTATAATCAGCCTATAATATTCCCACTCGTGGGACACAGGCCTCCTCTCTTCGAGAGGGAGTGTACAATAACCTACAATGCGGGCGGTAAATGTCATGTGTCTTCGAATGTTTGGTTCTACTTCAAAATTTCATAACATAGCATAATCCATAGCCTGTAATTTTCCCACTGCTGGGACAGGACTCTCAGTGAGAGTGCTCTCAGTGCGGGTTGGTGGACAACCTCAGTTTCTTATAAGATACTACCACAGAACAGATAAAGTTCTGTGGATACTACACTTTACTATAACATTAATATCCGGTTTAAAGATTTGTATAGCTCAACAGTTTTCTTTGCACAGTTGGTGAACAGAGATAACTTTAAACATAATGCGCCGATGTTTGTCCTGTGGGGTGTACCTACCTATATAAGTATAGTATACTCACATTTTGCCAGTATGTTTAAGTTCAATGTAATAGAGTGCGAACCTTTTGACAGCAAACGGGTACAAATCTAACCACCTGGCGGAAACATCACTGACGGAACTACCCAATAATGAGAATATCGGACAACTATGTCCATATAAATTACTAATGATTCACTATGGAATATATTTCAGACTACAAGCAAAGAGTAAGACCCTGCTTTGTACCCCTGCACTTTGAAAAGATGAAGTTACTTTAACAAACATGAAGAGGGGAACAGCTGTTTGTAAACTTTTTTTCTCATAGGTAGGTAGGTACTGTGAAGCTCTCTACGAGCTTCACGGTACACGGGACGTACAAAATGAAACAACAGTTCTTCTTGTAATGTTGAATAATTATTCCTGTATAATAATATTATGTATATCATATCTTATTATTTCTGCTTGACAGCCTTCTAAACTTGAATCTTCCTGTTTGTCTCGTCTTATAAACCAAACACTCTTAACAAACTCGCGGAGGTTGCATGTTAGCACCAAATAGGCTATAGTCTCTACAGTACGAGTACTCCGAGCTGAATTTGTCTGCGCAATGAATGAGCCAAGTGACATTAGTCGAAACTTGAAATTGTTTAGTTTATTTTTTGTATAACATCAGGAATTTACAACTCCTAATTTTTTTTATTGAAAAAAACTTAGGTAGGAACACTAAGTGCCTACTACTTTTTTAAGTTACTCGAAATACGCCTTTAATCACCAACTAATTCGGTTACTAAGTGCTATAGCGAATAAACATGGCTCTAACAACTTCCATACGACATAGACAAACAACAGCCACACCCAGTTCCAACCAGCTACCTCAAAATAAAGTCCTCCAATCCAGCTAAAACCAACTTTAATAAAAGACACTACCATTATTAAAGCCAGCAAGACATCTACACAAGTATAGCCCACTCCATTACAACGAAGAGCTTTCTCAGTGAGAGCCATCAAAGAAAAATAATCCATCTGAAAACACTTGACACAGTTGGGCGGCCCCGCCCATCCGCCCGCCCAGCGCCACGCCACGCCCCGCCATCTTGGAGCCTCCACTTTTTCCCGCAGAACTTGCTCTGTATATTTTAAGTAAAGTTATCTTAGTCCTGAATACTCCTGAATTAGTTTTCCGCTAACATCGGCTCTCTGGAAGGTGTATTTTATATAAAACTTGTTTACTTTCACAACGTAGTTAATGTTGGAGTTTGTCTTGGCAGGTTTCGGTCCTAGATGGTGGATAGTTCGATTAAGTTTTGGTCGGGAAATTGAGTTGGCTGAATAGACATGTCGGGGATGTTAAAGCAAAAAGAATATAAAGTTCTGAAAGAAATCTTTTCAAGAAATAGATTGAGCTAACAGAGCAAAATAAATATCTTCTGGACTACGCTCAAATTGATGTCTATAAAGGCCATACTCAAACGTTATAAGAAAAATGAGACTTCAGATTTTCAAGGTGGTAGGTAATCATGAACGAGTAAGTATGATATGTATGTAACGAAATGAATGATTCGCAGCTTTACATAAGCAAGTCAAAATCATCTGCCATTTCCAAAAAAATACGCTAATCATTTTTATGGTAGCCTTTTTTTCATGTTGATGACAGCCGACAGTGAGAAGAAACTATCAGCGAATTACACTGTAAGAAAGAAAGAAAAAAGTTTATTTGGACACAGTTCGTGAAACACTAAATAAAAAATTAATAAAAAAAAAAATGTTTTGGTCCTAACGTTCTTTGGTCAAACTAATATGGCGTAAACTAATAAGGCGTAAACTAAGCCGGTTGCTCCTTAACACTCTTAAGAGGTAACTTTTCTGACGTAAAACAAACTACTTTAAACGAAAATTGAGTACCTACCCATAATTGCAGTCAGATGCCCTGTAAAAAACAACCTTTACCTAATATTTTTTTTCTATCCGCTAACAGTTGTAGCAAGTATGAATCATGTCTCGCGATTCAAATGTAAAACATATAAAAAACCTCACATTGTTTTCCAATGAGCTGCAGTGCGATTCTGTAATCATCTCACCGTGAAAACTTAGGTGAAGTGAGCGTGGAGTGGGCTGTCATTCCAAATAATGCTGGGGATTGACACTACTGACAACTCACATCAAGCTCACTTCACTTGAGTTTTCACGGTGAGATTTTTACAGAATCGACCGGCTGTTCCTTTAAGTAAGTTTTAGGCATCACTTTAGTAAGGTAAGGGAAGGGTCACCAGATGGAAAAATAGGAAACACACAAAACATACTGGCATTTTGGCAGTAGATAACATATAGTACACGCTATGGATATTTTTTTACCTGTAAAGGGTTTACTAGTACAAATAACCATAACGAGATAACTGTATTTACTCGTAGGTAATTTTATATTTTGTTCATTTAGTTTTAATTAGATACAAACTTTCGCTGGGTACTAAAAGACCTTCAAAAACCTCTTCGAAAAGCCAAAACAAACAACCTCAAAAGATAAACTTCAAACGCAGTAAGATATTACTTTAGGTAGTCGATACCTTAGGATCGGCCATTTATAGTACGTGATCAAAACGTTGAACAAACTCAATCCCCAAAGAAAAACACCGGTAGATTGCGAGCTTTCATCGCAAAGCGAGAGATATCAAAAAATACATCGGACGGCCGCTCCGCGCTTTATTAAGAATAAATTTAGGGAGGACGCAGAGGACCACTGTTGGTCCAAGCGAGCAGAGATGAGCGATTTGAAGATATATGAAATAAATATGATTTAAAAACTCATTAGAAGTAGAAACGTCGTTGTTTGTGTAGATTTAATTAAATTGCATACCAAAATGTTTTAGTTTGTCCCCGCAGATGAAATTTATGTAACATGAAATGATTTCGTAATGGTTAAATGATTTACCTACCTATATAACATAACATAACATCACGCTTCTTTTCCCTGAAGTACAAGGCAGAGGTGACCTATAGTAGGTACTTACACATAACTGGCGAAATGTGGACCATAGGTCACCTCTGCCTAACCTATATAACATGTTTTAAATGATAATAATAATAAAGAAAAACTGCTAACCTTAATCACTGATAAATGGTCCTGCTGCTACCTGCTAGAGTTCTTAAATTATTAAGATTAGACATGATTAATAACATAACACAAAATTATGCATTGCAAAAACAACAGGGTACTTTCTCCTCAGTCTATGAAATACTAGACCATACTTAGGGCGAATTCGCCAATCACTTTTAAACTGCGTTCAAGAGCCGTCAGTGTCAATATGCCACAATAATTATAACACTGACAGCTCTAGTGAACGCAGTTTAGAAGTGCTGCTCGCGTTTAGTTTTATTAGTAAAATCTGCACTTAGAACTTTATTATTATACAATGCACTGACGACAATTTGACCCAAGTGTGAGTGGTAAAGACAGCTCCATAAAATTGACTTTAATTAATTATTTAACTAACGAGTTTCATGTGACCAAGTTCAATAGCGAGCAACATCTTTGTACAGTAATCGTACAATGTCAACCACTTCACCCCGCCCCGCTGCCTCTACGCTACGTTCCCCGCTACCGCCTAAGCCTCGCGACTCAATAGTGCGAGGTGCCTATCTTCAGACTAATGCATTTATGCAACAGACGCTCGCCAGGATCGATACAGCGCGTAATTTGACGAAAATATTGTGGGAACCTTTTGTTTCTTACTTTGCTACTTTTATATTTGAAAAGAGAGTAGTGGAGGACGTTTTATTACCTCTCAATGTTAGTGCGGAGGTTTGAGGTGGTGTTGCTTTTAAGGAAAAATTGATAAAAGAAAGGTATCGAGGTGAAAATTACACCCCACTGTTTTGGGCTTTTTTATAATGCTTTTTGTGAAAGGGACCAAGCGCCAGTTAGAAACATAATTATAGAATGGTAGTAACGGTAGTACTCGTACTAGAATCATACTTAATGACAGTGAACCTATGGATCGTTGAAATATTTAGGGATTTTATTATTTTTCGTAAGTCAGATACTTACGAAAAATATAAAATCCCTCTTCATAAATTTGAACGACAATTTACAGAGAACGTACCTGAATAAATCAGGTACCATCAACTTAGCATAATCTTTGTTAAATATCGTATTCCTAAAGGGTCCAATAGGGGTAAATAGTATCCATTGCGATTGTTGCAATTGTATCAATTGTTATTGTCGCAATTGTAGTAATAATTGTTTGTAGTCATTTCAATTGCATTTTGTAGACGATCACTTTGCGCATAAATGTGTATCAATCACGTAAACATTGCCAATTGCAATTGATCGCTTCGGGGGCCCTTAATGGACTGCTTATAGGCAGCTTGATCATCTGATAGGTGTTAGTACACTATGACGTCATCATATCAACATAACCTACCTCTCTGATATCGTAACCCTCGCGCACAAGTTTCTGTCATCTTGCTACAATCAATCAATGTCTTATTAGTATTACTTGGGAACAACAAAAGTGCCCACATCACAGAACGAGCGATACATGCGCAAATAACCCAAATACATTAATTCGCAGTAAATTTCCCGAACACAATCGAAGTCCTGACCCAAATTCAGCGTAAAAATATCCCAGCGACGATATATACAGATAGAAAGTTATATACAGAGACAAATAAAAGTTTCCTCTTACCTCCGCATAGATGAAAAATAAATAAAAGGAAAGGTAGAAGTGAAACAAGGCAGTCTTAACAAGTTGCGAGTAAATCCGATTTGTGAGGGTATTTGAATAAGAGGCAAAGCAGAATTTGAATAGCTTTCGAGAATTTTGTTGCTAAAATAACAATAGAAGAAAATAAAAGCGTTCGATTGTTCGGCGCGTAATTCCGAGGCGTATACGACGATAGTTCTTTATCTCGCAGTGGATCTGTGATCTGAGTGGGAGATGTTATTTTTAGCGCATGTAGATCGATCTGTCTTGATTTCAGGTCCTGGTGGTTATGGAGATCTATACAAATAAATATAATTGTAATGTCTGTTTGTAATGTCAAAATAAATAACAGCTATATAATAATACTCAATACTCAAATCTTTATTGCATTCCATGTGTTTAGGTGATGCTTTTTACTAAATCCATGTGAAAATACAATACTCATAATTATTTTATTTTTTTGTTTCTCCGTCTGTTACGAGTATTGTGTTTCTAATCTCCGAAACGGCTAGACTGATTTTGAATTTCACTAATACACTTTTGTTTTAGAAAAAGCATTAGTAAAGAGACGCATTATTGTTTTCCGACATCCACGCGAACGAAGTAGCGGGCACAGCTAGTGTGATATGGAGGCCTGTGTCCAGCGGGGGATATGCAGCGCCAGGCTGCGAGGAGAAAGGGCAGTTATTGGAAAAAGTATAACCGACTGATAGGCCTCAACAAAACATTATGTAGGTTCAAGTCTCGAATTAGTTCGTATGTTGATATGTATCCTATTATAAACGCGCGAGTAAATTTGTTTGTTACGCTTTCACGCTAAAACGGCTGAACGGATTTGGATGAAATTTGGCACATGGGTAGACCATGACCTAGGACATAGGTCACTTTTCATCCTGGTTCGCCGACGAAGTCGCGGCCAACAGCTAAGTAGTAACCAATAAGTGCGGCTTGTTTTCGTTCATTATAAAAGTATTCAAATGAATACGGAAAATTTCCACTACTTATTTGCGAGCTTTTGTGATGGATTTAGCACCATCACATCCGCAACCACATTGGGTACATAAATTACGTTTTCCTTATTGTACCTACTAATACGACTAAACATAATGAACGGCGAGCTTGAATAGAAAGCAATATAACGATCAATCGCATTACCCTTCCTCGCTAACCCAGTTGCAAAGCTTATTAAAATAATCGACTCGCCTTATGGGGCGCGTACCATAGCACCAACAGCACTGCGTCACTTCCGACAGTTCAATACCTATTGGTTTTACTATAATGAAAGCATTTAGCCTAATTAGATGGCGATGTGGTGCCGAACGGATGTGTGGTTCAAAGGTGGTAAATGACCTCGAGCGCCAAACGGCGGAACAGAAAACAAAAAACAATCTGTTCCGTAAGTTTTTCGGGAAAAAAGTTCTTGGGAGGAGTTGGGGAGGCCTTTGACCAGCTGGAGCATAGGAGCAGCATAGGCTAAACAAAAAAAATGGTTTATCTGAAAAAATATTGCTATGCGCTCGATCCCGGTTCTAAAACAACTTTTGAAAAGGTGCATTTCAGTGAAGTCTCCTGAATTTCAATTGTCTCTTTCTTTCTTTTGTTAATGAAAATTATTCTATCCTTTCAAAACATAGTTGAAGAAAACATCGTTCAATACTACCTACATATTCGATTGTAGGTACCTTCAATTTCAATGATTACCCTTACAGTATTTACCTACCCTACCCTACGGTATCCCGATCTAAAAATCCCAACACATTGTTGAGCTTATCAAAGGACTGATTGACAGCATACGACACAATGCGACGAATCGTAAATATTTGTATGGGCACGCTTTCCTTGCGTTTAGTCGCACAAAGCGTGGAAATCTAAAGTTTCGCAGCGTCACCTTTATAAGCGATTACGTTTTCTTCAATACTTTTCACAGATGTTGGAAAGTTCTGAGGAGGTATTAATAAAATAGCTTTTATTAGGTACGATGATAAAAATTGACAGTAGAATCAATTGGAAATGTCACACAAGACTTTTGTACGAAAATAAGTAGGTAGTTTATCTTTTGCGATGTACATACAAACTAGCACCATCAGTGAGTAGAAACGCATTATTCATGGCATATTATGGACTTGTTGAATCGGTGCTTAGATACGGACGGATAATATTTTGGGGTAATTCGACAAACACCGACATGGTATTTAAAATGCAAAAGCGTTGTATTCGGGCTATGTTTAAGATCAAAAATACCGACAGCTATCAACCACTTTTTATAAAATACCATATACTGACACTTCCGTCACTATTGGAAATAGTTTTATTTGTTAGAAACAATTCTCACTGGTTTCCTCTTTTGTCAGACAATGTCACTAGAAATAGACGAAGAATTTCATACAGCCTCACTCTGCGAAAACTGTAGTGCGATTCTGTAACCATCTCACCGTGAAAACTTAGGTGAAGTGAGCGTGGAGTGAGCTGTTATTCCAAATAATGCTAGGGATTGACACTACTGACAACTCACATCAAGCTCACTTCACTTGAGTTTTCTCACCGATTCTGTCGATTCTGTAAAAATCTCACCGTGAAAACTCAAGTGAAGTGAGCTTGATGTGAGTTGTCAGTAGTGTCAATCCCTAGCATTATTTGGAATAACAGCTCACTCCACGCTCACTTCACCTAAGTTTTCACGGTGAGGTGGTTACAGAATCGCACTACAGAACCCAGCAATGCATAAATATGTAAGCTGTCACGCCCTTTATGCCTGGAGGCTTTTATTTAGGTAGTAAGTTTTTATTTACATTTTAATTAATTATTTTTCAGCTTGAGTACGTATAGTTTTTATTATATTTGTTGGTATAGGTATTGGCGTGGCTAGCTGAGATATTGCAAGTAATTTAATTTTATGTTCTGTGCCTTGTAATGTTAATTACTTAACACCTGCATAGTATTGTATACAATCAAGTATCAAGTATTTTCTAACTGAACAGACAGCTGTGCTGCTGGGGAGTTTGTTGCGCCACTTCTTCTTCCCAGCGATAGCACTAGGAAGTGGTGAAGGGCGGGCATTTTTGGGGGACTGTCTTTTGTAATTTTGACGTTCGAAAAGTGCTGATTCTCAGCCTAATTTGAATAAATGACTTTTGATTTTGATTTTTTTGATTTTGAGCCAATGAACCAATTTCTAGAATTACTCCATATATGATAAATTCACTTAAAATTATATAAACCATGATTATGCAACCAGCCCAAGATAATCCTTAGCGTGGTGGAATTACAATCTCATTTTGATGAGCATTTTCGTGATTTATGGAACCATCAACACAGTCGGAGAAGCATGTCAAAGATTACTAGTTTTGACATAGGAGAAAATGGTAATGATAAGTTTATAATAACCAAATTCGTCATAAAACAAAATAATCAAAAGAACTACTTTTCCAGCCAGTACTTTAAAAGGAGGTTTTAAGACACAAGAGTCAAGTCAATTTCCTAACACACATAGAAAACAACCAGGGAAAGACCGGGATCTCCAGTGTCGCAGGGAATTAAAAGAAGAAACCACCACATCCAACCACACCTTCCTCCAGGGAAACACACGAAAAACCGTCAAATCACGTCGATTAGTGTCCCGTGCTCTACAAAACTCATTGTTGGCGACACCACAATACTTCCAAACGATCATCGACACAACTGTTATACAATCTAATACACTAATATCACCCTGTCATTTGTATACGTCAGCCCTTCAGTCCTTCACGTATTTATAGGACGGCCCAGGGGAAATTATGACAGTTACCTGTGAAAATTCGAGTGGAAATCAGTTCCATTTGTGCCGTGAGGATCCACTTTTCAATAATACTTTAATTAGCTAAGTGAATATGACAAGCTCCGAGTGATAAAAATAGTTTTCTCCAGTCCAGAAGATTTTACCCGGCCTGGTTCATGCCTAGTTCACTAGTTCATATACCTAACCTTCGCAAGTAATCAGTTAAAAGCAACAGCCGACTTTACTGCCTACTAGTACAGTTCCTCGTCAATATTATCTGACCCACCCTAAAAACAAACGAATTTGGACCCTCTGGCTGTAACATTAAGGTTTATTCAATTTATATGAGCTTAACAGACAAGTGCACGAGGACTTACAATCAATACAGACACGCAAATTTCATCTTTATAACGTTAGCATTAGGTTATATGTTATAACTACTTGTTATAATATAATTAGTGTAATAGCTTATTTTAATGATTGCGTTCAAGTAATTCTGGTCTCGTGGTCTGTGTATAAGACTGAGAAAATTAAGGTGCGAGATCAAATCCTGCGACGATGATATTGTTTTGCTTTCAATTTAGAATTTATTCCAAAACTATTTCTTGTATTATTATAAAGAACTATAGATGGATAATCTTCAAATATAAACTTTGTAAAATGGTAATATTTTCGCATAACTTGTAATAAGTGGGTAGTTGAAAAATAAATATTATTTATTATAAAACTGGTATTCAAATGCTACTAAGGGTATGCAGTGACTACGCTCAAACATATTTGACCTTGTCTTACTAAATTACAAAAACAACGTCTCTTTACCATTTTTTATTTTCTATTTTGTAGGTAGATTTTTTTATTATCATGTCTCAATGGAGTGATTATTTAAAATACAAAATAATCTATTTGCACGAGGAAAAGGTTGGCTGCTTGTGCTGTGCAAGAATAAACTTTATGAAAGTATACTATATGGTTCAAATTCTTTAGAATATTGCGTCTAGCATAACAACTAAGATCAAATTTCAATGCTACTTATAAGAGTTGAGTTGGTCTTGTGGTCACTAAGGTAGTGCGGTGTTCATCGTTGTCTACGTTCGAAACCGAGTTTAACCTAAATGTAGCTTTTTGCTCAGCTGTTTTTTTTATTACACTTTTTTTTTACATTTCTTTAATGGACGACGTAGGATCTTGTTTTTTTAAACGGGCAGTTGGTATAGAAATAAAATTAAAAAGTTGCAAGTTTAAAATGTTTATTATTTCATTAAAACACTTAGGTAAGATAAAATAAGTAAATGCTCATATATATTTCCAAATTAATATACCTACATTTTATATTAATATGCCATAATCAAATCTAACCATTTATTAACATTAAACAAGGCATGCTTTTGCTTAAAAGTTTGTTATCGAGAAAATTAATTCATGTGTGAAATGCTTTACAGATTTATAGCTGCCTATATGTAGTGAATAAACATGTTATTTAAATAGAAACAATCTATTTATAACAATAACATCACCACATAATCTGCAACATTTTAATGGTTGAACAATCAATCCATTGAGCATTTACTTACATGGTGTGTTTAAAAATAGAAAATAAAAAAAATAAAATTTAAATATTCCTGGGCAAAACGGACCCTTTCTTCGCGATGAGCAGGTGTCAATGCAATTTTCTGTGCCGGTTTATAATTCCTTATCCCAGCAGCGTGTAAATGCCTTCTCACTGTTTCCACTGAAATATTGTGGTTTATTGCGGTTACACGAATGGGCAAAAAATGGATTTTCAACTTGACTTGAAACAACGGTGGCGTTCGAATTCGGGACTATACTTGATGGCTTTTGCTCCTGGACGAATCCGCTGAATATTTCCATTGTCTCCATAACGTCTTAGGCATAGACTGACCGTATTTCTCTAAAACAAAAAAAAAACATTTTTGGAACCGTGTATGTAACTTGTAAGGAGTGAATGTAATGGTAAAATAGCCAACTACGCGTTCGTTAATCACAATCAATAAAATAAAATAGGTATAAAAAAACACTTACTGCTATATTAAGTCGATGACCAATCTCTCTAATTCCAACATTCTACTCATGTAAAAATATGATTTTATGTTTGGTAACACCAAATTGCTTAAATATACTTATCGAGTTATGTGAAACGATTTACAAATGTGTGAGCGCAGTCACTGCTATTAGGCGTAGTGTAACTTTTGTCACTTAGATGAATTTATTATCTACCTCACGAAGCAAATATATTTTTTACTTCGTTTCCAAACATTCTTGGTAAATATAAATTCTGTGAACTTAAAGTTTTTCAATTTACCCACCTGTCTACAAGATAAGTTATTAGGCGTAAATCATATTGGTCGTTCTTTAATAATGCAAGCAATATTGTAGAAATGAAAACAAATTAAAAAAGAAACTGAAAATATAGGTGGACTGTATTTTCGAACCCACATGTTGTTCTTTGCCAATCCAGCATCAAACCGCTAAGCCACAAGAACTTGTTGGAAATACGCGAAATTAATGATTGGGTTGTAATTATGTAGTGGGACTTAAAAGCTTTTCAACTTTAATGTCAACGAGATAATGATTAAAATAGCTTAACAAAATGATATATAATGCCGGTGGCTCCGACAATGTTGGGTGGGTTTACCTTAACCTTACGTGTTAAAGATCAAATTTGCGTGTCTGTATTTTTACTGTATTTGTCCTTCGAGTGCTAGAGCACTTGTCTGTTAAGCTCATATAAATTGAATAAACCTTAATGTTACATTCAGAGGGTCCAAATTCGTTTGTTTTTAGGGTGGGTCAGATAATTGTGATGACAGACTGTACAACAGTGGCAATTCAATTAAAATATATACAATATTATGAATATCTCAATACTCTTTCAAAAACTTGCCCTCTTGTAATCTAAAAGATAAATCTGATCAAAATTCACAAAACTCAAAATGGAAATGCAGACAGAACCTCTAGACTTGTCAACGAAAGGCAGGAAACCGAACAAAATGTTGAACATAATCGACTTCAAGTTTCTCGAGGGGCTGAACAACCACTTGGTCAAGTTGTACGAAAGGACCAGCCTGGTCTGTACCAAGGAATCCTTCTGCCTGCCCCAGAAAACTGCTAACATGAAGAACATACTGCCGTGCCAAGTGTGTTTGAAGACCTTTGACCGGCCGTCGCTTTTAAAAAGGCATATGAGGACACATACGGGTAAATCAAAAACACCTAAGACCTTACATTATCTACCATTGTCTCCTTTTTTTTATCACACATTTAATTTCATCACCACTGCTCTCAAAACGGTGAAGGAAAACATCATGAGAAAACCTAGAACCAAAAAAATCGCAGACGTTTGTGACATCCACCAACCCGCACTGGGCCCGGTAGATTATTTTATTTATTTATTTTATTTTATTACTTTTAGGAAAACTTACAGCTACATTTTAATAACTAGTACAATATGTAAACGATGGCCAATTACAAGCTTCCAATAACGATCAATGTGAGTAACATTATGGACATATACAGATTATGGCCCACTTGTAGCGGTATCTACAACGCCACATGCGAACAACGCGTCATACTGACGTCACGCAAATCCTGCATCTCGCAAGCAGAGTTTACCGCGCAATTAGCATAGATACAATTTCCCAACATCGATCGTTGGGCAGTTGCCCGCCAGACACAACACCTGTCTGGTCGGAGGATCCTCCCTTTGAGTGGAATTTACACCCTGTTCCTCATACCTCTAAACACTCCCTCTTACAGAAAAGAGGCCTGTGTCCCAGCAGTGGGAACATTATAGGCTGAAGATGCTTAGGTACTAGGTCCTAGAATTGTAATCAGTAGGTATGCAAGAAGACGCTGCTGTCGAGCCGTGCCAACCAACCACCTAGACTAGAATGATGACTAGAGAACATTGAATATTTTTTATTACCAAGTTTTGAGACCAAGTATATGGAAGAGAATTTAAGCTACACTTAATGGTTTCAGGCGAGAAGCCTCACATATGCAACGTGTGCAACAAAGGTTTCAGTACATCCAGTTCGCTGAACACACATCGTAGAATACACACAGGTGAGTTCCTACAGTAGTACATGGCCCAAGAGAAGGCTAGGTATATGTATATAGAGCCTATACTGGACTGCCTTCTGTGTGGAAAGTTGAAGCGAGCCTTGGAGTGGAAAACCCCTGAATATTGATGTTACAAGTTTTTACTCGAAGGAAATATTCGTTCGCTCTTTCAATACCTATAAAGTAAAACAGCATGCATAAAAAAAAATGTTTCTTTCAATTACAAAATGCATGCAGTATTAGAAGTTGTAAACTATAGTAGGTATGCCTAACATGGTGGAGTAGTGCAAAAGCACACCAATTAACATAATAACAACTCTGTAACCACTGTCTCACAATAAAGATTTGACTTTGAAACTTTATTCAGATTTTGTTGATCAAATCTATACTTATAATAAATCTGTAGAAGTGAAAATTCTGTACATTGAAAATATCAAAAAAATAATTTACAGGGGGTGTTACTAGACCGACACCGAACCCAAAAATGTGATTAAAAAAATTTTTGTCTGTCTGTCTGTCTGTCTGTCTGTCTGTCTGTTTGTTCAGGCATCACGCAAAAAGTACCGGTTCGATTACGATGAAACTTGGTATAATTATTCTTTAATATCCTGGGCACCACACTGGGTACTTTTTATCCCGGAAAAGTATATACAATAAAAAACAAACTTAATTTTGCGGTTCGATCCCTATACCCGATTACCACTGTCTGTACTGTACCAACCGCAAATACTAAGTTTGTCGTAGGTTGGGTCACCCGCAGTGAAGTTCATTTTTATTCCTTTTAGTTTTTAGAGTTATTTAGGTTTATTTTTATATGAGTCGTAGGTATAGATTTTAATTTTAAAGTATAGGTAGTATATTTGATAGTGTACGTAGTGACCGTAGGTTATTTTATAATACTGTTAGGTAGGATTAGTCATTCGTATAGATATTAGTTTTTAGGGATTTTGCTTATTTATTGAGTTTAGATTAGTTATCATCAGAAATAGGTTTATTTATGTAGGTATTTAATTTTCTGTTATTGAATTTTTTTTTTAATTAGGTAGGTACTTAGGTAAAGATATCATATAGGTACCCTCTTAATCACCACTAATGAGACACAATTGGTTTTCTACTGTAATTAGCCACAAAGGGCCCGCGAGATAGATGGCATTCTGGGGAAGCACATACATTTTATCCTGTTAGCACGTTCCCGTGGGATAACTTCCGACATCCACGCGGGCGAAGCCGCGGGCAGAAGCTAGTCTCTAATAAATTAAAGGAAACGCACAGAAAGAATGAAGAAAACAAAAATCCTACTTAGTCTGTTGGCTTTAGGTTGTTCAATTCTAGTATAACACCTCCATTTTCCGCAGGTGAAAAGCCGCACAAATGTCCGGAATGCGGAAAATGTTTTACGGCGAGTTCCAACTTGTACTATCATCGCATGACCCATACAAAGGTATCTAACGTTTTTTAACATTATATTTAATTACTTATTTAGTCCGTTAACGAACATGACGCATGGCTATTCAGCTCAACCATTTTGAAGGTAACCGAATGATCCAACACATGCGCCACCATCAGCGAGAGATTTGAGTGAACATGATCTGATTGATGATATTCAAAATCAAAATCAAAAGTCATTTATTCAAATTAGGCTGAGAATCAGCACTTTTCGAACGTCAAAATTACAAAAGACAGTCCCCCAAAACGCCCGCCCTTCACCACTTCCCAGTGGTGAAGGGCGGGCGTCCCACTTGCCTTACTAACTAGTAAGTTACTAACTTACTACTTGGTGACCCAAAATCTTGGGCTGCGACTGCGCCTGGTTCAGTTAGGAAAATACTTGATTGTATACAATACTATATGTAGGTAAGTATGTAAAGTAATTAAAATTACAAGACAAAGAACATTAAATTAAATTATTTGCCATTAGTCAGCCATATTGGTATCTGGTATCAGTTTGACCTTAAGGTGGATGCTCCTCCAAGGTAGCCCGCGAAATTCAAATTGTCTTACGTTTTTTGCAATTTGCTCGTCAGTACTAAGTTGTACGTTGATTAAAATATGATTCGCGGCCGTAACAAATATTTATTTACAGAATTATAATCATTAAAGTCACCAACACAACTCTAAGATCAAGTAATCCTACTGAATGACTATTTCATGAAATCTTGACATTTTAGGATTATGCTAACTTAACAAGTTGTATTACCTATTGATTCTAATGATTTTAATTTTGTAAATACATATTTGTTACGGCCGCGAATCATATTTTAATCAATTGTACAGACGCCAGCACATCAAGCTACTACAATCTGTCAAATTTCTTTAATAGTTATTCAACTTTATAGCTTAAGTATTAAGGTTCAAGGTTGATTGGGAAAATTTGACAGTTTCGGGTAGCTTGACCTGCTGGCGTCTGTACTAAAAAGACTAGATATTATTTTCAACCTTGCGGCTCAAAGGACCGTCAGAAACGATTAGAAAGATATATTTTGAGTTTATGGCTTACCCAAACTAAAGTCGGGACAATCCGACATGACGAACTAGGGAAATAAAATGAAATGTACTAGATCTGAAGATGTGAGAAGCAAAGGACCGGTCGATATGGCGACCAGCAACAGCAATGGACGTCTTTCGGTTGAAATGATAATGATGTAGGATCTGCCAGTTTTTTTTTTTTATATTCGACCATTCTCAATCATATAGATCCGTATCAGACTGTAAGCTCCTCATTGTACCCACAGAACAAACCCCACAAGTGCACATGGTGCCCGCGCTCGTTCCCGACGCCCGGCGAGCTGCGCGCGCACGTGACGTCACACGTGGCCTGTGACGTCACGCGCGGCGCCAGCTGGCTGTCCGCGAGGTACGCGCACACGCAGCACAGGAGGACACGGCAGTATGAACACACGTAAGATTACGTACGGTATGTAAAGTTTTTGGGGAGACGTGTTTTATTGCCTCTGTAAACATTGCGTAGGATTGAGTATCCTAGAAAGGATTTTTTTTTAAATTGTTAATTAGTTATATATCGGTCCAAAATATCATGAGG
This sequence comes from Apamea sordens, assembly GCA_945859715.1. Classification (NCBI taxonomy): domain Eukaryota; kingdom Metazoa; phylum Arthropoda; class Insecta; order Lepidoptera; family Noctuidae; genus Apamea; species Apamea sordens. The sequence goes on along the minus strand of OX243990.1, from coordinate 22,155,665 downwards.
TTGAATAGTGAAAAAAAAGGAACTTGAATTTATTACTAGCGATAGCGACCCGCGCAGCTACGTATGGGCGCAGTCTACTAATTTGACCCAGTCAATGAAATAATGAAAGGCAGGCCAGGCAATGAAAGGCATTTTTGTTTTACTCGTCTGTGTATTTTTTCAAGCTATGTTGCAAGCAGACGATTGTATAGCTCTTTGAAAAGAAGTATTTTTTCTGTTATTTGACGGTCAGATTTGCCTTTCTTCTTCGTTTTCATCATAGTTTCGTCAAATTCAAGATTTTTGTATTTTTTTCAAAAAACAACCATAAGAATTTTTGGCCTGTGTCCTGTATTTCTCAAGTAAAGTTGTCACCCACCCTGTTTCTGTAATGCATACCTACCTATAACCAATTTATCTTTCTATTTCAGATCAACGCTCCACACCAAAACCATCACTCAAAACACAAATAAAACACGTTTAAACATTTAATAAAATCTTTTATTAGTCTACTTTCTGTTTCTTAGCGTCTTCTTCCGTCTCACTATCCATCTTCCGTTTCTCTCCGCTCTCACTCTCAACCTTCGTTTTCTCTCCACTCTCGCTTTCCGACTTCTTTTTCTCTCCGTTTTTATTCTCTTCTGCTGTTGAAGTCTTTCGTTCTTTGTGGTAGTTGTTCTGCGACGCTTGGTTGTCACTTGAAGTGTCCACTTTGAGGAGCTCTCGTAGTGCCATGGTCGCGTAGCAACTTGCTGGCAGAGTCATGTTCAGGAGAAGGGCTTTGTATTTTCCGTCTGAAAAATTTAAGGATTTAATAAACAAAGTAACAAGCTTAAATTAACATAATAGATTTGCAGGCAGCCGAAAACTGCAGCGGAAATTGGTGTTTATTTTAACAATAAAAATGAGAGACGTTAAATGGTTCTTAGTAACAATAATAATTATATCAAAAAGAAATAGGTACTTTTTCTAAGAGACTTATAAAGCTGTGTGAGCGTATCGAAATGGCAGTATCACTTATTTACGGGATATTTATAAATATCAGTTATGAACTTTTTACTACTAGCTAGCTTGTTTTTATTACTAGCTGGATTCAAAATTTCTTGTCTCTGAGCAAAATGCGGAAACAAATTGAAGGCTCTGCAGTTCATCCAGGGTTTTTTAGCGCTTGAATGAGATTATTAGGGCGCTGTCGTTCTGTGCAATTGTATTGGAAAACAAGATGGCGGCGTTAGTTTGATCTTGGTCGTACGCCAAAAGATCCTCGTATACTTTATATAGATGTCTTTTAAACTCCAGGCACAATACATGATCCATAACATATTTCGTGATACAAAAATACAGGGTAATATTTAGAGCGGTCTGCCGACCATTGCGTACCTTCGACGATGCCGGTGAGCTTGTTGCCGTGCAGCTCGTCCAGGTCGGACGGCAGCAGGTCGGCGAAGGGGTCGGAGTAGCGCGCGCAGCTCCACGTGACGTCACGCGGCCGCACGGCCACGTGGCGGTACGCGCCCGACATGCTGTAGCTCCTGCGCGCAGACACACCACATTCAACAATTAACCTTGGACGGGCTGTTTGGACATTGTACTTGTCCAGCAATATTTATTTATTTGCTTTACTAGCTTTACCAAAGATTGTTTACATTGGATACAGGCACTTAACACATTCTTGAAAGTTCAATTTTAGTGCATCTTGTTCATCATGCAAATTGTTACACTAAAGTATACTTTGCACCACATCTAACCATAATCAGCCTATAACGTTCCCACTGCTGGGACTAGGGCCTCCTCGCTGTGAAAGGGAATGGGCCATAATTAAACCGCGGGCCCAGTGCGGGTCTGTCAAATGTCTTCGAATTTTTGGTTCAATGACATGCCGGTTCCCTTCACCGTTTTGAGAGCATTGGTGATGAAATAATTTACACAAAGTAAAGCGCCTGCCTGAGTTCTAACCTGCGACCTACAACTTGTAAGTCGGGGCCGTTCCACTGGACAACCACATGCATAATACACTACAAATAAAAGAACCACGAAGCATCAGTATTTTGGTGGTGTTCCTTATTTCGGGGGGAATTTGCGGCATTACGATGTGTATTCTGCGAAATAGGGGTTATTGAATAATGCTAAAGGGTTATTTTTAACCATCGTGCCTGACAAACATGACCTGAGATCGAATCAGACCAAAAGTGCTGGTATTTGTTTCTATATAAAAATAGAAGATGCTATTTATTGTATTTAATAAGTAATCCAATTAACGGCTTGAAAGTGCCCTAAAAAGGAAAGCCAATAACGTTTCGCTTGAATGGAACTTCTAATGAGATAGGACCTAAAGCTCAGCTACACTTTCAATACTAATTCAATTTTGTATCAGTCGGAAACTGGATTACTTACTTGATCTTATGCCTCATCTCCAACGTTAGTCCAACCTTCGCCAGTTCCTCTACATAGAACTCCTTCATATTCGGAGGGTAGTCCACCGAGTAGCCTGGCAGAGGCATCACAATATCCAATATGCTATATTTGCCGCTGTCCACATCCTCCTGCGTCAGCACCTTCACGGGGATCTTAGGTTTCTCTTCATTTTTATTTTGTTGCTTGTCTTTGACTTCGTCCGTTTCTGTTTTGACCTCTTTTTTCACCGATTCTTGTTTGATGGATTCTTTCGTGTCAATGTCAGATTGATTCTCGTCAGTTTGGTTCTCTTCCGAATCTGAGTCTTCGTCTTCGAATTCATCTGTGAAAGATCTTTTTGAGTAAATTAAGTAGGTAGGTTATTTGTTTATCACGGTTTACCTAAGACTGCCAATTAATGATTGATCGAGCAATCGCAGTAGTTTTTGTATTATTTAACAGTCCAGCGTCCACATATTATAAATCCGTAGATATAGGTTTAAGTTGATCTGTAGCCCAAGCACGAATATTTGCGAAAAGTTATTCGTATCGAAATCGAGTAACATTTGTATGAGAATTGTACAGCGGGCGTAAAAGGAAACAAAACATGGCAGCACGAATGATTTTAGCGCGCTCTCGTAATCGAAATCGAAACGACATGGTAAACGAAACTCGAAACATAAACAATTGTGAGATTTTTGATAGCACGAACATTGTTTTGACGTACGGTAATGTAAACTCTCGAAGGCTGGCTAACGAGTATGCTCGAAACATTATTCACTTGAAAATAGTCAGTGAGAAAGGTTTCGAAAAGCGAAAAAATAAAGTTTTAACCGTGTTTATGTTTTGTTTAGAGTTAGTTTTGTGAATAAAAGTGTTTTAAAATTATTGTTAAGTTATTGGAACAATTATTAATAGCTCCAAAATAATTTAAAATGGAAAGACCGCTACTGTATGAACGTAGTACCATAATATATTATTTTTTGGCGGCAAATTTACTAGAAAATTATGGATATCAAAGATGAAGGTTTAGACAAATCTCCATTTCTGGAATAGACATAGCATTGCACTTTAAAATACTTCACACTAAAGTTTATGCCACTCAAACATATTAAAACTGTTTACTCACGCTTCCATGAATTCAACCATCATTTCATATTGCGTCTGACTAGTTCTCATAATTATTTATTCACTTAAAATAACTTAATTATTTATAGAAAAGAAACAGAAATACTTTTGCTGTGGACGTGTAGTAAAACATAAACTTAGCCTTGGCTTGGCGCCCTCACGCGTCGGATGTCAAAATGTCAAGTGGGTGCGTTCGGTACCCGTAATTTTTTTTAAATAAAATCTCCGAAACATGTTATATTGCTGAAGATAATGCCACTTTATAATGTCTAATAATTAACTTTGGATCTCTTCTTTAAATAACATTCAGTTTTTATTTAAATTTAATAATAATAAAACGTTTAATCAAAGGTGAAAAAAAATATTAACAACTTGATTTAGTTTTCGAACGCACGATTCATTCAACAATCGTTCATTTTGCTCACTAGCGTCCCTATTAACATTAGCATGACGTCATCTTCGAATTCGAATCGAGTGTTCGATAGTGCTTCGTGCTGCCTACTATCGACAGACTCTGTTTTCGAATCGAGGCCTCGATACATTGTCGATTCGAAATCGTTTGATATTCGTGCTTGGCCTACTGTTTTGAATCATTTGCCAGATACATCTCGCTAGACCAAAAGTGTAAATAAACTCGCAACTATTGTACAACTCGCAACTGTCGACAATTGTACAACTCGCAACCTGTCGACTATTATACAACTCGCAACTGTCGACAATTGTACAACTCGCAACTGTCGACTATTGTACAACTCGCAACTGTCGACTATTAGCAAGCTTGACTCTTTCATTGCTCCCCGCACTAACGAATACTCAGCTTGCAAAAGTTGAACTTCAGAGTAGTCTTTAAACGTTTAAAAGTGCCTTTTAATGGCCTACTTGATGAAGTATATAATAATAATTAATAATAATAATAATTAATAATAATATGTGAGCGTGTGCCGTATGTGAGTGTCAGTGCCTACCCTCCCGCTCCACCTGCGCCAGCGGCACCAGGTCGCCCTCGGCTGGCGCCAGGCCGGCGGCCCGCAGGCGCGCGGACACGGCGCGGTTCCACAGCAGCGACTGGTACGAGTGCAGGTACAGCAGGCGTGTGTTGCGGGCCAGCTGCGGGACTCGCTCGTTATTGTGGGACGAAATTGTTACAAAACACACTCTGGATAACATGTTTTAGACATATTTACGAATAAAATTGACATCAAAATGTTACCAAAGGATATTATGACAAATGTTTTGATAGATAAGCCGACTGTTGGTTTTTAAAAGTTGAATTTTTATATTTCATTTTGAATGTTCCTACAATGAAAAAATTTTTAAACACTCAACAAATATAACTTTACAAATAGGGGGCTTACGCACCTGAAAAATACCACCTACTATAAAACTGAGATGCTGTAATTACATATTAGAATCAGTCGCTCATATTTTGCAATAAGTAGGTATGGGTGCTGGTGTAAATACATTGAAACTTATTCTCTGGAATGGCATCAGATCTGCCTCTGGTATTGCAGATACCCATACATAGCAGTTACCATTTACCATCAGGTGGACCATTCGCTCGTTTGTCATCCTATAAAAACTATCTCTTATCATTGCAGACGTCTCTCGTTATCTCAGATTTATATTCAAATTCAGAATTCAGAGATCGTATTATCAACAGAGGGGTAATTCTCGTAATTTTAAGAACGTTCACAGTTTGATCTCAATCTGTCAAAAATACGTCTATTTTCCCTACATTTTGACAAGTTTTTGACATTTGTTTGTCGCCGAGATGACACTGCGACTAGATTTTGAACGTTTTAAATTACGGGAATACGGGCCCTGATCTATCCCAGTACCGTCCATAATTTCCGAGCCCATAAAGAGCATGGTCGTTGGGCGCGTCGGCCAGCGCGCGCAGCAGGCGCGCCTCGCTGTGCGCGGCGGGGCGGCGCGGGAGCAGCTTGGCGGCCGCGCCCGCGCCGCTCTGCTTGTACGTGAGCATGGCATACCTTCCCCAGCGCGCCCAGCAGGTCGTTGGGCGCGTCGGCCAGCGCGCGCAGCAGGCGCGCCTCGCTGTGCGCGGCGGGGCGGCGCGGGAGCAGCTTGGCGGCCGCGCCCGCGCCGCTCTGCTTGTACGTGAGCATGGCATACCTTCCCCAGCGCGCCCAGCAGGTCGTTGGGCGCGTCGGCCAGCGCGCGCAGCAGGCGCGCCTCGCTGTGCGCGGCGGGGCGGCGCGGGAGCAGCTTGGCGGCCGCGCCCGCGCCGCTCTGCTTGTACGTGAGCATGGCATACCTTCCCCAGCGCGCCCAGCAGGTCGTTGGGCGCGTCGGCCAGCGCGCGCAGCAGGCGCGCCTCGCTGTGCGCGGCGGGGCGGCGCGGGAGCAGCTTGGCGGCCGCGCCCGCGCCGCTCTGCTTGTACGTGAGCATGGCATACCTTCCCCAGCGCGCCCAGCAGGTCGTTGGGCGCGTCGGCCAGCGCGCGCAGCAGGCGCGCCTCGCTGTGCGCGGCGGGGCGGCGCGGGAGCAGCTTGGCGGCCGCGCCCGCGCCGCTCTGCTTGTACGTGAGCATGGCATACCTTCCCCAGCGCGCCCAGCAGGTCGTTGGGCGCGTCGGCCAGCGCGCGCAGCAGGCGCGCCTCGCTGTGCGCGGCGGGGCGGCGCGGGAGCAGCTTGGCGGCCGCGCCCGCGCCGCTCTGCTTGTACGTGAGCATGGCATACCTTCCCCAGCGCGCCCAGCAGGTCGTTGGGCGCGTCGGCCAGCGCGCGCAGCAGGCGCGCCTCGCTGTGCGCGGCGGGGCGGCGCGGGAGCAGCTTGGCGGCCGCGCCCGCGCCGCTCTGCTTGTACGTGAGCATGGCATACCTTCCCCAGCGCGCCCAGCAGGTCGTTGGGCGCGTCGGCCAGCGCGCGCAGCAGGCGCGCCTCGCTGTGCGCGGCGGGGCGGCGCGGGAGCAGCTTGGCGGCCGCGCCCGCGCCGCTCTGCTTGTACGTGAGCATGGCATACCTTCCCCAGCGCGCCCAGCAGGTCGTTGGGCGCGTCGGCCAGCGCGCGCAGCAGGCGCGCCTCGCTGTGCGCGGCGGGGCGGCGCGGGAGCAGCTTGGCGGCCGCGCCCGCGCCGCTCTGCTTGTACGTGAGCATGGCATACCTTCCCCAGCGCGCCCAGCAGGTCGTTGGGCGCGTCGGCCAGCGCGCGCAGCAGGCGCGCCTCGCTGTGCGCGGCGGGGCGGCGCGGGAGCAGCTTGGCGGCCGCGCCCGCGCCGCTCTGCTTGTACGTGAGCATGGCATACCTTCCCCAGCGCGCCCAGCAGGTCGTTGGGCGCGTCGGCCAGCGCGCGCAGCAGGCGCGCCTCGCTGTGCGCGGCGGGGCGGCGCGGGAGCAGCTTGGCGGCCGCGCCCGCGCCGCTCTGCTTGTACGTGAGCATGGCATACCTTCCCCAGCGCGCCCAGCAGGTCGTTGGGCGCGTCGGCCAGCGCGCGCAGCAGGCGCGCCTCGCTGTGCGCGGCGGGGCGGCGCGGGAGCAGCTTGGCGGCCGCGCCCGCGCCGCTCTGCTTGTACGTGAGCATGGCATACCTTCCCCAGCGCGCCCAGCAGGTCGTTGGGCGCGTCGGCCAGCGCGCGCAGCAGGCGCGCCTCGCTGTGCGCGGCGGGGCGGCGCGGGAGCAGCTTGGCGGCCGCGCCCGCGCCGCTCTGCTTGTACGTGAGCATGGCATACCTTCCCCAGCGCGCCCAGCAGGTCGTTGGGCGCGTCGGCCAGCGCGCGCAGCAGGCGCGCCTCGCTGTGCGCGGCGGGGCGGCGCGGGAGCAGCTTGGCGGCCGCGCCCGCGCCGCTCTGCTTGTACGTGAGCATGGCATACCTTCCCCAGCGCGCCCAGCAGGTCGTTGGGCGCGTCGGCCAGCGCGCGCAGCAGGCGCGCCTCGCTGTGCGCGGCGGGGCGGCGCGGGAGCAGCTTGGCGGCCGCGCCCGCGCCGCTCTGCTTGTACGTGAGCATGGCATACCTTCCCCAGCGCGCCCAGCAGGTCGTTGGGCGCGTCGGCCAGCGCGCGCAGCAGGCGCGCCTCGCTGTGCGCGGCGGGGCGGCGCGGGAGCAGCTTGGCGGCCGCGCCCGCGCCGCTCTGCTTGTACGTGAGCATGGCATACCTTCCCCAGCGCGCCCAGCAGGTCGTTGGGCGCGTCGGCCAGCGCGCGCAGCAGGCGCGCCTCGCTGTGCGCGGCGGGGCGGCGCGGGAGCAGCTTGGCGGCCGCGCCCGCGCCGCTCTGCTTGTACGTGAGCATGGCATACCTTCCCCAGCGCGCCCAGCAGGTCGTTGGGCGCGTCGGCCAGCGCGCGCAGCAGGCGCGCCTCGCTGTGCGCGGCGGGGCGGCGCGGGAGCAGCTTGGCGGCCGCGCCCGCGCCGCTCTGCTTGTACGTGAGCATGGCATACCTTCCCCAGCGCGCCCAGCAGGTCGTTGGGCGCGTCGGCCAGCGCGCGCAGCAGGCGCGCCTCGCTGTGCGCGGCGGGGCGGCGCGGGAGCAGCTTGGCGGCCGCGCCCGCGCCGCTCTGCTTGTACGTGAGCATGGCATACCTTCCCCAGCGCGCCCAGCAGGTCGTTGGGCGCGTCGGCCAGCGCGCGCAGCAGGCGCGCCTCGCTGTGCGCGGCGGGGCGGCGCGGGAGCAGCTTGGCGGCCGCGCCCGCGCCGCTCTGCTTGTACGTGAGCATGGCATACCTTCCCCAGCGCGCCCAGCAGGTCGTTGGGCGCGTCGGCCAGCGCGCGCAGCAGGCGCGCCTCGCTGTGCGCGGCGGGGCGGCGCGGGAGCAGCTTGGCGGCCGCGCCCGCGCCGCTCTGCTTGTACGTGAGCATGGCATACCTTCCCCAGCGCGCCCAGCAGGTCGTTGGGCGCGTCGGCCAGCGCGCGCAGCAGGCGCGCCTCGCTGTGCGCGGCGGGGCGGCGCGGGAGCAGCTTGGCGGCCGCGCCCGCGCCGCTCTGCTTGTACGTGAGCATGGCATACCTTCCCCAGCGCGCCCAGCAGGTCGTTGGGCGCGTCGGCCAGCGCGCGCAGCAGGCGCGCCTCGCTGTGCGCGGCGGGGCGGCGCGGGAGCAGCTTGGCGGCCGCGCCCGCGCCGCTCTGCTTGTACGTGAGCATGGCATACCTTCCCCAGCGCGCCCAGCAGGTCGTTGGGCGCGTCGGCCAGCGCGCGCAGCAGGCGCGCCTCGCTGTGCGCGGCGGGGCGGCGCGGGAGCAGCTTGGCGGCCGCGCCCGCGCCGCTCTGCTTGTACGTGAGCATGGCATACCTTCCCCAGCGCGCCCAGCAGGTCGTTGGGCGCGTCGGCCAGCGCGCGCAGCAGGCGCGCCTCGCTGTGCGCGGCGGGGCGGCGCGGGAGCAGCTTGGCGGCCGCGCCCGCGCCGCTCTGCTTGTACGTGAGCATGGCATACCTTCCCCAGCGCGCCCAGCAGGTCGTTGGGCGCGTCGGCCAGCGCGCGCAGCAGGCGCGCCTCGCTGTGCGCGGCGGGGCGGCGCGGGAGCAGCTTGGCGGCCGCGCCCGCGCCGCTCTGCTTGTACGTGAGCATGGCATACCTTCCCCAGCGCGCCCAGCAGGTCGTTGGGCGCGTCGGCCAGCGCGCGCAGCAGGCGCGCCTCGCTGTGCGCGGCGGGGCGGCGCGGGAGCAGCTTGGCGGCCGCGCCCGCGCCGCTCTGCTTGTACGTGAGCATGGCATACCTTCCCCAGCGCGCCCAGCAGGTCGTTGGGCGCGTCGGCCAGCGCGCGCAGCAGGCGCGCCTCGCTGTGCGCGGCGGGGCGGCGCGGGAGCAGCTTGGCGGCCGCGCCCGCGCCGCTCTGCTTGTACGTGAGCATGGCATACCTTCCCCAGCGCGCCCAGCAGGTCGTTGGGCGCGTCGGCCAGCGCGCGCAGCAGGCGCGCCTCGCTGTGCGCGGCGGGGCGGCGCGGGAGCAGCTTGGCGGCCGCGCCCGCGCCGCTCTGCTTGTACGTGAGCATGGCATACCTTCCCCAGCGCGCCCAGCAGGTCGTTGGGCGCGTCGGCCAGCGCGCGCAGCAGGCGCGCCTCGCTGTGCGCGGCGGGGCGGCGCGGGAGCAGCTTGGCGGCCGCGCCCGCGCCGCTCTGCTTGTACGTGAGCATGGCATACCTTCCCCAGCGCGCCCAGCAGGTCGTTGGGCGCGTCGGCCAGCGCGCGCAGCAGGCGCGCCTCGCTGTGCGCGGCGGGGCGGCGCGGGAGCAGCTTGGCGGCCGCGCCCGCGCCGCTCTGCTTGTACGTGAGCATGGCATACCTTCCCCAGCGCGCCCAGCAGGTCGTTGGGCGCGTCGGCCAGCGCGCGCAGCAGGCGCGCCTCGCTGTGCGCGGCGGGGCGGCGCGGGAGCAGCTTGGCGGCCGCGCCCGCGCCGCTCTGCTTCTACGTGAGCATGGCATACCTTCCCCAGCGCGCCCAGCAGGTCGTTGGGCGCGTCGGCCAGCGCGCGCAGCAGGCGCGCCTCGCTGTGCGCGGCGGGGCGGCGCGGGAGCAGCTTGGCGGCCGCGCCCGCGCCGCTCTGCTTGTACGTGAGCATGGCATACCTTCCCCAGCGCGCCCAGCAGGTCGTTGGGCGCGTCGGCCAGCGCGCGCAGCAGGCGCGCCTCGCTGTGCGCGGCGGGGCGGCGCGGGAGCAGCTTGGCGGCCGCGCCCGCGCCGCTCTGCTTGTACGTGAGCATGGCATACCTTCCCCAGCGCGCCCAGCAGGTCGTTGGGCGCGTCGGCCAGCGCGCGCAGCAGGCGCGCCTCGCTGTGCGCGGCGGGGCGGCGCGGGAGCAGCTTGGCGGCCGCGCCCGCGCCGCTCTGCTTGTACGTGAGCATGGCATACCTTCCCCAGCGCGCCCAGCAGGTCGTTGGGCGCGTCGGCCAGCGCGCGCAGCAGGCGCGCCTCGCTGTGCGCGGCGGGGCGGCGCGGGAGCAGCTTGGCGGCCGCGCCCGCGCCGCTCTGCTTGTACGTGAGCATGGCATACCTTCCCCAGCGCGCCCAGCAGGTCGTTGGGCGCGTCGGCCAGCGCGCGCAGCAGGCGCGCCTCGCTGTGCGCGGCGGGGCGGCGCGGGAGCAGCTTGGCGGCCGCGCCCGCGCCGCTCTGCTTGTACGTGAGCATGGCATACCTTCCCCAGCGCGCCCAGCAGGTCGTTGGGCGCGTCGGCCAGCGCGCGCAGCAGGCGCGCCTCGCTGTGCGCGGCGGGGCGGCGCGGGAGCAGCTTGGCGGCCGCGCCCGCGCCGCTCTGCTTGTACGTGAGCAGCGCCTTCTCCATGGGACCCTCGCGGTACTCGAGGATCATGTCTATCGCCTGGAACGGACGGAACACGGCTTATAGTGACATGAAAATAAATCAATTGAAGTTTATTGTTAAAAAAATGCACAATATACATTAATGAACCGATCCTCACCCTAGGATTCCGTGTCAATTGAATATTAAACAGTTGTGAGAGAAAATTATTGATGGGTTGCCATTCTAACAAGAAACTTACGACGACTGACAACATCATTAGTATAATAGGGAAGATGCAAAATTTTTATTTTTGTATTCATTTGAAAGAATTCCATGTAGAAATTACAGTGTTTTAATTTTTTAATATACTTGTGCTCTACACAAGTATATAAAACACTGTAATTTAATGCAAAAAATGCTGTTTAAAACTGAAAATTTAAATGTTCGCGCGAAAACGGACCTACAGTCCGATGACGTCATTCCTGTCTGTCACTGGTTGTACTTGTTCGTCGCTGGCGTTTATACTTTTGCGTTTTTCAGTTTTTCTCGGCTTTAGAGAAATGTTTTTGTAAAAAATTGAAATGGATTATCCATCAACTTCAGGTGATCATAACTATATCACCAATACTCCAAAAAAAAAGGCACGTTGACTCATGTTTTGTGCCAATGTGTCCATCAACTTCAACAAAGTTTCCAAACAAATTATTTTTGACTGGACCTTCTGACCCAAAACAATGAAAAAAGTTGTTTAAAGCTGCGAAGAGGAAAGACAATTATTCCCCAAAGACCATAAACGCAAAAGAAACATAAGTTACCTACCTCATACTTACCAAACTTGTCTGATGAGTGTTCTGTGTATGATTCTGTGTGTATGACATATTTTTGGAACGAAGTTCCTTATCGCGCGTTGCGAAAGGAGGCTAGACGGAAAAAATTAAGACCAAAAGTTGGAACGACACTTTTTGCTATAGGTAGTTGTAAGCCGTGTGGCGTGCGCGTGTTTCTCTGTCTGTCTCTCTCTCTTTGAACTTTGTTCCATCCGGGTGTCCCTTGACCCCTCTCAAGATTTTATTTTACAGTTGGAGAACGACGTCGAAAATTGGATGAAGTTTAAAATGATTGGAGGGAAAGTTACTACCATCTCAACATTAACTTTTGGTAGATTCCTGGAGTCTGCTTTAATAAACCCAACTTCCATTTTTATTCGAAAAACGCAATTAATTTTCGCATAAAGTAATGTTCACTTTTACTACAAATAGAACCTCAAAGTTTTTATAACAGGAGTGACGTCACTAAACGCTGATTGGTGTTTTGAAATCCGTTCCGTTTCAAGTCACTTTTAATTCGTAATTATTGTTAAGAAACAACATTATATAAAATAAAAACCTTGCAGGGTCCCTTCTTTTATGTTTTTTTAACATTTTAATCGCAAAATTTTCATAAATGTTATATTTGCATCTTCCCTATTATCATGACTCGTCATGATGGTCATAATGACAAAACACAATTCTTTTCATTTGAATCATGATCACCATTTAGCTGAAATACGTCCATTACTAAACATAGGCCTCCCACAAACATCACCACACCCACCGGTCTTGTGCTTCTGACGTATTCCCGCGACTTTAACAGGTTCACATTTTCTTGCATTTTCTTCAGTTAACAAGTTTCGTTAAAACTCAGATATAAAATAGGCGGCCCAACAAGTAATATAATTTTCGATAACAATGAATACAGAACTTGAATTAAGCAAAGAAAATACACACCTCTTTAAAGTTTCCCTGTAGCAGCTTCAAGCCAATATTATAGGTAGGTGTGTCGACTCTCGAGCCGAAGCGCTGCAGGCCGTAGTAGTTGATGAACCCGTGCTCCTGCAGGTGCTTGCAGGCTGCGTCTATCAGCTCGTCGGGAGCTGTGACGTTGCGGAGAGCTATGCGGAATCTGGGAAGACAGGGTCATTATTTCTATATTATAATTTTTTTTATATGTATTTAATTCAATCAATCAATCAATCAAAAGTCATTTATTCAAATTAGGCTGAGAGTCAGCACTTTTCGAACGTCAAAATTACAAAAGACAGTCCCCCAAAAACGCCCGCCCTTCACCACTTCCTAGTGCTATCGCTGGGAAGAAGAAGTGGCGGAACAAACTTCCCAGCAGCACAGCTGTCTGTTCAGTTAGAATATAGTTGCATGTATACAATACTAGGAACATATGTTCAGTAATTAACATTACAAGAAACTTAAATTATTTGCCATAAAATATGTCAGCTAGCCACGCCAATATACCAACAAATATAATAAAAACTATACGTACTTAAGCTGAAAAATAATTAATTAAAATGGAAATAACTACTTACTACCTAAATAAAAGCCTCCAGGCATAAAGGGCGTGACAGCTTACATATTTACGCATAGCTGGGTTCTGGTCACATAGCTGTCACTTGAGTCACAGATGAAAAACTAGGACCATTGAAGTAAAATAAATAAATAAGTTAATACTAATAACAATAACCTGTCAGTAAGCTGATTCATTGAGAATTAACTTTTCAAAGCCCGCAGTCTCCCAAATGAGTCACGAACAATACATTGAGAATTGTATAACAGGGCCGTTTTTATCTCCTTTATGTCAGCAAAAACAACGACTTAATAGGACAGAAACAGCTTACAACAGTGCAACATGCTCCAAAAGAGATGCCAGAATACGCTGGAATTATCAACATAAGGCAACACACTGCAAGTGTAAGTGGATAGAGAAATCGAAGCTCTCAACGTAATAATTTCTTATTTACATGATAGGGTCCAATGTGTAGATGTTAATGGCGTGAAATCTTCCGGGCTACCATTTCAGTTAGGTGTACCGCAAGGCTCAATACTGGGTCCATTCTTGTTCTTAGTATATATCAATGATTTACCATCCCATTTAAAGGGTATCTGTGACGTTGTACTGTTTGCAGATGGTACCTCTCTTATTTTTAAAATAGACAGGAATAGACAAGATTATGACGATGTAAACAGTGCACCTTTAATAGTTACAGATTGGTTTACGTCAAATAACCTAGTTCTCAATGCTAAGAAAACGAAATGTTTAAAGTTCGCATTACCGAATGTTAGAAATCTAGGAACCAACATCGTCTTAGATAAAGAGGTGCTTGAAACTATAGGCTCGGCAATTTTTCTCTAGGACTAACTGTAGATGCCAAACTTCCGTGGGGACCTCATATTTCAAATCTATCAGGAAGACTCAGTTCGGCTGCCTACGCCGCACACTGATCAATTATTAAAAGTTAGCGTCCCATAATTATTTTTGGTCAATGCGTCGGTAGTCCGAAAAATCATTTTATTAAGACTTATTGGTAAGTTGTTTACATTATACTAAAACATCACCGTTATGCAGACAGTAGTTTAATAGATATGCCATTTCAAAGTTATCTCGAAAGCTAAACTATTATAACAAGACTGATTTATCGTTGTTTTGCGCTCCTATTCAAGTTAAGTTGGTTAAGTTATCAGTGTAAACTGTAAATTGAAAAAAATGGTGCACATTAAGGAAGGTCTGTACTTTTTATTGGTATATAAATAAAAAATAAAATAGATCAATTTATATGATAAAAAAAATATATTTAATAATGTACTGATATTTACAAACTTTTCTAAGTTTGAACTGTGTTACGTTTAAAAGTACAAATTAGTACATTATGATTTTGATTCCATTATATAGCAGGGCCTATTAGCTATATAAAAATATGCATTTTTTTTCCGGTGATTGCCGGTTTCTATAGTAAAAAGTGTTTTTTAGGTAATGGTGCCTCAATAAAAAATATTGATTTATTCAATATTTTGTCATTACATCGACCAGTAAAGCCGTTATCAAAGGACAATAAAGATATACTACTTAACTATATTTTGGAGACATTAGAAGTATCGGAACTGCCCACTACAAGCAGGGAAAGTCTTCAAAATGTTATTATAACTTTTACTGTAATGTTCCCTTAATATTATTAGATTCCGGAATCAAAATGAAAAATGGCTTGATCAAATAGTAATTACCTCTGGCGGACAAGAAAGTGCACCCTCTACGTCTAGAGAAGCAGGACGTCCAAAAAAGAGCTTTTGTGACCTATCCGCTAAAACTAAACGTAGAAGGTTAAATATAGAGGTGAAATCAAAAAGTAAAGAAGAACTCTGTCTCGCTGCTTCGATTAAGTTACACTCAGAAGGAAACCGCAGTGCAGCTTCACTTGTCCTAGACATATCTACCTCACCCGATAAAGGCCAGATTGCAAAAGAAGCTGGTAAATCGCAGGACAACTGTATATCTTTTTCATGTCAAGAAGCTTTATCGTTATTTACTGATTTGAAATTAACCCGCCATCAATATACTGCTTTAAGGGCATCTGCAATCCGTAAAAACTGAAGAAACTTGTTTCCTCCTTACTACATGTAAGATTATTGAAGAAAAAACGAAGTGTTATACAAAGAACATTACTTTTACAAGAACCAGAAGTTGTGTTAGATGAGGAGTGATTTAACAAAGACATAAAATATTAATTACCAACTTAAATTATGTGAAAACGATTTTTCGATACTATTTAATGTTATAAATATACCTTTAATTCACGATTTCAGTATTTAATAATTTCGTCCCCCTAAATTTTTGAAATTGATCACTGTGCGCCGTCAGGAAAGTAAGATAATCAACTGACGTTGATACAGCTCGTTTAGTCTATTTTAGTTATTTTCACAGCGTTATGTCCTGCGGTATTCTGCTGTGGGGCAAAGCCGCTGATATACAAAATATATTTGTACTTCAAAAACGAGCTGTTCGAGCAATTTACCAGCTAGGTGCCAGAGTTTCTCTAAGAGATTTTTTTAAGGATATTGGTATTTTCACGGCTGCATCACAATTCATCTTCGCCAACATCTTATACATTAGGCAAAATTTATCATCAATAACTACTTACACGATAAGAATAGTTGGTCGCCCTTAACTCAAGACAATGTTTATGTTCTTTCTCCAGAATTAGCTTACTGACAGGTTATATGAGTTCAAATAATTCTTTATTTTTATTTGACTGTAAATAAGTCATTCAGTTTAATTTTATTTTAATGTATTATAGACATAATATACCCATTTTAATGTTTTTAAATGAGTTAATTGCAATATGTGGTTAGCTAGTGACCTCGACGATTGATCATATTATTCTTGCCTGAACAACCGGCAATAAGTTCGTCATGCTCCCTTCCTTAGATGTCACTGCTTGCGGTAGCGTCGGGGGTCGGGTTGCCTCCTTCCCTCAAATATGGCGAGGGGAGTGATGGCTGATCTTTGCGTTATGCTCGTGAACGGGTGCTGCTTGTGGTGACTGGTCGTCTTGCTGACCATGGTTTTATTGTTGTTATTAGTATTAACTTATTTATTTACTAGCTTCTGCCCGCGGCTTCGCCCGCGTGGATGTCGGAAGTTATCCCACGGGAACGTGCTAACAGGATAAAATGTATGTGCTTCCCCAGAATGCCATATAACTCGCGGGCCCTTTGTGGCTAATTACAGTAGAAAACCAATTGTGTCTCATTAGTGGTGATTAAGAGGGTACCTATATGATATCTTTACCTAAGTACCTACCTAATTTAAAAAAAAAAACTCACTAACAGAAAATTAAATACCTACCTAAATAAACCTATTTCTGATGATAACTAATCTAAACTCAATAAATAAGCAAAATCCCTAAAAACTAATATCTATACGAATGACTAATCCTACCTAACAGTATTATAAAATAACCTACGGTCACTACGTATACTATCAAATATACTACCTATACTTTAAAATTAAAATCTATACCTACGACTCATATAAAAATAAACCTAAATAACTCTAAAAACTAAAAGGAATAAAAATGAACTCCACTGCGGGTGACCCAACCTACGACAAACTTAGTATTTGCGGTTGGTACAGTACAGACAGTGGTAATCGGGTATAGGGATCGAACCGCAAAATTAAGTTTGTTTTTTATTGTATATACTTTTCCGGGATAAAAAGTACCCAGTGTGGTGCCCAGGATATTAAAGAATAATTATACCAAGTTTCATCGTAATCGAACCGGTAGTTTTTGCGTGATGCCTGAACAAACAGACAGACAGACAGACAGACAGACAGACCGACAGACAGACAGACAGACAAAAATTTTTTTTATCACATTTTTGGGTACGGTGTCGGTCTAGTAACACCCCCTGTAAATTATTTTTTTGATATTTTCAATGTACAGAATTTTCACTTCTACAGATTTATTATAAGTATAGATAGATTTTATTTCGATGGTCCTAGTTTATCATTTCTGACTTCAAGTGACAGCTACGTGAACAGAACCCAGCAATGCATAAGTATGTAAGCTGTCACGCCCTTTATGCCTGGAGGCTTTTATTTAGGTAGTAAGTTTTTATTTACATTTTAATTTTAACTAATTATTTTTTAGCTTGATTACGCATAGTTTTTATTATATTTGTTGGTATATTGGCGTGGCTAGCTGACATATGGCAAATAATTTATTTTAATCTTCTGTGTCTTGTAATGTTAATTATTTAACATATCTATTATTGTATCAGTCAAGTGTTTTCTAACGGAACAGACAGCTGTGCTGCTGGACAATTTGTTGCGCCACTTCTTCTTCCCAGCGATAGCACTAGGAAGTGGTGAAGGGCGGGACTGTCTTTTGTAATTTTGACGTTCGAAAAGTGCTGATTCTCAGCCTAATTTTAATAAATGACTTTTGATTTTGATTTGAAAAGATTATACAGTACTTTCCACACAATGTGTCCTGTGTGGGGGTGTGTGGGGGTGTGTGTGTGTGTGTGTGTGTGGCTGATACCCAGTGGCGTAACTATACCGTTCTAGGCCCGTGGCAAATTCATCGGATGGGCCCCCCCTCCCCCCAATATAAAGAAGCTGAACCAACAATAATAATATTTTTTTAATTTTATAATACCTACTTATTTATACACTTTTACTCGTAAGAGTAAAATAATAAATCACTACGTTAAGTAGGTCTGTACATACAAACTTTATAATTATACTTAGGTACTTGATTATCAAATAATTCACTTTAAATTAAAAGAACTAAACTAAGAAAAAAAAGAACCTAATTTAAAGTACAGTCAGCATCTAATTGATACTTACATAGAGTAGTCAAAATGATTTGAAAAACAAAAAAAAAATTTGATCCGAATCATCATAAATTAAAAATCCGAATCATCCTGTCAAATTAAGATACTTCATAGACAGTTTAGACGTGATGAAAACATGGCTACCAAAAATACGTCAATTTACGTCAGGCGCTGACTAATTTGACAGAACTAAACTAATATTTTATCTTCTGTCCTTTTCTTAACGGAATAGAAAGAAAAAGATGCACACTGAACTTAAATTTACTTTATTTTGTGAACAAGGGAATCGGTGCCATTGTCAACCTATTTTCCCAATTGACTAATGAAATATATCCTCACTTGCAACAAACACCCAATTCTTACAAAAATAAACTGCTAACTGCTTACGTAATAATAGAATAGTGGAGTCTTTCTTATATACAAACTTGAATCAGGGATTCTCTGTGAGAATCCGTGATACAAGTTTGTATATAATTTAATATACTATTATTACGTAAGCAGTTTATTTTTGTAAGAATTGGGTGTTTGTTGCAAGTGAGGATATATGTCAAATTAGCGGGACGCGCAGCGGGAATTCCCCGAACATCCGCAGTAATACCAACACGTGTGGCCTGTGTTGTGGCATCGGATACGTTCTAAAACTGGGTTACAACTTTTTTTTTTACAAATGCTTTTAGTTTTTTACTTGTGTATGCAACTGAGCAGGTAACAAAAATAAATCAAAGACAAAACTTTTTTTTACTAAACATGTAAGTATGATAAATTATAAATATTAGGAGTTGGGATTCTCCTCTGACCGGGGGCCCCTTCCGGCTGGGGGCCCGTGGCATTTTGCCGACTTGCCACCCTGTAGTTACGCCACTGCTGATACCATTACCATTTCAAACGCTTTCTATTCCCCTGTATACCTGCATAATTAAAATTATTACACCTGTGTTCTAGACTGACTAAGTATGTATATCCTACCTGTTCCCTTTAAGCATGCCCAGCTTAAGATTAGTATTCTTGAAGCAGAAGTTCCCAACATGTATGTCCTTCAGATATCGAGTAGCCGCTACGAAACGGCGCGGGTCGAGCCGACGCGCGCTGAACCACTGCGACGTCTTGGCGCGACGGTCCTTAGTGCCCGCGTAGCCTAACATGGAAGGCTTTACGCTGGAGAAATTATAAACATATCTATTTAGCTCATACACAAAAAACCTACTTAGTAAAAATCTTAAATTTACTGAAAGACAATGCACAGTTTTCAGTTCGAATGAGGATGGTCATAAGAGTAGGGAAAGACCAAAGAAACGATGGATGGACTGTGTGAAAGATAATATGGCTGGAAAGGGACTGACTACCAAGATGACGACTAATAGAGAAATATGGAAAAAAGACATGTCGCGCCGACCACAAACAAACTGGTACGAGGGCAAGAGAATGATGATGATGTCAGAATGTATAAATTGATTGGCGGCGAACATAAGACTAATTAAATAAAAAGTTGTAACTCACTGCACCCCTATTCGCTCCGCGATGCGTACAGCTGCGTCCATTGTATCACAATTCTCCTTGTGCACTATGAAATGCACATACTCAGCTGGCCACATCCACTTCACTCTGTTATCTATGCGCACTTTGGAAACCATGAAAAAGAACATCATGAAATATTTAAAAAATCATTAGTCTGTTTAGCATAACCAGCCTATAATGTTCCCACTGCTGGGACACAGGCCTCTTCTCTGTGAAAGGGATTGGGCCATAATTCACCACGCAGGGGCCCAGTGCAGGTTGGTGCACGTCACATTTTTGGTTCTAAGACATGCGGGTTTCCTGACAATGTTAACCTTCAAAGTTTTGAGAGCAGTGGTGATCAAATTAAATACACAAAGTAAAGTACCTGCCTGGGTTCGAACTCGCGAACTACAACTGGTAAGTCGAGACCGATACCACTGGGCCTGTTCACCTCTTTTCGTTGATGTCAACTATGGTAGTGATTATGCCCATGTTATAAAGAGGTTTTCTATCCTCAATGCATCCCCATTCAGAAGGCTATCACAGCTCATTGCTGGACATAGGGTGACTCCAAAGACGTGGTAGCATAAGCATAGCATAATCACAGGAAGTAGACCATAATCGACGGCACGGTTGGCGCAGTGGTTAAGCGATTGACTGCTGAGCTGCGTGTCGCGGGTTCGATTCCCGCACGGAACAAATATTTGTATGGCCTACAAGTAGTTGTTCCGGGTCTGGCTGTTTGTGTATGTGAGTTTAAATGTTTGTAAACGCACCCACGATACAGGAGAAATTCCTAGTGAGGGGGCAACGTTATAAAAAAAAAATCCTATAGCCAGTGTGGGTAGAAAACGAGAAACAATGTTGAAAAATTATATAAAAAATACTTCTAACATCACCACCATACCTCCTTTCTTAAACTTCTGGAAGCGCATCAGTTTCTTGTCGTCAATATTAACAGTGCTGCCAACTATGCTGTCACCGAATGCTTTCTTCACAGCATCATGGATTTTCGTTCTTTGCTCCTTTGTTACCCCCTCCATATCAATCTGTAATTAAAAAGGAAGAGGTGTTAATTACCTGATGAAGAAAATAATTCTCAAAAAAAGTTGTTCTCTCCCGAACTAGGTCGGTTTTGAAGGTTTTTTGTTTCCTATACCATTGATGAGTGATGGATTAACAAGTTTTATTTTATTTTATTTTATTATTTTTGGAAAACTTACAGCTAATCACAATGGTTACTGAGTTTTTAACATGATGATGGCCAATTACAAGTTTTCACACATAAAATAACAACTAACTATGTACTAGGTAGCAGACAGTGTTACTTTCGCATACTTCATATTCGTATAATTATAGGTAATGCAAGGGCTATTTCAGGGGGTTTTCCAAATTATTATGTAAAACTTTTTTTTTAAGGTTTCTTATTTATTTAAAAGTTACTTTTATCATGTCACTAATCACGAATGTGCTTTCCTCGCTCCTCGTCCCATGGTCACATTTATGGCAATTCATAATCTATACTTATAATAAATCTGTAGAAGTGAAAATTCTGTACATTGAAAATATAAAAAAAATAAATGGCAGGGGTGTTACTAGACGGACACCGAACCCAAAAACGTGATTAAAAAAATTTTTGTCTGTCTGTCTGTCTGTTTGTTCAGGCATCACGCAAAAACTACCGGTTCGATTACGATGAAACTTGGTATAATTATTCTTTAATATCCTGGGCACCACACTGGGTACTTTTTATCCCGGAAAAGTATATACAATAAAAAACAAACTTAATTTTGCGGTTCGATCCCTAGACCCGGTTACTGCACTGCTGTCCCTACAACCGCAAATAATAAGTTTGTCGTAGGTTACGTCACCCGCAGTATTATCTGTGCGACCTTTTTATTCCTTTTAGTTTTTAGAGTTATTTAGGTTTATTTTTATAAGTCGAAGGTATAGATTTTAATTTTAAAGTATAGGTAGTATATTTGATAGTGTACGTAGTGACCGTAGGTTATTTTATAATACTGTTAGGTAGGATTAGTCATTCGTATAGATATTAGTTTTTAGGGATTTTGCTTATTTATTGAGTTTAGATTAGTTATCATCAGAAATAGGTTTATTTAGGTAGGTAGGTATTTTATTTTCTGTTTTTGATTTTTTTTTAAATTAGGTGGGTACTTAGGTAAAGATATCATATAGGTACCCATACCCTCTTAATCACCACTAATGAGACACAATTGGTTTTCTATTGTAATTAGCCACAAAGGGCCCGCGAGAGAGACGGCATCCTGGGGCACATACATTTTTATCCTGTTAGCACGTTCCCGTGGGATAATTTCCGACATCCACGCGGGCGAAGCCGCGGGCAGAAGCTAGTAACACATAATACTTTACCTCAACACAGTCAGGATCCGGATCTTTGCTCACAGCCAAAGTGTTGATTTTATCCCAAGTCTCCATCGGCAGTATTTCCAAGTTATACTTCGTGAGGAGAAGGTCCTCATCCTCACTGACGGCATCTTCTTCTGGCGCATGCGGTGGCTTCTTGCACGTTAGCTTGGCTATCTCACCCTGTTCGTTTATCTCTGATACTTGGAAATCTGAATATCTGTTGGAGATTTGGTTTGGTAAGTCAGTAAAAAATCAAATGTATCACAGCCCACCGCTAGACTGGCTTATAAAACTAACTCAAGCTGCACTTCAACATAAGTCTGTACTTAATATTATGAGCTTCAGAATACGAGGGGCGTTCAATAAAAAATGAGAATGGGATACAAACTCTTTGGAAGTTTAAAAAGTAAATATTGGCTCGTATGGCTGGAATATATATGTGTCAGTCCAAGCGAAAAGGGTCCAGTGCGCGGCATTTAGTTTCCGAGATATAAGAGGTTTTGTAAAGTTGGGTATAAAAATTGCATTTCGCGATTTTAATTGGTTATAAATAAATGCTCAATTATCTACAATTTCATATAGTAAATGACTATATACGATGTTTCTAAGTACCAGAAACTTTATGAAAAAAGTTTACTAAAAAGGTACCAGTGGGTGGCATGTCGATATTCTGGGAATAAAATACGTTTCAATACCCCGTACTGATCACTTCTAATAATTTAATTATATTTTAAGATTAAAATGTTGAAACTACGTGTAAAAGGTCCCTTAAAGCGGGGAACTCCCTGCTACTATGCAACTACTAAGGGGATTTACTTTGCTTCACTTCGACATAGCGGGGATTTCCCTGATCGTTTTTTGCTACCTACGTGTCCTATAAATAGATCTGCCTGTGATGCAATAATTTATTTGTCATTTGACACCGGAAAGGAAACAATATCCGACAGTCTTTGTGTAAATATAGCAGTTTTTATTATCTTAGCTGTTTTAAATTGAGTGAGTGAAAAGTGCGCATAAAAATGAATAAAGGTAAGTCTTTACGTTGTCTATTATATCTACTAATACTATGTTTGTTGTTACGTGTTGTGTTATGTATCGAATAAGCTCCAAAAGTACTGAACCGATTTTGAAAATTCTTTCTCCAATACAAAGCTGCATTATTCAGTCATAGGCTATAATATTATTAACGTTATTACGCTTAGCGGGGCCGAGGTCGAAAAGCTAGTTCTATAAACCGGGGTATCGGAATGTTACGGAGTTCTTGTGTGTATCTACAGCTGTTACCTACTTTTCATATTTAGACCTCGACAGGGGCGAAGCCTCCTACAGACAGCAGTCGTCTTTAAATTCGATTTTTTATGGATTTTAGAGATTTAGAGATTTATGGATTAAGCGTAGATTACGTTACGTTCCTACTTATTTATTACATTTTAAAAGAGAGCAGCTTTAATCATAATAATTCGGCTGCATCCACATAGACTGAAAACTGACCGCGACAAAGTTGATAGGCTAATGAATCTCAATTAGTCATAATTTCATCCCATTTATACTAAATTCAAATTTGTTTTTAGGTAACATAATTATTGAAGATTCAACCGAAGGTTCCAGCTCTAGTGATGAATCTAAGCATTCTGATGGACCTGTACCACTTTCTATGGAGGTGGAAGTAAACACACTACCTGTTTTGGCCTCGACCGCAACAACGCCGGATTTACCAACAGAAGAAGAAACCGTTGCACCTTATTCAGGTACTTACAACTTAGAAAATAATTTCACAGAGTCGACATCTGAGATGGATGAAACGGATCAGTATTATGAAAAAAGCACTAATACAGAAGCAATCAGTGAAGATGAAATACATGAGTGTTATGATTTTGCTAAAATAGTTAGCCGAGCCTTGTGTAAAATCAAAAAAGATCGACGTGATCATTGTATGCATGCAATAGTACATATTCTTTATGACTACAGCAAGGACTCTAATACCAATTAAGAAGTTGTGTTAGGTACCTATGTCATAGACATAGTATGAAAAAATGACCTGTGTAGTATGTATATTTCAACTATTTGTTTTCAGAGTTTAGCTATTCAGCGTCTGTAGAACATGAAGACTATGAAAATTTTAATTTAGAGTTCAAAAGTCAACGGGGTACAGAATTATCGTGTGACATCGAATTTAGTGCTTGTGAGCCGCTCGAAGAGCGGCAAATTGGTAATATTTTACTAGATGATGATCCTTTAATTCTAGACGATGTAACTCAGGCCTCATTCTTAGATACTGGCTGTGGATGTAATAATAATTGTGTGTCCAAATTTCAAAAAGATGTAATATTAAGTAGTAGGTTAGATTGTATCGAATTAAATTCACGTTGTAATGAAGGAGTCAATCATCATCACTTGGTCTTGAAAGGAGCTTTAAATGCTCTCTTACGTACAAGTGAAAATACATTACATTCAAAAAACAGAAACTTGCAACGAAAAGAATACACGGTAAAGTATTTCTTTCGAGGTGTTTCAGTATGCAAGATTTTTTTCCAATATGTATATGCCACTGGTTTGAAAAGGTTAAAAAATGTAAAAAAGAACTTTCTGGACAGCGGTGTTGCTCCAAAGGTCCACGGGTCACGTAAACGACCTTACAATTGTATTAATTTGCAAACTAGATCAGACGCAATCACTTTTATAAGACAGTTTGCTAATGAAAACGGTTTAGTATTGCCGGGCCGATTACCAGGCCACCAATTTAAATCTGATTTAATAATTTTACCTTGTAGTATGTCTAAAGCGTATGTGTACAACAAATATTTGGAAACTATAGCTTTACTCGATAAAACTCCTATTAGTAGAAGTAGTTGGTATGATCTTTGGGAAGATTTTTGTCCATATGTCGTTATACAGAAACCGAAAACAGATCTATGTGCAACTTGTCAGAAAAACGTGACCACGTTGGGACGAATGGGTGGTTTAGATGAAAAGGAAAAAATACAGCTTGTAGAAAAGTCGAGGCAGCACCTTGATTTAGTGCAAAATGAACGAAAATATTATAACAATGTAATCAAAGTTGCGACTGATTCAATAACGGACTCTACTCTTATTCTTGGACCTCATGAACCATGTTCTTATGATGGCGTCATGCATTACTCTTTTGATTTTGCCCAACAGGTGCATTTGCCGCACAGTTCACAACAAATTGGGCCACTGTATTTCTTGACAGGATTTAAAGTCAGTTTATTTGGTGTTGCTGCAGAGCCTTTGAGAAAGTTCGTTTTGTACGTAATTCCTGAACCCTGTGCTACTGGGAAAGGAGCTAATGTAATAATTTCAATGCTACATCATTTTTTCGAAAATTTTGGTATAGGCGAAAAAGATGTTGTTTGTCATGCAGATAATTGTGCTGGACAAAATAAAAATAACTATGTCATGCAATATGCAACATGGCGAGTTTTAACAGGCAGACACCGAAGTTTCCGTATATCTTTCCTTCCCGTGGGTCATACGAAGTTTGCACCCGACATGTATTTCGGTCTATTCAAAAAAAGTTTTAGAAAATGGGAATGCAATAACTTAAAGGATATTCTTGCAGCTGCTGTTCAAGCTTGTCCGAAAACAAAATCTATAGTAGCTGTTCTAACTGGTGATGAGAAAGGAGAAACTTTTGTGAAAACTTACGACTGGGCCAATTTTTTTCAACCTGATTGTGTAACTATTAACCAACTTCTGCATTTTAGTCATTTTGAAACAAATGAAGATAATAGAGGGCACATGTTATGTTACAAAAAATATACTGACAGTCAACCAACTGTATCAAAGGTTTTGAACCCGAATAAAGTATACGGTTTTCCTTTAGAAAAATCCCCTGCAGGCATGACGTACGAAAGAAAATCGTATCTTTATAATAAGATTCGTGAATTTGTACGTGAAGAATCTAAAGACATTTTATGCCCGAAACCCATTCCAAATGTTGATGTTGACCACAACTCTGTCCCAACAACATCTGTCGAGTACTCTTTTCAGAAACCATCAATTGAAAAGAGTATTCGACAAAAACCAACATGTTCGTACTGCAAACAGGTTGGTCATAGGAATCAGGTGCGAGGAGGAATTTATTTTTGTCCAAAACGTAAGTTGGAGTCCCAAATAGAATAAGTTTTATTTTTATGTTTGTATTGGCTTTTTTCAAATATTATTGCAACAGAATAATGATTATTTTAGCCACTGGTACCTTTTATGACATTACATAAAAGGTACCAGTGGCTAAAATAATCATTATTCTGTTGCAGTAATGTTTGAAAAAAGCCTGTCTTGTTATTTTGTTAGTTCCTAAATAGAGTAAGAATACTTAATTTTAGTTTTTTATTGTTAATTACTATCGCAATAACTAACTTTTTATTAAATATCGGCAAGTGGACCTTTTTTACTAGACTGTGTATCCTTCTTTTATTTTGATAATAATTGTTTTAGTTTTGATGTCAAAAGTATAATTATAAGTTGATTCTATGGAAAACATATCAATCTACAATAATGAATAAAAATCTACGTAACAAGCAAGTAAAAGTGTGTTTTTTTTTCACTCAAACTTTCAAAATGCTTTTTCTCAAATCAAGCTTTTTCAGAATTTCAACTTCAAATGTCTGATAAAAAAAAACGTGTGCTACTTTTTGATTATTTTTTCAATCCATACTATCAATTGACTATTCTAGATACCGAATCCAGTCTTAACTCAATACCCCACTACTGGACCCTTTATGCCTGGACTGACACATATATTGTTTTTTTTAAACGTTGCCCCAAACTAGGAATTTCTCCTGTATCGTGGGTGCGTTTACAAACATTTAAACTCACATACACAAACAGCCAGACCCGGAACAACTACTTGTACCTAGGTCATACAAATATTTGTCCCGTGCGCGAATCGAACCCGCGACACGCAGCGCAGCAGTCAATCGCTTAACCACTGCACCAAAATATCTGCTAGGTATTAATAAATAAATAAATACACTGATTATCTTTAGTTTTTTTTTATTTTTTTATTGAAAAGCACGGGAATTATCTACATTATAAGAACTTAAAACTAATTAGAATTACAAAAACAATTTAACTTTTGATTTAGTGAGTAATAATAT
This sequence comes from Apamea sordens, assembly GCA_945859715.1. Lineage (NCBI taxonomy): Eukaryota > Metazoa > Arthropoda > Insecta > Lepidoptera > Noctuidae > Apamea > Apamea sordens. The sequence continues at coordinate 22,128,788 of OX243990.1, read as the reverse complement.
AACCCACAATGCTGTCCACAGGTAGTTTAAGAAAAAAAAGTGTAATCGCTAGGAGTTTAAGTAGCAGTAATTATGAATAATAAGCATTAATAAAGTTATAATATAGACAACTAGCGATACGCAATGCTGATACTAAATATAGGTACTACAGAATGTCTTTATATACAACGTTCACAGCATTTTTATCATTAAACAATACAAACATTGTTTTCTTTAGAGGTTACTCTTGAAAGAGCGACATATAAATTGGCCATATGAAAAACACTCAACGCTCAAATCTAAGTCTGCAACGTTGAAAGTTTGACACTGCGATTTGTTAATAAACTTGAAACTTGGCAAGAATACTTGCCTAAGTAAGTAATAAAGTTTATCATTATAAGTTTTTCAAAACTACCCCTCAAAGGGGGATATAGGGGTGTTAAGTTTGTGTGGAAGAAATTGAATGCGTGGTCCGAGTAACTCGAAACTCAGTATTGATACTTTTGACAGAAAATAATTAATAATAAGTATGTAAAGTTATCGAAAATTTACCACAGACGGGACAAAAAGGGGGACAGTTTTAAGGGGAGGATTTGAACTTGAAACTGTATGTTACATTTTCACGCCTAAACCACTGAACTTCTGATTTGGCATAGAGATAGATGGCATCCTACAGGATAAAATTCATGTGCTTCCCACATGCATTTTATCCTGTAAGCACGTTCCCGTGGGATAATTTCGGACATCCATACGGACGGATACTGTGGAACATTATTTTGATATATCTTGTAGGGTTCAGCCAGCGTTTGCAATGTAAGCGCAAAAAAATATGTTTATTTACGACATCACATTAAAAACCTCTAAAATTATCAGTGTTTCTCTACTATATTATGCTATATTACTGTATTATACATATAAACATTCCTCTTGAATCACTATCTATTAAAAAAAAAACCGCATCAAAATCGGTTGCGGAGTTTTAAAGATCTAAGCATACATAAGGACAGACAGACAGCAGGAAGCAACTTTGTTTTATTTACTATGTAGTGAAGATTACACAATATAAAATATAACCTTAATAAGTTTGACGATTTTCAGAGAGGGTACACACTTGGGGTTTGTAAATTTCATTGGACAATTGAAGATGTCAATATTTTCAAAAGTACTATTATACAAGTCAACCATACGGCGGACAGGTGAGTGCTTTCAAATAATAGAAGTCATGCCAAAATGGAAAAAAATTAAGTAAGTGTGGGGTTGCTAAGTATCTCTGCTTGAAAATTTTTTTGTAATGAAAGAAGTTATTATAGATTAAGTAAGGGATACATTAGGAGCAAATACTCTGCTGTATTCTACAGTTGCACGTTGGTGCGCTGAATTCAAACGTGGAAGAACATCCATCAAAGATGACCCTCGCTCCGAATGCACTACGACAACAATGACCAAAGAAGTGGTTATAAAAGTCCAAAAAATTGTTTTAATAGATTTTCGTATCACGGTACATACATTTTATTGCTGAAAAAACAAAGATTTTCAACAGGCAGTGTGCATAGCATCTTACATGATCATTTGGGGATAAAAAAAAAGTATCCAGATGTTTGGTACCCAGTATGCTTACCGATGCACAAAAACTATTAAAAAAAGAACCAGATCGTTTTTGGCTTGATTTATAACAATGGACGAAACGTGGCTTCACCATTACAATATCGAAACAAAATTACAGTCTATGATATAGAAAAAACCATAATCTCCAACTCCAATTCAAGGAGATTCCTTCTGCTGGTCAGATCATGGGCTCTCAGTTTTGGGATAGACAAGGGTTAGCAATGATAGGGCACTTTATATACAGAACAAATAAAAAAAATGTGCATCAAAATCTGCAAGAAACTGTGAGGCAAACTTGCAGAGTATTTTGTTTCATCAAGATAACGCCCCTGCCCACAAATCCACCGTTGCGATGGCTGCAATTCAAGACGTTGGCTTTGAAATACTTGAGCATCCTCCATTTTCACCAGACCTTGTCCCTAGTGATTTCAATCAATTTCCAAGGTTGAAGGAGTATCTAAGAGGACAGAAATTTGAAGATGATGAAGCAGTAGTTGCTGCAATACAGGAATTTTTATGTGCTCTGAAGGAAGAGAATTTTAAGTTAAGGAAAAAGGTATTTCAAATGTATTACACTTAAAAGCGACTATATCGAAAAATAAAAAAACTACATGTTGCCTGTAACATAATTATTCATTCTCACTTTTTATTAAACACCCCATACTAACAAGATACCACTTTTCGTGTACAAGCCTGCTACTATGCTTATTAGTTTAATGAATGTACAGGTAACCTACATAAGTTTACTGAATGATATTGCTTATATTAGTTGGGAAAAAATCTAGATGATAATGATGACGATGATTGCTTATATTAGTTGACTGAATAGGTACAATACTGTGGCTAGCTCACCTTGATTTAATGATGCCATTAAATCCAGCATGTTTGCTTATATACTCTGTTACACCAATATCTTCTTCAGATAGTCGTTTTCCAGGTGAATCCCTCTTTTTCCACTGACCCTTATTTCCAGAATAATTGTTATGGAACTTGTTGCCACCACTAGGTCCATCAAAACTACCCCATTGGCCCTTAAAACCTCTGTGGTTACCTGACCATCCTCTATTTCCCCCTCGGCCACCTCTAAAGCCACCTCGCATATTGCGATCACGATTGTCACGGTTCCATGGCCTGGTTTTATTCATTTTCTCTTACAATCAATACGTACTTAACCTCTAAACACTGGAGTACACTATTATATTATTGCATATAAGATAAACATTTACTTGTTGGATAAAAGATATTCTTAATATTAAAGAAAAATTGACTTTTTGCTCCTTTCTAATATAATTATCAATTATTTACTATAAGATCGAAATACCGACACGCGAGTCGCGAATTGCAAACACAAACGTTGTTTGCAAAATTGCAGATGTCATTGTCAAATGTCACTGTGTCAAGTTGACATGACTTCGTGCTTACTTCGTTACTTCGTGGATCGAATCAAATTCGGAAACGCGATTCGATTTCTCGCCACAGTGTGCTTTTGGGTAATTTGTGTTCAAATTACTTCGAATCTTTGCGGTTTTTTTGTGATATTGTGTTTATTGTGACTTGTTATTGTTGCTATCAGGTTTGTTTAGTGTTTGTTTTCTTGACGACATTGGCCACGATTATCCAATATGAACATGGATAAAAACAAACCCCCAGACCCTCCTGATGATATCCTTTTACCCCCTTATCCGGCTTTTCTACATCTAACCCGAGTCCCACCCCCAACCCATTAGCCAGTTTGCAGATGTTGTCTGTAACCTGGAGTCCCAAATCCTCCCATCCCAGAATTCCCAGACTAACATACGTAAACGCCCTGGTAATGAAGAGGATGTACCCAATCGCCCTACCAAACAACCGAGATCTCATATTGGCCGTGTTATGCACTCAGCAATAGACAAAGGTCCTTTCATCGTCCATGTTTCCCGTCAGGAATCTCAAGCCAATTCTGGAACTACCTTACACCCAGTTACATTTGGGCGTTTTTTGGCAAACCAGAACATCTCGAATATTATTATTACAGTCAAGCGTGTCGGTAGAAAGTAGAAACCGCGTATCTGTGGAGTTTTCATCCCCTCGGGATGCTAATGCTTTCATATCAAACAGTATTCTAGGCACAAATTTATACGAAACCGTCATTCCATCCTTTAATAGAGCTCGTATGTGTGTTGTAAGTGGAATTCCTACTGACTTCTCAGAAGAGGAAGTTCTAACTTATTTAAAAGTACCAGTAGGCTGTAGGCGAATAAACAGAAAAGTTAACAGAGATGGGTTAACTGAATACAGCCCCACAGAAACTTGTGTCATCACATTTGATGGCCAAATCTTACCACACAGAACTTTTGTTTTTATACGTCTCTTGCTGTAGAACAGTATGTCTACCCCACCATTCAATGCCGCAAGTGTTGCCGATTTGGTCATGTAGAATCCCTTTGTCGTTCCAAACCTCGTTGTAGCAAGTGTGGCAATGATCACCCCGGTGATGGTTGCAGCATTGCTGAGAGCGAAGCTTTCTGCGTGTTGTGCTCTGGAAGTTACTTTGCAAATAGCAGGTCCTGTCCGGAGTACAGCAGGCAGAAGACTATTAAGACTATTATGGCTGAGAAGGTGATTTCATATTCTGAGGCAAGTAAAACCGTTCCTATTTTCACTCGTAGCTATGCAGACATTGCAAAATCACAGAGCCAGTCATACCGCAAAACTGTTTCTCTTTAGCCAAAGACCCATGCTCCCCTTTTTCCCTCCTATGATAAAACAGCTCATCAGCAGCTCACTAGCACTCCCCAATCTTCTCAGCCTAATGGCTGTGCTCTCAACAGTCAATTAACAGAATCTCCTGAAAACTTGTCTTCAATAATTGAAGTTCTCGGTAAACTCTTGTTAACTTTAATGTCTTCATCCAGCAAAACTCAATTACCGTCCAACGTTGCCACGTCACTCATTAACTCTCTTTCATCCCTTAACAATGCCTCGATTTGTGTTTCTTCAATGGAATGTGAGGAGCATGTGGCATAAGAAACACGAGCTCACATTCTTTATGAACAAATACAAACCTTTAGCTTGTTCCCTTGCTGAGACTTGGCTAGTTCCGAGTCTTAGTATCCTATTATCAGATGCGACCAATCTGATGGCTATGGCGGGTCGGCTTTCTGCTTGAACAATCGTGTTCCACTTGCGGCGGTTCCCTTGCCTTCTATTGGCGATGATATTAGCATAGTGGCTAGTAGGGTAGAGAGTGTATTCCTCCTAACTGTCTATATTGCTCACCCTCACAAAAGTTTCCTTCAAATCTTAAAGTATACCCTGGAAAACATAGAAGTTCCTATATGGGGGACTTCAACTGCCATCACTTTAAGTGGGGTTCTGAACGCTGCGACACTTTTGGGGAAGGCTTAGTTTAAATCTTAGATGACCTTAACCTGTGCATTTTAAACAATGGTTGTCCAACTCGTAGGTCTCTTCCTGGACAGTATATGAGTTGTGTTGGCCTTACATTTTGCACACTGGATATCGCAGCGTCGTGTCATTGGGAGTGTACCAGTTTGTCACATGGGAGCGACCACTATCCAATTTTAATAACTTTGGCTGATAAAACATACTTAAAAAAGTCGAGCCCTCCACTCTTGAAGTATAATTTGTCTTATCCTGGTTGGGCAGAGTATTCCTCATTATTGGAGGACAGAATTGATTTAGTTTCACGTGATTTTGATTTGCTTAATCCCCTCCACGTGTCAAACTGTTCTATTAATCTCATTTCGGCTATAACAGCTAGTGCAGAATCATGGTTTCTTGTTAGGTGATTAACACGGTGATTAACCGCGCACCGCCGTGGAGGGCGGTGGCGGTATTTAAAGCGGATTTCGTAGCGGTGCCCCGTGCGCAAAGAGTACTATAAGATACCGCCGTGCGGTAAGGCAGTTTACGCGCCTGTCCGCGCAGATCATTTATTTTGACGGATTATTTTGTAAATGAGAACCTGCTACCATGGCAAAGTAAATATGCTTAAAAATAAATATATGTCGGAGATGACATCATAAAGCATAGAATTGTGACGGCACGGTTGGCGCAGTGGTTAAGCGATTGCCTGCTGCGCTGCGTGTCGCGGGTTCGATTCCCGCATGGAACTAATATTTGTATCACCTACAAGTAGTCGGTTGTTCCGGGTCTGGCTGTTGGTGTATGTGTGCCTATGTATCACAAATAAATATTTCTGATTTCTGATTTCTGTATGTGAGTTTAAATGTTTGTAAACGCTCCCAAGGAGAAATACCTAGTGGGGCAAAGTTTAAAAAAAAAATAGAATTAACACCGGATGAACGAAATATTGTGGATCAGAATGTTGGGCTACAAAAGGGATAAATGAAATGTGTGGAAAAAACCGCGTCTGGAAAGTTTTGAGAATGTATACCAGTAGGGAAACACCAAAGAAACGACTACCGAGATGTCGACTAATAGAGAAGTATGAAAGAAAAAGATATTTTGCGCTCACTCCAAATAGATTGGGATAGGAACGCTATCAAAAGATTCTTTATAAACTTACGTTAAGCAGACCAGAATTAAAAAAATAATGCAAAAGCAAAAAGCCACTGCGTAGAAGCAAAGACAATTTGTATCCCACTAGAATTATAATACCACTGTTTAATATCCGAACGTGAATTTTCCCGCGTATTTGCTGTTTGCACAATCTGTTGTCAACAAGTGTCACAAATTCACATTCCAATTTAATACAATCAATCCGAAAACGTCGGTCGTTAGTTTCAACTTTTTTAAATTGTTTCGATCGAGTGCATAAAAACCATCGGAAACGTCTCTTCAAATTAAATCGTACAACAATTTAATAATCATAACATGCCTGTGAAGCCAGTGAACAGAAGTGGTGAGTACTATTCTAGTATAAAATGTCTCGTTTAAGATTTCGGTTCGGCGTCATTTGAATCATAGGAAAACTTATTAAGAACAATCTTTACAGATAACAGCCCAGCTAGGATGAGGGCAAAGACCAAAACTCGCAGTTCTCGCGCAGGTTTAAAACTACCCGTGGGCAGAATCCACAGGATTCTCAAAAACGGCAACTATTCAGCTCGTACTGGTGAAGGCGCGGCCGTGTACTTGACTGCAGTGCTTGAGTACTTAGCTGCTGAGATATTAGAGTTAGCTGCAAAAGCTGCTGAAGATAATCACAGAACCAGGTGAGTTTGCATAAAATGTTGTGAACCTTGCAGCTACCCACATCCATTATTTTAAATTTGCTTGGGGGGCAAAAAGTTCCACTCTGTGGCAGTACATACTTTGAATGGTTCTAATTTCTAAACATTTTGAGCATTCATTGGTGGAATATCCATACACTTTTAAAGAAACTATTTGAAGCATTGAAACAAACATTTTACTCAGAATACCTACCTTTTGTTTAAAATAATGTTTTTATGATTTTTGCTAACTGTAGACAGAGTAGATAAATAACTACCAACTAATATTATTGATTTAATAGAAAGTATTGTTTATATGTTTCTAGAATTTCACCTCGGCACATTTTACTGGCTGTCCGCAATGACGAAGAACTATCCAAAATGCTGGAAGGTGTGACCATATCACAGGGCGGTGTGATACCACATATTGAACAAAAGCTCCTACCAAAGAAGACTATGAAGAGTCAACAAACCACTAATAGTTCATCACAAGAATACTAATGACAATATTCCAAGTTGATTAAATGATTTTGTCAATCAAGACGGAATTGACCTCTAAAATAGAAAGAACATCATTCTATATACTGTACAGAATGTAAGTGTAACCTCACTAGGTCCCTAATTTGTTAAGTTTGAGTAGGCTGGCTTCTAAAGCTAATCATGTTAAAATACCCCCTAATTATAATAAGTAAATTGTTGGAAGATGCATAATAAGTAAATTGTTGGAAGATGCTTATCGTTTTTCATGATAAGTTTAAGTTGTAATGGTTATTTTTGAATAATAAAATTTAAAAAAATGATGAAAGCCTGTCACCATTTTCAATCATATCCTTTTGCAGGCCCTTCACACGATTCAACACGAGTTTACACCTACACAATAAATAACTAGCATTACACCTGTATGTGTCCGTTTCAATGGCGCGGCCACGACGTTTTTTTTAAAAAAAAACCATGCTAATATTTTGTAACAATTTGTAAAAGTTGATTCCCAAAACCATAAATTTGTCAAAGCTATGGTTAAAAAGTTATAAGGGTTTGAACGTGGCCGCGCCATTGAAACGCGGCGAACCGCGCGGCCACGGAGATCTTTAAAACTAAGCATTGCAGAGACCTGAAATTTAGGTACCTAATTAACAGATTGAATTTGTAAAAATATAGGGTAAATTCCTGGTTTTATATTTTAGGAGCTACAAGACTTAAAACCTCATGGCCGCGCCGTCGAAACGGTGTGAAACACGTTACGTGGCCGCGCGGTTCGCCGCGTTTCAATGGCGCGGCCACGTTCAAACCCTTATAACTTTTTAACCATAGCTTTGACAAATTTATGGTTTTGGGAATCAACTTTTACAAATTGTTACAAAATATTGGCATGGTTTTTTTTTAAAAAAAACGTCGTGGCCGCGCCATTGAAACGGACACCACCTATATTCAATGAAGTATGTTATGTCCCACTAGCTGTGCCCCGCGGTTTCATCCGCATAATCAAAAGTAATTTATTCTTAGGCTGAGAATCAGCAATTTTCGAATATCAAAATTACAAAAGACCCCCAAAAATGCCCCTTTGAGATATACATGTGGCCCTGCTGGGGAGACTCCAGATCGGCCACCCATAAACCCATCTTTTGAACCAGTGACCGACAAATTCTTATATGTATTTGGCGTCAAAATTCGACAATTTTTTGTGTTATCAAAATTAAAATCCCTGATGGTGGGCCTGCCAGTCAGTGACACTCAGCTACGTCCATATCAAATTTTATCAAAATTGGCCCAGCCGTTTGAGCGCGAAGAAGTAACAAACAAACATACAAACACTGAGTGTGTTTATCTTACAAACTTTCGCCTTTATTATATTAGTGTGATAAATGAAAAACAACTTCAACCAGTCTTGTAAATGACATGTAATTTTAAATACTGTAAACAAGAGATCTGTTTTAATTCCATTATATTAGGTAGGTACAATGTTTATAAACTTACACACAGATTTACTATAGAAAATCAAAAAATACATCTATTTCGTACTAAAAACGTCACATAATTCTGAATATTCTTTTAACACGTAGTTTAACAACTTTACTTCTAAGATATTTTTGAGACTATTACAACCCAGAAACGTGATATAAAGTGAATTTCACTTACAGTATCTATTTTCAATCAGGTTCCAACATTACAAAATTAGCTATGTCTGTGCGTTGTTGGTTGTATATAAAAAATCTTGCCGAAATTTAAAAAAGTGGAGAATTATTGAAGTTTATTTCTAAAAGCTGAACATAATAATAACTTCTGAAATGGTAATTTTTACTACTACTAGATTCGAATTCAAAGGAATCTGAAATATCAATATTAAAAAAAGCCTTTAAACATGATTATACTTTGTACATACTTGACCAAAGTGACTGAAATGATTGATTTAACAATTTAAAAAATAATAGTATAATTGTTTAAACTGGCTCATGATTACTGTACAAGTGAAACTCACTTTATATAACACAAATAAAATTAATGTAACAAAATAATCATAAGACTACAATTAAAATATACAATGATGTCTGATCATACAATTTAATACAAATTAATATAATTTATATCAAAGGAACATTGGGTATAGCATAACTACGTACCTAGGGCACATACAAAAAATACTACAATTATTGTACCTATCTAAAAACTATGAATAATGTTAAAAACGAATACTTTATAAAATACCAAACTAAATGTAAATGTAGCACATCAAAAAATATACAAGAAAATCTTTTATTTAATAAATGCAATTTCATTGATCTGAAGTGTGTAACTTTAAATAAATGTCGAGTCAATTCAGCGTCGAACTTGAACAGCTAACTTAAGTGTCATATAAACTGGGCTTAGAGAATTCAACAACATCAATTTATTTATCTTTACCACTGCAACGCGTTAACCCAACGAATGAGACTAGAAGTGGCAGTTCCGCTACTGGTAACTACTCGTCACTTCTAAGTCCTCACTTTCGGTCAACGGGCAGTAATTCTCAACATTTATCAAAACTACCTAGTTATAATAACTTAATTCGAGGTGGACTGCTGATACCGCGGGATGTTCACATAGATTAAACGACAAAAATAGCAACAATTTAATTGATGCTTTCATCAAATGTAACTGTAGTCCACCAGAAATATGTGTAGAGAAGTCATATTTATGAACAGTTAAGCTTTATATAACATTGAGACGTATTAAAATGACAAGATCTATAACTGCGTGTGGCGAGGGGTCAAACTGAGATCTCTACCTCTGGTCAGTAATTAAATAAACGTATACATAATATAATAACTAGTAAACATAAAACTTAAATAATATACAAGAACCAAAGGATTGCACAAAGGTAATGACTTATTATGTACCTACAGACTGAATTATGTTACTGACTAACCAACCATATAAAATCTACTTTATTTGCGATTCTTTACTAGATTTAAGTTCAAAACGCGAATGTTGTTCGTGTATAGGTAAAAAAGTAATAAGACATGTTTAAGTGACATCGAGTTTGATCAATCACCACGACCGAGTAGCTAGCTTCAGTCAAACGAGCGCAAAGACGGATCACAATCAATCTAGTAATTCAATATATCGAGGCCTGCCTCATTTTACTCTAAAAGATAAAATGTTGTAAACAATCAAAACTGATAAACTGGTTGATATTTTGTCTCTCTAAAATATGCCTAAAAACAGTCAACTGCAAATCCCGTCAAAAGTTCCGAAAGATCAGTCTTCTTCACGATGTGACAAAACAAACTCTATGAAAATTACTTCTGTCTAGTATACACAATGCTGTCCTTATTTCTGGATTGATAGAAATCTTCGTGTGCGCTTTCGTTACTTAGCTCTGTCGATGCGACTTATTCAGTCAGTGTTAAGATAATGAAGCATCATTTGGCAGTGTTTGGTAACGTCTACACTACAGGCATTGAAATTGAAAAAAAAATGTGTTAATAAATTCTGAGATCATTGTCAAAGAGATAAAACGAGCTGAACATTTTTTTTACTCGTAATTGGTCACTTTGAGAATTTAATTTTTATACATATATTATAATGAGCAAAATTCAAACTCTCATTACAATATTTAATTTAAAGAATAAAAATACATAATAACCCACTGCATTTTAGAATTCAAACACTCCATGAACTTATCATTCTAAATAGCATTAGTGAGAAAAGTGATAAACTAGTGTTGTTCGTATATTTGGGACATCAATGCCCACTAACGCCACCTAGGGACACTTCGCTCTCTCACAACAACAAATAGTTGGCCACGGGAAACATGCTGCTCAAGACATACTTTGAATTCCCATTCAGTGATTGTGAAGTGTAACAAGCTCAGGATTTAAATATAGTAAATTGGCAACAATGAAAAATATAGCATTATATAAAAATTATTAATAATATAGAATAGTTTGTTTGTTCAAATTAGGCTAATGTCTGTATAAATAACTTTGTTCTTGCAATACCAAGAAATCTAAATATATTTTCAAGATTTAGTAATTTACTAGAAGATGCTTCAAGAGTATGTAAGGGAGCGAACCTAAAGCTTGGGCCAATGATAAATCAGTCTTTAGTAACGAGAGTAACATCAATCGGCCTAGTTTGAACGAACGCAACGCGAGCGGTACCAGCGCTCATCAACATTAGATAAATACACAACCATATAAAACGCACTCATACACAGAAGCAAGTTGTATACTTTGTATTGCTGTATTGTCGTGTGATTCGCTCTTAATATGAACTAAATGCTATACTTTGCATCTACCCATCATTATACCAGCCTTCTACATGGGGATCGGTAGTTTAACCAGATTAAGCTTCATTCCAATATTTTATACGATACTGCCATATTTATATATAAACGGTAGAGACAAAACATAGCTGATTCACATTTATACAATATTTTAGAGAGATGAAAAAACATTCATATTTTTCATGCACACTTTTAGTTGCGATTTCCCATAAAAAACGTTTTACACTAACTACCTTAAAAACGTGTGACAGACAATTTTGGCTGGACTGGTTTATTGAAGTGACCTAAAAAACTAACAAGACAAACTCATCAAATGCAAGCCATGCATACATATCTCATACTAAAACATACTATTTTTTTAAACATCATAAAATAATAGTTATAATATTGCTCCGCCTAAATTGCTAGTGTTACATTATTTCGCCCTGACGTTACATCCTACAATCGCCTTCTAGTTACATTTTGAGTATAGAAGTTCTTCGTAGATCTATCAAAATGAAACCAATTGCGATAGCAAGAGTCTCGTATATGAGGGGACATAGACAAACAAGCGATTACATAATTCAACGTCAACTGCCATAAAAAATGTTTGTAAAAGCTTATTTTATGAGCTTATTGAGCTGAGAGCACTTGTGTTATTATCACATATATTCTTATCAGTCGAATGCAGAACTAGTTTCTGCATTGGGTCTATAATTATTTTAGAATTTTCTTCGTTCGAATTTTGTTCTTTGTTCATACTGTCTTCTTCTTCGGGTACGTCTGTTTCGTTCACCGTTTTATTGTCAAAATACGGGAAGAAATCATAGTGAGATTTACCGTTGCTAATCTTAGATTTTTCTTTGATACATCGTTTTTTTTCGTCGTTTTTTATCGTGGATATGTTGCGTTTTGAAAATTCGTCCCAGCCCTCTGTCGTCTTGCCGTGCATGGGATTCCAGTCTTTTCTGAAGGAGCTTGAGGGTTTCATTTCGTTTGAGGAGAACTTTTGTTGGATGTCGTTGATTTGGTTGTGGTTTTCTCGAGTGGATACTATTTGGCCGTAGACTGGCGTACAGTATGTTGTGTCTGGTGTGTTACCAGTTTTGTTATCTCTGTTTGAGTGGCTCTGGTTAATTTGACAGTTGTTCATACCTGAGTCAAACTCTGACTTTTGTCCAGCATTGAGAAGTATTTGCTTAGAGGATTTCACAGGTTTCTTTTCGCCATGAGGTCCTCTGTGTGGAGAGCCACCCTGCTTCATTTGACTGTTGTCATCTTCATTCATATTGTCTTCACCAATGCCGTCTATGTCGTAAACCTGAAAACATACATGTGTTGTTGTGATAAATAACTGTGATATTATCCTTTATGCAGTGATTTGCAATTTCAACTGTATCATTTGATACACGCGCATCAGCTAATTAGCTGCTAGTGTGTCTAACCAAATAATAACCCCACCGCCATATCTTTACGTTGACGTCGTGGCGGGGCTTGCGCGCTCCGTACTCTAGGCGTGTGCCAGAAGAGTTTACTTTGCCAGAACGGGTGTAGGTCACAGGAGTACAGAAACCCGCAGGGTAGCATGTGGCGAGCTATTGGACAGTAGCGACCCCACAGACTTTATCTCCTGAGAGAAGTCTTGTTTCTCACCTCTGGTTTGCCTTTATTAGCCAGCTGGAGTGAACAATGATGAGGAACAGAGCTCCCACCTCATTTTTTCTGTGCAATTTACTAATTAATTAATTAAATTAAGTAATTTATAAAACATTGGTCAGGTAGGGGCTGTCCTAAATAACCAGTTCACTTTAGCCACCCAAACCTATAATCCATATCCTGCAATATTCCTACACCAACCGGGTGCACTTGCGTAGTGTGACAGGGATAGTCGTCAGTTGGTGCCTCATTTCGTTAAAAACGTCAAACAGGCCTCTGTGAGTTGGCTTTGGCCCCTCGTACGCCTTCCAAAGGTCCGGGACCCGTGTCCCGAGAAATGTCAAAAGGCATAAAAAATAATAATTTATTCAGTTGGTTAGCATGATCAAAGTAAAAGTCTACAGAAAAAACAGATTCTAGCACTAATATTGAAACAGCTGTTACATCCATTGACTTATGATTCGGATTAAAACCAAAGCACCAACCTTATACATAACATCCTGGTTCATTCCCTTCTCCCGTTCCCTCTTGTTCTGTACAGCGAGCCACACATCCTTCAGTTCTCCGGCTAGGTCTCTATCTTTCATGATGATGGGACTTCTTGCTAGCACTAACCCAGGGTTCATGGCCTCCACAAAGTCACAGAGAAGACTCACTAGGGCTTCACGATCCTGGAATGACATTAGGAAGTAGTATAAAAAAAATATTTGAGCAAGAAGTTTGGATTGAAGTTTGGAATGGCTATCATAATTATGTCCAATTGCAAAATAAAATATTTTGGAAAAATATGCACAACATTGCCAACATAGATCTAAGTTATTAGACAATTCAATTTCAATCGGACTCAAGCTATAAACAAGTTTAAATGACTTTAATTAAAAGGAACCACATATGGAAAATTTATTAGCCAATAAACTGACTTGTGTAAATTTATTTTCAAATCAATACTGCTTTATGTTTGTTTGTGTGATGTGATAAGAAACTTATCATATCAGTCATAAACACTACCATAAACACAAACAAACAACTTTCAAGTGCAATCAATCTAGATAACGAATCCAATACAAAAACAGACATAAAAATACAATGGTAACCCTTTTTGGTACATCAAAGTACAGAACTGTATTAACAGCTTTACAGCCTGTCATATTAATATTAACCATATAGTCCCTCAAGGTTTAGACTGAAACCTGAAGCCTGAAAGTCAGAGTGTTAACAAGGGATATTGTTACCCAGTACATAGTGTAACATACTGGTATTTAGCTGCATCTTGTTAGACTGGAAGCCAATCTCAATATAGATGAGGAAAAGAAGATATTATGTCTATTCCCTCAAGGTTTAGGCAAAGGTTTTACTTAAACTGCATGCTGAAAAAAACGTAATTTAATACCCCATAGAACATGGTAGGACGAACTGGAGAAAACAAACAACGGTCCATTTTAGCCCTAGATCGAAAGAGCTGGAAGTCATGGGGAGAGGCCTTTGCCCACCAGTAGGATAGTGTAGGCTAACAGTTACAACATTATTATGTGTAATAGAGTAATCTAATAAGTATAGAATGAAAGTTGTTTCAAGTCTTCTACTTACTGTAGAGCTGGTAGCATTTTTTCCATTAGCTTTGAGTATGTCTGGGTTGACCATCACAGCAAACACTATCATTGGAGGCCTGCCAGCATTCGGGCCATAGTTCTGCGGCACCTGGAATAATGAACCATTCAGTATTATTAACACTGTGGTAAAAAGCTGTCATTTTTTTAAAACAGAGTCGATAAATCTAAAATGGTGGTGGCACACTGTTTTTTACAGATTTTTCTATTATTCTTGTATTCTGAAATAAAATAGAAATCAAATCAAATGAAAAAAAAAATGAAAAAAATCAAATCAATAAAAAAAATCATGAAATCTGTTTGTTGTTGTGTATGCATCAAGAAACTGGCCGAATTTTATTATTACTAGGTGCTAGTTAAGCTTTATAGTTATTTACTATTACTTTAATACTACTAAAAGTGAATTGTTTGTATACTTTGTATTCACAGCATGTTTTTAATAAAATTAAGCTAACTCGACAGTGTCTAAATATCTTATCAAGTCTCGTTAAGAAACTGGAGCGGAAAAATTGTGCTACATAACCGATAGTCAGTATTTACAAGCAGTAATGGATCGTCGAAAATATGTAAATGAAACACCAACCTGCATTCCTCCATACAAAGGAATAGGATCGGAATACTGTTTAGGGTTCGCTATTTTCTGCCATCCCAACACATTTATGTACAGTTTCTCCATAGTGCCCTTTATAGTATCCTGGATACACATGTGCGGCTGCGGAGGATTTTTAAACTGACGAAAAGCTCTTGAACCTCTTCCATATTGCGCCGGCACCACTCTCTCTGGAGGATTCTGATTTTCCATAGCAACACGGCTTTAAACACCAGCACTTGCAGATATTTACGGAAGAATCACAAAACATTCACCACAATAAAATCCAATAACCAATAGTGACATTTCTAACAGGCCTGCCCGACATCGAAGTTTATTGAACTCTCGCCGCGTCCAATCGTGTTTAATTTACTCTTACTGTACTTGATCACTCAATACTAGGTTTATTTGTGTATATGTTTATTTTAATTAAGCTCCTACATATAAATGTTAACTCAAAGCTCGTAAGTGTAAAGAAAGAAATCAAAAGAAAGAGCCTCCGTGAAAGAGAAAGACGGCCTTTGTTTTTTTTTTAATTTTCCGGGCGGCTGGGCTACCAGTTTTCATCAAAACCGGCTCAAAAAACCGTAACATAAAATAACAATAGCGCTCAAATCACATTACACTTGTATCAGTCGGTTTTCTTTAATAAAACTGCATTTTATTTAGGTTTTGAATTGTTTTTACATTTTTTACTGTACATACCAACAAATAGTTTTGGCTCAGGTTTTAAAATTCGAGTTCTTAAGTTAAATGCTAGATGGCGCTTTGATCATTCCCTGTGTGAAAATGCTTTAATTTCTGATTCATAATAATAAAACGTGTCCTGTCGGGGGACTCGCATGTCCTAGAACCAAAAATTCGATTAAAAGATATGTGACAGTCATTTATTCTACTAACTCGCACTGGGCCTGCGTGGTAGATTATAGCCCCTTCCCTCTTGAAGAGAGGAGGCACAGAGCACTTTATAATACGGAGAGGAGGCCTGTGTCTCAGCAGTGGGAACAATATAGGTTGATTATGAAAAGAAAAGAAAGAAAATGCATTTATTTTTTGGTCGGGTTACCCCTTCCGCTACGAAGATCCTTACGCGAAACTCGCACGAACACACACACTTTTCTCTCTCTCTCTGTTTCTTTGTATTATATAATACAAAGAAACACAGAGAGAGTCGCATAGAGGGGGCTTAACACTAAGACTAAGGAAACCTTAGTCTGAGGGCATAACACCACCAACACGGCAACACCAACACTTTTATGACGATTTCTACCTGCCAGTCAACTCCTACCGCAAACTACGTTAAGGCACTTCGTTCCTTGTCTACATATAGTATTAATACACTGTCCATGTTCTGCACTAGTCGTGCACCAACCGGAGGTTGTCCTTGGGTGTACTTGCTTAGTGTATACAGTTGTTTGGTATCTCATTCTGTTTTTAAAATATCTTAAGGACCTCTGCGAGAAGTGTTTTCGTCACCTATCCCGCAGTGTTTGAAGACTAAGGTCTTCAATCAGCGCGTCCTGCCCGTCATGATGTATGGTGCCGAAACGTGGACACTAACGGTTGGGCTGGTCTACAAATTTTAGGACGCTCAGCGCGCTATGGAGCCAGCTATGCTCGGAGTCACTTTGAAGGATAAAATCAGGACTGAAATTATCCGGAAAAGAACCGGAGTTACCGACATAGCTTGCAGATAAAGTGGCAGTGGGCTGGCCATGTTTGTCGAAGGACCGATGGCTGGTCTGGTGAGCAGACGACTTCTGGAGTAGAGACCACGTATCGGCAAGTGTGGGACGCTTCCCAGCTAGATAGACGGATGACCTAAAGAAGGTGGCTGAGACAGATTGGATGCGGAAGGCGGAGGACAGGGTGTTGTGGCGCAGCCTGGGAGAGGCCTATGTCCAGCAGTGGACTGCAATGGGCTGAGTTGACATTGATTGAGTATTAACGCCCGATATCGGCGTATGTTCGTGAGGAATAAGCCCAAGTCCTAAGAAATATCCTTTCTTGGCCATAGTGAGGCAGTGGCACCTGCCTGCCTGAATAATGATAGCAACAAACCTCATTTACTCATCTGTCTGCGAAGTGTAGTGAATAAGATGTTTTGATGTTTTCTTTTAAAAAACCGAGAAAGGGTTGAAGCCGAATCAACACATGGATAAAGTGTATTGAAAAATGTCTAAATTAAGGTTGACACGCCACTAAAAATTAACCGTTGGTGATAAATTGACCGAAGGACTGAGCTTAAGGAAGAAATCGCATTATTGTTTCCGTGTGTATAAACACACTGAAACAATAATGCGATTTCATCCTGAGTTTGATCCATGCGTTGCTAAGATGCACCTGAGTACAGATTAAGAGCATCCCAACTCCCAACTCCTGCCCACGAGACTGGGATGGTGGATAAATGGCATTACGTTTGTAGATATAAAAAAAAACAAAATAAAATCAGTTTATATCTTTTATTTTCTAAATATTATTTGCGGAAAACTATTAATATTACAATAACAGATCTTTCACTTGTCAATGCACTACTCTAAAAGCGGAACTACTGGTTTTTTTCTGCAACTATAGAAAAATACCTAATTCTAAAGAATATAACCCACTAAGTAGTTAAGTACTATACTTCTGGTTTTTATTTCCTCAGCAATGTATAATAACTATAAGCACCTTTCAGTATCTGAAAAGTAAAAATACATGATAAGTCACAGATTTATAATACACTACATGACTACATAGTCCTAAAGAACATGCCAAAGATATCTATTTCACTTCCTCATTTTACCAATAAAGCCCTATGCAAGTTAAATAAGACAGTCGGTCGTTGCAACCAGTGATGGCATTGTCATGCCTACGCCCACATAATGATGTAAGGCTGCGTGTTTAACGGACGCACAAGAAAGACTTATGCATTAATTTGGGACTGAACGACAAGGATACGTGTCACTGTTAACAATAATTGATTTATCCAAACAACTCCTCGCAGGAGTGCCAGAGACTCCTCCTATGTGCGAATAAATTATACGTTTCTCGCAATTGCCAGTGATCTAGGCTGATTTGGGGCTCTCACCGTTCGTTTCGACTGCATTCGCTGTTGTGCATGCACCCTAAGTTTACTCACATTAATGAAGGTCGGCAAAGTAAGGTAAGCGAAGGGCCCTGCAGTAAACATATTCGTAATGCGGAGCTGTCCTGATAGAGATAACACGTCTTTTTTTTGTTTGTAGCTTGCCATGTACCAGTTACTTTCAAATGGTCCTGATGTCATGTTCTCATTCTGAAATTTTTTGAAAAAGAATTGAAGAAGAAGAAAGAATTGAATAATTTTGGGTTTGATTTTGGGAATTTTGGGTAATCCGGGCCAACATCTATTCAAATAAATGCAACAATACCCACGTACACTACTGAACGAGCGTTAGTGTTAGTGATAATTATATTTTTGTACTTAACTGTTTACCTAAATAAATTGTTGTTAAAAAATGTGACTCACTTTGATCAAAACGTCATTACTATGCCAGCAGAAAAGGAAAAGTTGTGCGATTCCAAATACTAAATACTCGGCCATCAATAGCTTCTGTGCGGCGTTTTGTGCGGACTGTGGAAAATAAACATGAATATTAGCATTATCTTTACACCTTATTATGCCATTTTTCCTATTAACACTATTTCAAAACCTCATCGGGTTGTACCTTACGTAGGTAACCCCCGCTGTCCGAACCATCAACACTAAATTTTATTTATAGGTAGAATATTGAAGGTTTTCCTAGAAAACTTACAGTTAGTTGGTAGGCGCTCGCACAAAGCATCAACGAACACATGACCATGTAAAAGAACATGACAGGCGACAAAAGGGAATTAAATAATCTCGAATACCTAAAACAAAAGATCAATATTACAGGAATTAGTATAAGAGGGCGTTCAAAATTATTGTTTTGTTTTTTAAACAGTCTGCATGGCGTTCTTTATTATTTCGTAGTGGTTGCGCGCGTTCAATATTTTATCGATAAAATTTTAAAACTGCGTAGTTTTAGCTAGAAATAATGTATCTAACCAGACTTTTCACATATTTATGACTACCTATGTGATATATTTTGTAATTAGTATGCTAATTAAACAATTAGAACATAGCGTACGCTTAGCCTAGCGAAAAGAATTTCTACGCACCAAAAACGTAGGTAAAGAAGTTTGAAATTACCTATAGCAGGTATTCTACATTGTTTCTGCTGTTAAACTTAATAATTGTAACAAAAAAAATTCAGCCTTATAATATAAAGTTGAAGTGTTATTCATTTGGTACAGTATAGAGACATTCGAGAGAGGACACAAGAGAGGTAGGTCCCTATTGAAGCTATAGGCATTCCAATTTTAATGTTATATTGAAAACGAATAACACAATTTAATAGCTCATCCCTGAGAGGTTAACGTAACGTAAGACCAATATTTGTACACTTAATTTGCAATAAACGTTTTGACTTTGACTTTTATTGCCGACCGGTTATATCAGACATTTTTACATACAGAAAATAGACCCCTAGCTAGCCTAGCCTAGCTGTTCATGTTTACCTCTTCATTATTTTTGCAGATTGTTTTGTTTCATTCAAAGATGAAACAAAACACAACAACAACAACATCTCACAACAGTGTGTGAGATGGAACATGTGAAAGACATTAGGGTTAAGAAAGAAGTCAATTCTGATATGACGGCTAATAGAGAAGTGTGGAGGGAAGATACATGCTGCGCCTTGCTTAAATAAATTGGGATAAGGGCAGGGGTATAGTGAATATACTGGTACAGGTTTCAAGCGATTGATATTTGGACTACAATAATCATATTGGTTCAGTTTGCTATCTGTTGTTGTTGTTATTAGCTAGATTGGCTGACGTGAAGCGTGGATGCGGAAGTCGGGAAGTTGGGTATTATTGCTCAAATTGAGAGAGGTCTAACTTCAGATTGTGATGGGTTGAGTTGATGGCATACTAGTAACTAATACCACCTTTTCAGCACCCTTGAAAACACAGAGAGTACACAGTTTTCTTAAAGCGTTGGTGTTTTAAACTATATATTCGTATCATTGCGTATTGCGTATCCACTTTAGTTGGATTTATCTACGGTTCGATTTGTAAGTGCCACTACGTGCCAGTATGACATTCACCAAAAGAGATTCGGTAAATATTGACAATCTTATTTATGGATACAATAAACATTTCCTGTCCTGCTTATCTAATGTAGATTATAAATGATTTTATTTTGTAAGTAGGTTTGAACAAACACTTTTACACGTCAATCATATTTTAAAACTAGATGAGGTCGGCGTTTCCTATCTGACTAGTCTGAGAAGAAAGGCCGAAACAAACTCAGACGTCACAGTCTCGTTTAAAGTCCAGACATAATCTTGGTCAGACCATGTAGATTAATGTCTGAGATGGTTTTTTTGAGGAAAGAACTAAACAGTTTGAGAGGACCTGTCC
The DNA here is from genome assembly GCA_945859715.1 of Apamea sordens. Classification (NCBI taxonomy): domain Eukaryota; kingdom Metazoa; phylum Arthropoda; class Insecta; order Lepidoptera; family Noctuidae; genus Apamea; species Apamea sordens. Next base: position 22,107,962 of record OX243990.1, on the reverse strand, counting down.
AGTCAGTGCACGCATTTGTCAGAAATTTTGCAGCTCAACACAACACTTAAGGAGCTCGATGATACGACGAACAATACCAGATGATACGTAACTTTAATTAAAGCTTAGTACAGTTTGAGAAATACAGTCACAACTTGATTTTAGTCGACTGGCTTGCTTAATAGGACATATCAAATCTAATAGGGAAATCAGCGCCTAAAACGGAGTCAGCTAATGCAACGTCGCCGGTCAAAATCTTAAAAAGTCGCATCAATGAACCATTTCCACTGACAGAGTTTTGCTAAATAGAATGGTAGAAGTTTCGTTACTTCTTATGTACAGACGCCAGCACATCAAGCTACTACAATCTGTCAGATTTCTTTAATAGATTTTCGACTTTATTACTTAAGCATTAGGTTCAATGTTGATTGGGAAAATCTGACAGTTTTGGGTAGGTTGACCTGCTGGCGTCCGTACTCAGCAGTGAGTGAAACCAGGCTGCCAATGATGATGATGGACCAGTTGACTGTAAAGTTTTTCTTAAGTTTTGTTTGAAATTAATTGAAATGTTTATCTCTGTAAGTAAATCTTGACACATTTATAAGTCAACTTGGTCAAAATTTTAAAACTAGATGACGCCGGTATTTCCTAGCAGACTGAGATCCAAAGAAGAATAGCCGAAACAAACTCATGGTCATGGTCTCTTCTAAAAATTTTAGTTGCACAATCAATCACAAATTTCAAATCACCTATCAATAGTTCGTAATCAACCGATAGTTCTTGAAGTAGGTACACTTTCATGGCTATTCATGTTGGGTTGTTATCTATACGTACTTATATAGCAAAGTTAAAAGAAGCCTTCTTTGACATGACAAGAGGCGTTTGTCGTGCCGTGGAACTTGTATGAAGCTGGCCCAGGATTCAGGCTCATGAGACGAAATTGGCACAAGAAAAGAGAGGCCTATCTTTTCTTGTGCCAATTCCGTCTCATGAGCCTGAATCCTGGGCAGCTGGTTTGGGTGTAGTCGGGCTGTAGTAGTAGTATCATTTATGTAATACATACATGACTCATGAGTAGGAAAATAATTGGAATAGTTAAATCTACTTAGCTTAGGCAATAATATCTTGCTCTTCGTGTGTCCCTCTTTTAGCTACGTAAATATACTTAGATTACGGCTGAGTGATATAAAAACTAGGCAAGCAAATCTACATAGTTAGCCTAAAATCTTTCAGATTTTTATGCACATTAATTCTAAGGCGTTACTTAATAACGGAATGCTCTACTTAAGTACCTAGTGCTAAAATGAAATCACAGTCACAAAAAAAGCTGTATGATAATAATATTTCAAAATGAGTATTAAATTCAATTCTAAAATACTTTACGAAAATGAATAACACTTGTCTATAGATTCCTCATTAAATTAGGTATGTCAAATATAAATAACTCACTTTAACATCGTGATGTGTATGTCGTGAAGCTGTCGCACCATTTCCGTACATTTCTTATCGCTGATCACAACTCCAGAGGATCCAAACATTTGCTTGCATCTTTCCCGCAGCAGATCAAGTTTCCCACCAAAGAACACCATGACTACCACGATACATGTGTCATAAGCAGCCATGATTAAAGCACCATAAGCACATAGGAGTGTATGCCAGGCTACTGTGATCCAAGAACCTGGTGAATGATACTTATCAAACGGCATCCAAGAACTGAAGATGTGCGGAAAGGGTTCAGTCCCATTTCGCATATTTTCTCTAAAGGTAGCTGACGTAAGATATCTCATAAGTGGTGTAAGGGTTGTTGTCAAGAATGTTGTAAAGACTAAAACCCAATAGAAGTATGAGAGGCGACGGCAGTATCTCGTATAAGTTTCGACTAGCGTAGTCTTAACTCTATCTCCACTAAGTCTTTCGAATATATCAGCTTCTGTGACGTAGTCCAAAACTTCGCGCCAATGTTTTTGCCAGAAGATGAAGGAGTGCACTTTCACGATACAAACAACGCTTAACATGGAAATCTTCATGTTAGTCAACACGAGATCCAAATCCGATCTAATTACGTACAGCTCCATGTATTGCGTAATCACGAAAAACGCTACTATCTCGTGTGTTATAATGTAGATTATTTTACGCAGTGTGCCTTTTGGTAACAATAATCCCGCGTTCTTTATAATCCAGTAGTTTGGACCTAAGAATGGCCGATCCGGGTCCTCTAAGCTTTGAAGAATCGAATTCATTTTGACTAAGTAAAAGATCTTATCGAAGTGGTGATGAATTGATTTGTGTCTGATATTTATACCGATACGGTGCTGTAGTAGCCCGCGACCCCTGCGACCCCATGCTAGGGAAAATCACAGCATGTATTATCAATACGTTTTTTTTTCGGATTGATTGTATACTCGACCCCATACATTTTTAAGGGTTCAATATTATCTTCATTTAAATGTTTTTCAAATTTGTAGCTCCTCAAGTGTTTTTCACCCCTGTTTTAGCTTATAATGTCAGTAATAAGCTGCTATGGAAATGATTAGAATTCATTTTTAAGTAGGAATTGGATGTGCAATTAATAGGTAGTCAAATTGACTGATTTGAATACTGCTACTTAGTGGGCTTACTTTGTTCAGAAACAAGTCTGTACGTACACACAATTTTGATATCAATCATCAAACAAGTTAAAGAATGAAAAACCCACATACTAACTGTCTTAAGCCATATGTCTGTGTACTGTTTTAAACATATGAGCCCTAAATAGTGGGTATACGAAATACAGGCGTTCGAATTTCGATTGACTCTAAATAATTATTGGTAGTTTTAATTAGTTGCAGATGAATACGCTGCTTTCTATCCCTTTATATGATTTATAAGAAAAACTTAACTAGTATTGCTAACCATTTTATGAGACAATCGGCACCCTAATAGCGTAACACACAATCAATCAGAATTGGTTTCATTTTGACAGTTCAACAACATTCATTGCGTTATTTAAGTGTTGAGAAGACAAATTTTTCGAACTTATGAAGCAATGGATTAGCAATTTGCTTCAAAAAGGTTCAGATTAACATTGATCATGTGTTACTCAATTATGGTGCTGTTCATTAACGTTTATGAACAAAAGTGTGCAAAATTCTAGAAATAAAAATAATTATCGATATCAAATTTTTCATATCCCAACACTAGCTAAGTAATAACAGTCGCACAGTCATATTACATTGTATTCCAAACCGTTAATTTAAATGTCTCTATTATACCCGCTAAATGTGGGCGTGACAGCCGCACCACGGACGCTCCCCAGTAAAAAAAAATAATGAAGCTATCACACATCGGTGCGACAACCCTATTATTATGTGCTGAATAAGTTATAGGAAAAATACGACACGCCAATCATTTGAAAATGTGAACATTTTAAAAATCTTGTTTTAGAATGAGTTAATAACCAGGTTTTAGGGTTCAGTATTGTTGCACGTTATGTTAAGTATGTTTCCATTAAAACCCACTTACTTACATAATTTATTTATTAAACACTTTAAAACTAAAAATTACGATAATTAATCCCGTTTATTTAAAAAAAAAATACTTAAAATGACCCGCTGCCCTAATGAACCCCTTGCCAAAAAGCGCAACGATTGTCGGACTGCCACGCGAGGGGTTTGTAGCTGTTCAAAACTTCTCGAACTAAAGTTTTTTCGATATGAAACCCATCCTATCAGTGGATTTCTAGGACAAGCATAGTTATTTTGGGCGAAGGTTACCGTTTTTCGGAAAGTTACGGAAACCTGCCCTGCCTACCCCATTCACAATTAAAAAGCCAGTCTAAAAAATAGTTTAAAATTGGTAACATTAAAATGTTACTGTCAATCGAGCTATTGAGATGGAGAATAAAGGCATTCTGAGCATGAAAATGCTGCACTTTATATACAATCTTGATATATCTTATGCTAAAACTCGTCGAATACTCTCTTGGAACGCAGAAAGGTAAAAGGTTGTTTATTTTCGTTTTTTGTTCCGGTATCCCGGTTGAATGAAGTGAATTTATTAAATAATTGATAATTATTAAAATGTGATAGTAATATATTGATATACTCAACTCAACCGATACCAGTGCTGGTATCAGTGTTAGCACGATTTTGTGGGTTTTATGGTATCCATGTTTTACCCCTATAAAAATAACTTTAAATGAAAATTTACAATGGTTAGCTGTGCTGTAGCGAATTGTAAAAACACGTCTGCAAAGATATCTAAAAATAAAGATGGAATTACGTTCCACAGGTAAGCAGTTTTAAAGTTGGTAAGTATTTGGTATTTTTAGTTAGACTAAGATTTGTGGGAATCTGTGATAGTTACCTTTTAAATTAAAATACAGTATAGTATCAAGAGAGTTTCTCAGTCAAGATTTGCCAAATCTTGACTAAAAACAACCACAGATATTTCAGTAAAATCCAAAAATATTCTTTTATAATTTTGCAGATTTCCCCGTGATAAAGGAAGAAGGAAGCAGTGGGAGCTAGCGGTGAACAGAGAAGAGGCGTGGTCTTCAACTCCCTCCAGTGCCGTTTGCTCTGAACACTTTGAAGCTAAGGACTTTTACTTGACAGAGGGTGGACTGAGGCGGTTGTCTGTGGAGGCTGTGCCCACTATTAATATATCTGTGAGTAATTATTAAATCTTTAATCTCTCTGAAGATGGACAAGCAGGGCTAATAGTGATAATAACATGAAAATAAAATCAAGCTTTGTGGTGATCATTTTACTAATTAATTTATTACTACATAATTTAACTTACTGTTCCTGTATTTTATTTCATTTCATTTATTCAATAACAACACATATTGTATGTGAATGTTTACAAATAAAAAAGTTAAAAATAAAATTCTGCCAAAATGATCTTATCACAATAGGTAATTAAAAAATGTCCATAATATTGAATTCATAAAAACAACCTAAATAAGAAACTACATGATAGATGATTTCTTAGATACCTATATCATAATAATAACAAATTCACCAATAATAATATCTGTAGTCGAATAAAATGGAATAATAATTTTAATAATAATTTTTATGGCCATTATCATGTAAAAAATAATAATAACAATGTGGACTCAGCGATCATTGTGCCGATAGTCGTGACAGCCAATGGCTTAATAGCCAAGAGCCTCGACCAACACCTGAGGAGGCTCTCGTTGGGCAGCTGGATCAATGGCTTGATTCAGAAAGCGGTACTTCTGGACACGGCTCGCATTGTCAGGAGGTTCCCCTCTCTGGAGCCCTGACCACCGGTAGCTTGGACCCTGTTCCCGATACCGGTGGGCTACTATTTTTTATATTTTTAAATGTTTTTATACTTTTATATTCTAATATTTAAAAATATAATTGATATGTTTAATTTTAAATAAAGGAAATAACAATGTCAATAATAATTCATAATAATAATAAAAAAACAACTAAAATTAAAATAAACATCTATAGTCAAAAATAAAATCATATTACAAAAAAAAAACCAAAAATGTCAACCAAATTCAAATAATGTTCAATAATGATTTTACCACACTTATATTATTTCTGAGTCATATTTTCATCAACTGAATAGTAGCGTTTTTCCAATCAGATGTCTTTATGTTTATGTTTAAATAGGGTGGTTTTGTACTCTTTGAGGTCTTTAGGTAGGCAATTAAATAATTTGACCGCTTGATATTGCACACAATGTTTCACGATATTTAATTTAGTAAGTATTCATTTTATGCTTTAAGTATTTGTTCCGTGTGCTTTCCCTTTGGTGTCTTTCGTTATTTGTTTCATAATCATTTACCTGTTTTGCCAAGGTGGTCAAAATTGTTAAAATGTATAGGCTTGGTACTGTAAGTATCGATAGATCTTGGAAAAATTTCCGACAAAACTCGGTTTGGGGAATGCAAACTATTGTTCTGATTGCCCTCTTCTGTAATATAAATGCTCTATTAGAGTTATATTTGTAGCTGTTTCCCCATAGTTGAATACTATCTCAATCGTGACTCCACTAGTGCATAGTACACAGATTTTAAAATAGTTAAACTAAGTTCATCCCGTAGGCTCCTGAGGGCATAGCATGCTGATGATATTGACCCATCTATAGCTTTGAGTTCATTTTTCCAATTTAGCAACGAATCAATATAAACTCCTAAAAATTTCACTGAGTCTACAATATTTATTTTGTCTCCATTTAATTTTACATCCAAATTAACCCTTCGCGTGATATAGTCTTAAAAAATATTATGTAGGTTTCTTTTAAATTAACAATTAATTTATTAGCCGTAAACCATAATTGAAAATCCAAAAGAGCCGTGTTTATTGTGTTGCTAAATAATTCTACTGTGGCTTCGCTAACAACAGCATTTGTATCGTCTGAAAACGCTATTAATTTCATATTTGAATTTATTCTTGTTGCTCGGTTATGTCGTTCGTAAAAATTAAGAATAAAATTGGACCTAGTATAGAACCTTGTGGGACACCCGTCAAAACCGTTTTTAACTTTGAATGGTAGACTTCATGAAAATTATCTTGAATTAAATCCTTCAACTCTACATACATTTTCCTATTTGTTAAGTACGAACGAAAAAGCGCCAGAACCTCTTACGCCATAATAGTCCTCATTGTTTTCTAAGAAATGAAAAAGATAGAAATATTAAAAAAAAAAAAACTATAGTATATGTAGTTTCCACACCTTGAAGTTAATTTAATCAATAGCATAATGACAATTGAAGTGATAAGAACTCATATCTGTATTTTTTTTTTTTGCATAATTTACTTTTATGGTTTCAATTTCAAATTTGCATGTTCTAGTCATATGTCTTAGCTACATTTTTAATTGCAAGTATTGCAACAGCATAATTCAAAAGGTAGATATACCTTTTAACTAAAAAACTGAGTCTATGGCATTACCTCCTAACTTTCAAGGGACATGTTTACAACAGTTAGAAGTTATTGGTATTCAAATAATCAATTTATCTTGTCAGTGTTTTTTTCACTTTGTGTAAATTGTTTGAATTTCTTCTCACTTTGCCATTTATAACTGAAAAATAGGAATTTTACTACATCAAAGCATCGTTTTACTCATTCCACCTTATATTCCAGCCATGTCAAGAACTAGAACCAACAATATCACGTGTCCAGCCCATTGACATACAACCAACGGACTCCGAAGAAGTAATCAAACTCAAATACAAGGTCCATAGACTAGAAATAATAGCAGAGACGAGAAAGAGAAGACTGAACCTCATGTGGCAAGGAAAGAGAAGGCTCCGGAAGAAGCTGGAGAGAATGAAATGTTTGATCAAACATTTGATCAAAAATAAAAAGGCTAATGGGGTGATTAGCTGACTCAAATAGTTCTTAAGAATATAATGTTGTGAATCAAGTTTAATCATGTATTTAATTGCTTTTGAGTATTATTTTTATTTAAAAACAAATATGATCTTTATGCTTAAACATTTCCTGTAAGTAGTATTTCTAAATAAGAATTGCCAAAACAATAATCATAAAACGATACTAAGGTAAACTAAAAATATTTAATACTACTCATTTTTTTATATTAGACAAAATAAGAATGAATTCAATCATATTGCATCCTAAAAATAATGGTAGGACATAATAGTTCCTATAGTAATAAAAATATCTGAAAAATACTCAATTTTTATGTTTAAAATACTGGGGTTTTTATTCATAACATAAGATTTACATTATATAAGCTAACATTTAAAATAATAATATGTATGCATGTGCAAAAATAAGCAAAAGAATCATGGGGCATCAACAAATTCGTCCGCATCGTTGTCAACAGGAACAGTGCCTAAAAGGCTGGCAGCATTGCCACGTTGTATGGTGATGCTAATTCTTTGGCCAAGAAACAGGCCCTCTGATCACGTGAAGAGTCGACTAACCGCTTGGCGATATCTCGAAAAACCAAGTGGGCAATCGGACCCCATGGCCATAGTGTTTCAACCTTTGGGGTTGAACATATAACTCCCAATCAGGTTGGAATATTTCCGTCGTTTGAGGTATTCTGCATCAGCAGCAGCCGGAGCGGCTGCTGCTGGTGCACAGCTCACCGTACTAGGAAGATGGGATGGCAAGGGTGTCAACACACGTTGCATCCCACACCAAAAGGTCTGCCTAACTTCCAGGGCATTATGGTTATTCCGTCTGGTCTCTTCCCATCGTAGCGTGCCAGGCCTTTTGGTTGGCACGCCGAATGATGTCGTTAATGCTAGCGTGCCGTGCTATCCGACCTGCGCTCCTACTGCAGGATAGGCTTGTTGTCAAAAAATTAAAGGCCCGTTTTGACATTTACAGTTCTAGAAGTTAACAAAGATCAAATTCGCAAAACACGTATTCGTTTGTATGAAACTGACAGGTGTCAAGAATGCATTCTCAAATGTCAAAACGGGCCTTTTATTTTTTGACAACTTTACTGGTTCTCGAAACGAATCAATAATAAAATAAGTAGGTATTTTTTCTAATTTTCGGAAATCGGCATGTGTGGGACCGCACTGTAACTGCCCTTTTACACACGCATAAAAACGCGGCCGCTTATACGATTCTGTTCTTTGAAAGTGGTGTATTCTGAAATACTGTCAAACTTAAATAACTACAAAAACAAGTATGTACCTATTCATTATTTACCAGGGATCGTAATTTTATTTTATTATAAAATTTAAGTCTTTCATAACAGCCTCCTGAAATTTGACGTACAGCTTTTATTATAGTATATTCAAATGGGGCGTTTGCGTCTTTCTTTTTGGATATTGCGTTTATTGACGCAAATTTAAATTTTGACTAATCCTAACTAATATTATAAATGCGAAATGCGTTTGTTTGTAACGCTTTCACTCTAAAACGGCTGAAAGAATTTGGATAAAAATTTGACACATAGGTAGACCATGACGTGGGGACGGATGTAGGCTAGTTTTCATCATGATCGCAGACGAAGTCGCGGGCAACAGCTAGTATAAATAATAATAATAATTTATTTGGAACACAACCATAAATTACAATGTCTTAATAGCTAGAACACGGACAGTTAATTTTACATAAGTGCATAGCCAGCTGTCTCCCAAATATAATAAGAATGTTGGTTACTTTTAATGTGACTTTCATCGTCAAAATTCGGCTGTAGGTACACTATAGTACCTATCACTAGTATACCTAATGCGGCTCCATTTTACGGAGTGTAAAACAATCTTATTAAAATAAATTATTAGGGGTTAAAGTATGAAATTGCCGATTTGTACTGAAAAATTGAAATTCGTTTTTTTTTTAATTTAACATATTTATTTCATCAAAATAATTACCATTATTATCTATACATTGCTGCCATCTAATAGGAAGGTCATTTATGCCTTTGTGATAGAATTCTCGTGATCAAGATTCGACAAACTGTGTGAAAGCATTTTGTACTGCCTCCTGAGAAGAAAACTTTTTATCACGTAGAAAATCGTCCAAATCACGAAAAAAAATGGTAGTCCGTTGGAGCAAGGTCTGGCGAATACGGAGGGTGACGAATAGTTTCTAATTGCAGTTCCTGTAGATTTAACACGGTTTCTCGTGCTGTATGAAGTCTCGCGTTATCATGGAGCAATAATGGTGAAGATCGATTCATGAGTCGGGGCTGTTTCACTCCTAGTTTTGCTATCATTGTTCGGAGTTCGGCACAGTAGACATCTGCCGTTATTGCTTGAACAGATCGGAGAAAGCTATAGTGAATAACACCTTGCTGAGACCACCAAACAGTTACCATTACCTTTTTATTGGTAAGTTTTGCTTAAGGACACTGTTGCGGCGTTTGACCTGGGGTCAGCCATTGCATTTTTCGCATACGGTTATCGTAAAGAATCCACTTTTCATCACATGTCACAATTCGATCAAATATTCCTTAATTTCTGTCTCGATCCAACAAGGCAACACAAGTTTCAACACGCGTTTCTTTCTGCAGATCAGTCATCATATTTTTTTATTTTATTGATTTGACGTAAATGAGTCAATATTGTTGGTAAGGTAACGTTAAACCATGCCGCTAATTCCTGGGTAGTTTGACTTGGATCGGCTTCCACCATCTCTTTCCATTCATTGTTATTCACCTGTGTGGGCGGTCTTCCACGTGCTTCGTTTTTCAAATGAAAGTTTCCATCACGAAAGCGTTTAAACCAAAATCGCACGTTGTGTTCATTAGCAGTTCCCTCTCCAAACACAACATTGATATTGCGAGCTGTTTCTGCCGCGTTAGTTCCGCGTCGGAACTCTTATTAAAAAATAACGGCAATTTCATACTTTAACCCCTATTATACATTTTTTCATTTCATTTTTTTATTCAATTACAACACATATTGTATCTGAATGTTTACAAATAAAAAGTTCAAAATAAAATTCAGCCAAAATGATCTTAACACAATAGGTAATTAAAAAATGTCCATAATAACAAATTCATAAAAACAACCTAAATAAGAAATCATCTATCATCAAAAATGTCAACACAATAGATATATCTTAGTAATAACAAATTCACCAATAATAATATCTGTAGGTAGTCCAATAATATTAATAAAATGGAATAATAATTTTAATAATATTTTTTTTAATAATAATTTTTATGACATGTAAAAAAAAATAATAATAACAATATTTCATAATAAAAAAAATAAAAAAAACTAAAATTAATAAATATCTATCGTAAAATACAATCATATTAAAAAAAAAATCCTACATACTTAATCCAAAAATTTCAACCAAATTCATATAATGTTCAATAATGATTTTTAACGCCCCACGCAAAAACGACGGGGTGTTATAAGTTTGACGTGTCTCTGTGTGTGGGGGTGTGTCTGTGGCATCGTAGCTCCCGAACGGATGAATTGATTTTGATTTTGTTTTTTTTTGTTTGAAAGGAGAATTTGTCGGGAGTGTTCTTAGCTATGTTTGATGAAAATCGGTCCAAGATGGCCGCCGCCACAAAATAGCGGATTACATATTTTTTCACAACTCCGTCAATATGGGTATCAAATGAAAGGGCTTGACTAGTAGAATACTATACACTATGACAAATATCAAATCCAAGATGGCCACCACCTCAAAATGGCGAATTACAAAAAACCTGATTAAATACCATATTATCTGAATCTTAAAACGCAAGAAAATAAAAGAAATGAAGTAATAAGTAGTCCCTACAAAAAGCATGAAATAAAAAATTTTATAGGGGCACCGCTCTAATTATTCGCCTAACGTTCTATTAAAGTTTAAAATAGTAGCGGTCCCCCGACAGGACAATATTTAATCAAAAAATTTCATACGTACTTACGTAGGGTCATAATTTCAAGGTATTTTTTTCTTTTTATAGGGTTTCACGTTGTCGGGGGTTTTTTAAATTTTTAATTTAATTTTTTTACCACACATATTAGAGTCATAATTCATCAACTGAATAGTAGCATTTTTCCAATAAGAAGCCTTTAAGTTTATGTTTAAATAGGGTGGTTTTGTATAGTAACTCTTTGAGGTCTTTAGGTAGGCAATTAAATAATTTGACCGCTTAATATTGCACACAATGTTTCACGATATTTAATTTAGTATTCATTTTATGCTTTAAGTATTTGTTCCGTGTGCTTTCCCTTTGGTTTATACAAAAACAAAAGATTCCTTCGAGCCGGATTTGAACCAGCGACCTATGGATAACAATCGTTCAACCTCTACAGTCCACCGCTCTACCAACTGAGCTATCGAAGGCATGTTGGGGAGGGTTAAAAAAACAATCTCATTTTCTGTATGTAGGTAGTCAAGGTAGGATGGTTTTGGTGAAGGTGCAAAGTGCAGGTAGGCTGCTACCAAGGATTAGTGAGAAAGGCAGAGAGACACCAAAGAACACAGTGAGTAAATACTTATTTGTAAGTATTAAATGTTGCTAGCGTAAAGGTAAATTGTAATGATTGTTTTCATAGTTAGGTATCTAAATATTCGATTAGAAAAACAAATAGAATAGAAATAGATAGAATTCACGTATTTATCATGTTATAGATTTTTTAGGCTCATCTTACCTAAACTACTTGATATTGTTAGATAATAATAAATTCGAATTTCCAAAAATGGTGCATGTATAGGATAAAAATGTATTGGGACTATCTGAAAAAAAAAAACTATATAATAATAATATATATAATAAAATAATATCCCTGGACATTTCACACAGCGCCATCTAGTCCCAAGCTAAGCAACCTAATAATAATAAATAAATAAATAATAATATCCCTGGACATTTCACACAGCGCCATCTAGTCCCAAGCTAAGCAACCTAATGCTTGTGTTATGGTAACAAGATGGCTGATAAACTACTTATATACATTTTTTTTGTAAATACATATATATTATAGATAGAAAAACACCCAGACTCTGAACAAATACATGTAGGTCATACAATATTTGTTCCGTGCGGGAATCGAACCCGCGACACGCAGCGCAGCAATCAATCGCTTAACCACTGCGCCAACCGTGCCGTCAAAACTTTTCTTACAAACTATCTTGTCTATATTTACGTAATGATAGCGAATAAAGGATTTCTGTTTCACTACCTACCTACTTACCTGCCTTACCTACAGCTTTCTATTTAAGTCTTAGTTGTGATGGTTGATATAATTATATATCTTCTCATCATCTGCCAAGCCTTTTCCCAACTATGTTGGGGTCGGCTTCCAGTCCAGCCGGATGCAGCTGAACACCATAATTATATGTCTTCTTTAAAGTCCTGCAGACGCGGCAGCGACAGGCATACGACGGATACATAAATCTTTATTTATAATATAATATACACGCATCAACAGGGATATTTCAGGATTAGTATCCTAACTTGAAGAGTACCTACTGGCCATATAAAAAAGATTTAAACTATTTATGTGTAGGTAGGTATTCTAAACTCAAATAAAAAAAAATGGTAGTGGCGGTAAAATTGAATTTACTTTCATTTCATTTCATTTATTTATTTGCATACCATAATGTGAATTAAGTTGTTAAAAATAGGCTTAAAGCTAAGATACAATTATGGACCCTGTAAGGGCACAGCAACTTAAGTAAGAATAAAATAATTAAAAGTAAAAATATTAAAATTAAATTAAATTCGTAATAGCATTTACAACATTAATAATTCTTAATTAAATTAAATGTATTTAGATTATAATAATTATACAATACTAGATGTTTAGATTAGAGTCGAATTAAAATTGGATTAGTTGTTTATTATTTATTTATTTATACGTGAATGTAATTGACAAAATGTAGAAGTAATCTCAATTAAATATTTAAACTTTATTGCTATTCCAGTCACAGTTTATCATTCATGTATTCATTTATATTATAGTAGCTTTTGTTTATTAGAAATAGCTTTATCACGTGACTCTGTGTGCTTTAAAGAAAATTGTTTTAATCGAAATTAAAATTTTCTTACAACCTTCATAATTTGATACTGTTATTTTTTCTATACCATGGAATGCCGACATTTAACCAGAAGTTTGTTGATGCCATTGGCATCAGACAAAGCGTCACATCAAGATTGTGGTCTCGCTACTGGAACACTGGCGAGGTGGCTGAGTGGCACACTGGGAATATTCGAATTACCACCGCAAGACAAGACCGATCCTGCCAGGGTAGCGGGATCGTCCGAAAGGGTTACCGCTGCCCTGGAACATAAAGGGCTAAGGAAGGAACACGGGTGGGTTTTAGTCAGTAAGAGTCTGACGCTCCCTTCCGCTCCACCCAGAGCGGGAGGGGTCATTTGATGATTTCCCATCCTCAAAAAAAAAAAAAAGACAAGACCGATTTATACAAATAACGACGAAAAGTCAACCTACCTCTACAGCTAGGCAAACGCAGAATACTGACGTGTCCACGTGTTTAGCGTACATCTGGACGCGAGAACCGCCAGCGAAATCCCCAGGAAGTCCATCGATAACAAGGATAGGCAGGAATACGCCTAGGCGGGGGAATCGACCACGTTAGGGTTCATGGCAATCTTACTGCTGTAAAATATCGTGGCGAGGTACTGGGACCTGTAGTCCGACCACGGAATGATAATGCCCGCCCACATGCGGCTTGATTGGTAGGTAACTCAGTGGCTGCAGCAACATAATGTGGCAACACTGGACTAATCCGCGCAGTGCTCGGACTTAAATCCCAACTACTATGATACTATACTCCAACGAAGGACATTTACAAAATTTTCCCGAAAATCTTGTGACAGTGAACTTTTCATGCATCTTCGTCGAACCTAGGACCTCCCCCCAGGGAGATATCGATAACCTCATTTTTAACCAACTTCAAAAGGAGGAAGTAGATTGGTTGTTCGACAATTTCTTAGCTATTTTTTTAGTTGATTTTAGTCATAGATTAATAATTTTAGTTCCAGAGTAACTGTTACAATAAAACGCTGACGGAATCCTTCCTTCTGCTTGAACCTATGACAGTGACAGTAGGTAACGGAATATAGCAAATTAATTATTTACATTAATATAAATATCTTGCATCTAAGGCATCTTGTTAGTTGTTATACAAATAAAGGGAATTTAACACCTAGGAATGCAACAGCAAAAAATCTGAACAATACTATAAACAGAGCAAATTGCTTGCATCTAATGTACCCACTAATTACCTGCATCGGTACCTAACCACAAAAGGCGACATTAATTACGCGGACAGTTTTCTCTGATAAGCTATCTGTAGAAACCTCAGCTACAGTTATTGCCGGTTCTCGATAGCGCGTCCATTGATCGTGCGCGCGCGCAGGTGGGGGCAACACCGATCTCCCACCAACCAGCGCGCCAGTACCATCGCATCGCTGCCAACATTGAGTGACGCGCGTATTTACGTTCCAATTTGAAATAATCGATCCGAAAAATTACGTTTGTTTTTTTTTTTAATATTTTTTTTTTTTTGTTTATGCTAGTGTTTTTGTGTTAGCATGAAGTGATGTTCAGTGTTCGTGTAATGTTTCATAAATCACAGCCGTGTTCCACGTATGTCATTGGATTCGTTTAGCCAGTTGCAACAAACGAAAATGTGACTGTTTGTTTTAATGTCAAGTTTTAATCGATCATTGATCGAAAATGGGCTTTATTGACGTTCTATCAACGTAATAACTATGAAGATGAGAGAGTTTATGAGGATTACGTTTGTGTGTGTGTGCGCTTTGCTCCTGGCAGTGCGTGAGACAAGGTGTGAGGATGAAGTGTCCGAACTGGAGGACAGTGGAGCACCGAGGAGTGACGATCAGAATGAGCAGAGGAAGGACTCCAAAGGTCCCATATCAGGTAAGGAATAATAGGCATAACAAACATATATTATGTGAACTGTGAACCATGTTGACATTATAAAAACAATAATAAATATAGTAACGGTTGTTAATTTATGTAAAGAATGTTAGAGTAGAGGCCGCGCGGCTGTTTGTATAACCTATGACTGCTAAGCACTAGCCTAGAAGTGAAGGGACTGAGCCGCGATTCTCTGCGATGTGGGTAGTCTGATGCATCATTGTATTGTTGTTTTGCTGAGGATGCGGCCGAAGGAAACTTATGAAGAATGAAAAGGTCGGTATGTCGTGTCGAGTTGTTATTGAAAACACAGATGTCTTTATTCATTTTAATTTTACACCGTGTCAAGTTTTTGCTCAACCTGCGCGCACGATCCCTGCCCACGTATTTCGAAGCGTATGACTAAATGAACATTCCCAATTTGGTACGCCTTTTCTAATAAATCACACATTGGTTGATTGCTGTTCGTTCATATTTGCTTATTTAATGCAAGTGTGAAGATATTAATAGAAAATAGCTCCAAATTGGAAAGTTATAAACGATAAACGTTTCACTATCGCCAGTCGGTGGTTGCAGTTTTGTTAAACTCTGTTGTATGTTTTTGCATTGTAAAAAGATTTATTAACAATACAAGAAGTGCGCCCGATGATATTTCCCATCGACATAAAATTACGAACTTTCATAGAAACTTTCATCCCCTATTTAAACTCTGTAGGGGATGAATGTTCAAAAATCCTTCCTTAGTTTTCACCTTCGCTATAGTAGAAGGAACTCTGTGCAAAATTTCATACTTCTATGTGGACCCATCGATGCGTTGTCTGTCAGTGAACTCAAGATTGTTGACATGCAAAAAATAATCAAAATAAGATCCGTAGGTACTGCTGAAATTTATCATCATCATGATCCTCATCGTTAATGACCGCTTCACTAAACAACCAAAATTTATTCCCAGAATCACTCCCTAGTCTTGCCAGATGAATACTTACCTAATAGGTTGCTGGAAGTAGCTGGTATCAGTCTCTTGTAATCAGCCTTGCCAAGCCTTATCATCTATCTGCCTGGTGCCTAGCCTTTTCTAAACTATGTGGCTTCCAGTCTTGTTAGATGCATCTTTACATTTTAATATGACAATAATTAATGAGAGTTGCGTCAAGAATAATTAGTTTGTTGGAAATCCCACAAATATAAGTAATTATAGCCATATTGACTGCATTGAGTTCGTAGACGCGAAAACCAAAATACACTAGGAATTTTGGTTTTCGCGTATTGGTAATTGCAATGTCTACAATTACCAATACAATTAATTACAGTCTACTTTCATCAATTAAGGTTTTTGGGGCTGTTTATCTTATATAGGAATTACACATAACTAGAGCAGCGGTTGCCCAGTGGAAACGGTCGCAACTTACGAGTTGTAGGTTAAATCCCAGCCACGGACTTTACATTTTGTAAATTATTTCATCACCACTGCTCTCAAAACTCTCAAAACGGTGATGGAAAATATCATGTGTTACTGGGCGCTCCCTCCCGAAGTGACGAGCTTGTCAGTGCAATGCCAGTGGGAACATTATAGGCTGATTTATGAAACATCTGGCGAAGCGTCTGCCTAACAAACTCTTCGGGAAAAAACAGGTGTGATGTTATGAGTACGTGTAGTTATGACGAAAACAAAAAGACGTCATTATTTATATCGCGCGCGCGATATCATAATCTATATATATAAAATTCAAAGTCCTGACTGACTGACTGACTGACTGACTGACTGACTGACTGATAGATCAACGCACAGCCTAAACCGCTGGTCCTAGAGACATGAAATTTGGAGGGTGTGTTCTTCGTGAAGAGTAGGCATCCACTAAGAAAGGATTTTTCGAAATTTCACCCCTAAGAGGGTGAAAAGGGGGGAATTCGTTTGTATGAAAAATCTTATTCCTTGAGTTAATAAACTTGAAACTTGGCACGAATACTTATCTAAATAATTTATGAAGATTGTCAGTTTTTTTTTCTTTTATACTACCCCCTAATAAGGGGTTGGGGGGTTTCAAAGTTTGTATGGAAGAATTTTAACGCGCAGTCCGATTTACTCGAAACTCAGTATTTATACCTAATATTGAAAGTAAAGAATAATGTGTATCAGGGTTTTTTGAAAATCTACCCCTGACGTGCTGAAATGGGGTAGTCAACTTTTCAGGGGAGGATTTTACTGCATGGCTCGATTAACTCGAAAATTAGTATAAATAATCTTTGAGTCAAGTTATGAATACATCCCAAACGATTTTTCAAAATTCCACCCCTGTGGGGGTGAAAAGCGGGGGATACAGTTTATATGAAAAATCTTATTCATTTAGTTAATAAACTTGAAACTTGGCGAGAATACTTGCCTAAGTAATAAAGTTTATCATTATAAGTTTTTGAAAACTACCCCTCAAAGGGGGATATAGGGGTGTTGAAGTTTGTGTGGAATAATTTGAATGCGCGGTCCGATTAACTCGAAACTCCGTGTTTATACTTAAGACCAAAAATAAAGAGTAACTGATTTCACCCCTAAGAGGGTGAAAAGGGGGGAATTCGTTTGTATGAAAAATCTTATTCCTTGAGTTAATAAACTTGAAACTTGGCACGAATACTTATCTAAATAATTTATGAAGATTGTCAGTTTTTTTTTCTTTTATACTACCCCCTAATAAGGGGTTGGGGGGTTTCAAAGTTTGTATGGAAGAATTTTAACGCGCAGTCCGATTTACTCGAAACTCAGTATTTATACCTAATATTGAAAGTAAAGAATAATGTGTATCAGGGTATATCGAAAATCTACCCCTAACAGGTTGAAAAGGGGTAGTTAGTTTTTCAAGGGAGGATTATAACGCGTGGCTTGATTAACTCGAAAATTGGTATAAATATTCTTTAAATCAAGTTATGAATAATCCCAAATGATTTTTCAAAATTCCACCCCTGTGGGGGGTGAAAAGCGGGGGGGATACAGTTTATATGAAAAATCTTATTCATTTAGTTAATAAACTTGCAACTTGGCAAGAATACTTGCCTAAGTAGGTAAGTAATAAAGTTTATTATTATAAGTTTTTCAAAACTACCCCTCAAAGGGGGATATAGGGGTGTTAAGTTTGTGTGGAAGAAATTGAATGCGCGGTCCGAGTAACTCGAAACTCAGTATTGATACTTTTGACAGAAAATAATTAATAATAAGTATATAAAGTTGTCGAAAATTTACCACTGATGGGACAAAAAGGGGTAATTCAGTTTTTAAGGGGAGGATTTGAACTTGAAACTGTATGTTACATTTTCACGCATAAACCACTGAACTTCTGATTTGGCATAGAGATAGATGGCATCCTGGGGAAGCACATACATTTTATCCTGTTAGCACGTTCCTGTGGGATAATTTTCGACATCCACGCGGGCGAAGCCGCGGGCAGAAGCTAGTTTATTATATTATGCCACATAAAATTAAAACGACTAACGCGAGTATCATATTGTACAAAAATGCACTCAGACTGACCGAACTCTAGAAACCGGTTTTATTGTTTAAATACCACACTGAGCTGGCATACGGTATTACAATATTAAGGTGTCATAATAATCTAGTATTAAATTATGACCTTTATTTGTCTGTTTTAGTTTTTAATCATATTCGTTTGACCCGTACCAAGGTAACGGTTGACGAGTTATTTATGAGATTAGAGGAACGCTAAATTGACTTTAATACTCAATTCTTTATTGCATTCCACAATGTAGGCTTAGGTGGTAAATATTTGCCAAAAGACACCCTCTAGTAGAAGTAGTTCGGTTGTTATGGACCCTGTCGGGCACAGCAAAAGAAATTTATGTGGAGAAGATTACTTTAGGCCGTGTTATGTAACCCTCAGGATAATTTTTCATTTTGTATGAAAATGGACAGTCGTGAAATCCTAATCTACTTCATCGTACCGATGATGCCACATATAAGTTATGACATGCACAGCTATTCATAACCACTCGATAAGCTTTCGTACCGTATCGAACACCAATCAATGGTATCGTAGGAGTCCTCTAAAAGCTGTTCACAAGTCCAAAACCTGAAAATGTTGTCAGTTCAAATCAAATAGATGACCGCTATTCTTCTGACAGCTGTTTGCTGTCGGAGGCAAATCAGGGTATCGAAATGTGGCATTTTCGACACGATAGCCTGTCGGATGGTTGTGAACATGTCTGCAGAACTCAATCATGTCGACGGCGTCATGTCCCCTTGATCAATTCAACCCAGTGTTGGTCATAAAATAACTGTTTCATCATTGGATGCACTCTGAAATTGTTTCTGCGGACTATTTTCATGAAAGTCCAAAACCAAGCTTTTTTTTGCACACACTGGTAAAATGTATTAGAAAGCCCATATAAACATTCATCATCATCATCTAAGGCTTCACAGTCGCTGGTGTGCCATGTGGTCGAGTATATTTCTCCAATGTGACACTACTAATCATTACCACTCAGGACATTGTCAACGTGGGTTATAGGTACATATAAGACTATCAGAAAAGTCTGCCCCAGTCCATCTATAGGTTGACAGGGCGCAGACATACTATTAAAGGTAAGCTTGACTGGTAGAAAATGCCTCAGGTATTTTAAGTCCGCCTTTGTAAATACTTTTTTACTTGTGCATAAAGTTTTAATAAATAAATAAATAAAGAAAAACTTGTAAAATATTGATGTGCTAACATAAATTGTGAAACGCTTTTACTGCAGTCTCTACATAGGCGTTAGTACCTAATATTAGCTATTCTGTGACATAGGACAATTTTTGTAGGAACTGCATTAATATCGATAGCAATATCTGCATTATTTTTCATCATAATTTTCATAAAAATAATTTTTAAACCAAAATAGAAACTATACTAAAATGCTCCAAAACGGCCTTACGTACAATAACAGCTAATCGACCAAAACGTTTCCACAATTCAGATTAATTTATTTGCGATTAATGATTCACTAATCACTCTTCGTTAGTTAATCATTCTAATGCCTACGTCGGAATTAAAACAATTGACTCACGTTCAATTACTTGGATTAGTTTCCCTTCATTAGTTGATTTTATTTTAAAATTACACGTGCTTTTTGACGGTTTTCTTTATTTAATGCCCGTATCGGAAAATCCTGATTTGGAGATCATTACTTTGATTCGACCTTTTAATTGCAGCAATCTGTATGAAGTAAATATTTGACCACGGTTTGGACCTACGCGCGATTATCGATTATGATCATAACATGCTAAACTCTTACCTAATACCACAAAATTGATTCGCGAAATGGCACCTTTTTACGACGCTTAGATTCAACAACACTGGATAAGAACAACATCGTAAATAGTCAAATAAAACGGCAAATAAACAGAAGAATCCTAGCGAGTGGATGACGAACAGAGGCATCGACCTTCCGCGGCTGACAACTCTTGCGCAAGGCGTGCGAACCATTCATTTGCATCACAAAGCGTAACGTACATAGGTACTCGGTTACTACTTCACCAAGACTGTGGTTGCAGCCTTTGGGTTATGTAACATGTGTGTTTCATTCAAATAAGCTATGAAAGTTACGGTTTTGTGTGGGTTTTCCAGTGGTCATCATTCATTTGGGTTTAAAACAGAGTTGAATTCTCCAAAATCCTCCACCGACTACATTACCGCAATTCCTCTTGTTACGTTCACACATCGAGTGTTAGTTTGTAAAACAAAGTTATTATTCCTATAACTTTAGAAGGCCAGTTGATACATTTCTGTACACTATACGTGACATTTTTCACTTACTATAATGGATAACAATAATATAATAAATCAGTAGCGCATAATACATAATATAGCATTTTATTTTATTGTTCTGAAAAAACAACATAAAACCGCTATAACATAAATCATAAGTTTTTCTTTTATTTGATGTGTATTTCTAGGTAAACAAAAAAATATATATATAAAAATATAATATGGGTTTTGTAACAAGAAAAACGTGGCTAGTTCCTACGAATAGAATATTCTTTATTTTTGTACCTACACCATACAAATTACAGATATACTTAAGTGTAGAAATTTTACATGGAGTGACACAATGGACGGTCTTATCGTTAAAAGCGACCTTTAAAGACAATGGATTTGATGGATTAAAGGGAGAAAGAGGGGCAATATTGCAGGTAGACTGTGGTGTAACATTTACATATACAATAAATACATGCATGTATATAAAGCTCGAGTGCGAAAATCATAACATAAGCTCAAATATGAGAACCTTACCTTTTCATTTATAATGACCCCTTGCATTTGGATGTTACAGCGGTTACACGTTGTTTCATCGCTCTAGGGCTCCTAAATGCCAAGACACATGACGAAATCCATCCAGGCTACTGATTAAATCTGGGCTGCTATAAATTTTATTGGAAGGATTAAATTTTAGAATAGGATTTTGAATTTTAGAGGCATTTGAGGTATTTGTGGCCGTGTCGTCAGTTACCTATCCTTTCTTTAACGTAATCCAGGGCTGAAAATTGCCGTATCCTGAATCCAAAATTGTTTGCAATCGTTCAATGGAGATGTATTTTGGTAACATTTTAGTTTTGTTTTCTGGCTAGGTAATTATTAATCTCTGGTATTAGCCTTGTTCGGCCAATAATATTTGTCAGCACCTATCTCTGAAACACTTGTTCCATTTTACCGATGACATTGCTTATACAGGTAGTAGTTAGTACCCACAGCAGCCAGCTAGCCTCGACACACGGTCACATTAGAATTAAACTATGCATAACATTAAAATAGATTGTACTTCACATTTAATCTTAATAGTCTGTATGTGGTTTTGTGTACCTACAGTGGGTAGATAGATGACGAATTTTGCTGTACTTCTGTGGTTCCTTAATTCGTTTGATTTATAAGGAAAGAAAAGAAAGAAAAATAGTTTATTCCGCACAAACAAAACGCACATTACAAATATATATTATACAGTGTGTAACGGAAAGGGGGTATCAACCCTGAAGGAGGTGAATGTGCTCATGAAACTCAACAACTTTCCCCAAAGAACATAGGTCGAAATAATTATGAAAAAAAAATTTGGCCCTCCCATAGTAAATCAATCAGCTGGTGTCAGTTTTGTAAGGGAGGGCCAATTTTTTTTTTCATATTTCGACCTATGTTCTTTGGGGAAAGTTGTTGAGTTTCATGAGCACATTCACCTCCTTCAGGGTTGATACCCCCCTTCCGTTACACGCTGTATATATTTCAACTATTTCAAGGAGTCATTTCGAAGTTACAATGAAAACGCAGTAAAAAATCCCATTTGATTTCTATTGCAAATTGACCCATGCGTGATTCGGTCGTAAAAATCTTAAAGTACTTACAATGAAATTAACTAACACCAGTGAACTGAACCCAACTTATCTTATTAATAATTTCGTAAACCTTATACTTCAAAATCATTGTAATATATGAATATCAAACAACTATAATTTTTTACGAAATATCGACACACGATTCTCACCTGACCCGTATTATTTCAAGTTCAAATCGTACATGAATTTGTACAATTCGCTATGCCATTGATGTTCGTGTAAACCCGTCAATTCATACATGTTTCATTAATACATAACATAAGATCTTTGTACTTACTTGTCATTGATTTTCTATCAGTATTGTAAACAATACAAAATGTTGTAACTTTTCATTGGATCAATCAAGGAGTATTGTTAGGAAGATGGCCTCGCGTGTTCTGAAAAGATTTTTTAGGCATCGTTTTCAACTTTTCACCTTTCTGACGATATATTTTGATCATAAAAGTTCTATTGATTGATTTTTCGGTTCTTGCCCAATGCACTGTTTGCAGCCTTGTCTATTAAATTTGTTACCGACCTTGTTTGGCAAATAAAGATTATTCTCTCTTGTACCTAGCTTAACAACAAGTCTCTTTTCTAGCGTTAGCAATAATTGAGAATCTTCGTATTGTAACATCGACTCAGTTAGCACAAAAAGTTTGATTGGGTTTTCTTCTCGAATGTTTCATCATTATAGCTTAGATTACATAACGGAACCGACATTGTACCTACTGAATGATGCTGTGAATGGTCCATAAAACCGTGTTGTATGGAACACATCATCGTTAGACAACTGTTGCGAGAGATTTCAGGAGAGCCACCTAGTTTAGGTGAGACAGTAAATAATTGTCATTTGTCATACCCTGTATGCCTATTCAAAATCTTTAATATTTTCCCGAAGACCTTAGGATACTATGTTTAGGTACTGAGAGTTAACTTTTTACAAAGTTAACTCTCAGTAGGTACCTAAACACGTATGCAGACTTTTATGTTCACTGCAGTTTTATTATCATTTCATTTGGCTTATCTCTAATATTATGGTGTATTTTTCTTTTATTGAGCATTGTTCATGTTTATTGGCTAACAGGTAAGGTTGAGGATTTTTTTTATTTATTGTCAGCTATGCTATTTTAGGTTTTATGGTGATAACTGTCTCTCGATTGCTGTCGTGTATGTAATTTGTGCAATATTAACTAATGTAAGTACTAACTACATGCAGTTATGGAGGTATTCGAGGTTTTCCTCCATATTTTCATAAAAAAATGATTAATTATAATTTCGATTTATTTTATAACACGTTTCTTTCTCATCTTTATCTATTTGAATCATTTCAATATTTTATTGAAGGACCTGCCTTCTTATATAGGTACTGTCATCTACATTATTCGGATCTTATCCCAACCTCTCGTAACGAAGTTCCCACAACTTGTGCGGTTTTATTCAGGCTAATCGTTAAATCTGGGTAAATTCTGTTTGAATCGGTAATGTTTTTCGTTTATTCAATGTGCATGATACGTGTGTGAAATCTACATCAAGTTTCACTTGGCTTATCTTTACTGGATGATTCTGAGTAGACTGCCACAATGAAATATTGTTACTCCATTGATGAGAGTCAGAGGCATGACAGCAAAGCAAACTCATCATCATCAGGCATTCATCGTAATGACGTGTTACATAGCTGCTGACAATAGGCTACACCCACATGCAGTTATGAGCATTCAACATTCAATTATTATAAAATATTTGCATCCTGCCGCTTTCTCCGCCCAGCCTCGTCTGCTGCGTGTTTTAACTAACACACTAAATTAATAACATAACACACAGATAACAACCCCGATTAATAACTTAGGTATTGAAAATAATTGTGAGTAGTGAGAGTAAGTAAAAAAATTTGATACATCTACTCCGTACTTTCAGGGTTGCGCATATGCGTCCTCCTTGCCAAAATCAAATCGCAGTTTCTTTCTCAAATTCGTTGTTTCCATCGCCTACGTTTTCAGCTTGTTATAGGCATTTGCCGGTTTTCCCCTATGCTTTTTTTTCAAAACCCTCCCCTTATGTTAAAGCTTTTCCGGCTAGTGTCCTTTCAGCCTTACAAATGAGGCAACTGTTGGGAAAGTCCTAATTCTTTCTATGTTTTCTTTAAATTTAATTAACAATGGCAGTAGTAGTAATTTATATGTTGTCTATGTCAAAATGTAGTAGTGGAACCTTCGTGAACCGTGTCGTGTGCCGTCAAACATTATCCAACACCAATAATACGAGTTAAAAAAACAAATCGGTGAGCATCGGCCGCTTCCTGTTAGATTCACCAAACAATGGAAAGCGGAATTTCCTTTGTGGAACAATAATGTACAGTATATACCTACTGTTTGATTGTATGTATGGGAGCGTTTTCACTGGCCTTTGTCGGTTTTACAAACAAGCATTGTATAATTTGTATGGCGGTCATTCAGTTTTTTATGTAAGTACTTTTTGTGGGATTTTGTTTTATAATGCTACTATGGTTATGAAGCCTCGTATCTGATATTATATCGATTGGATTGGCCACAATATTATAGTTTTGCTTTTGTATTATTTATTGCGGTATTTTTCCCCAGTGTTCAGCAGATTATTATAGAAATAGGTCATTCTGATTTTTATCACTAACACTATGTGCGTTTTAACAGAACACAATATCTTCAACTATTTACATAGCCATAATAACAATTTTGAGATATTTGGAGCTCTCCAAAAAGGTTTTTTTTTTTAAGTAAGAACATTTTTATTTTTTTTACATTTAAATTCGTAGTTTTTACTCCACAATTGCATACTTACAGGTTTCACTTTTTCGAAATACCGAAAATAGCCAATTTTGAATGGAATTAAACCGCTTTTCATATGCAATTAAAATACTTCGTGGATACAGATCTTCATAACTTACCATTTGCTAATGCAAATAAAATCTAATGTTTAAGGATGCGTAAATCATAATGTATTGTTAAATCGGCCACGCGTGTTGAAAATTTTATGATTTCTGAGATAAATGCGAATATTGCATTCAAATAGAGCAACGGTTTGCTTTGAAATATACCATCAGGCATTTAAATATAAAAAGTATATATTGGCCCAACAGCCCTGGAATTTTAAAGGCTGTGTTTACGACACTAAACATTCAGCCTTCAATCTGTGAAGTCAGGAAAACCTTAATTTTATTGTTTTCTATTTCATTAACGATTGTTTTTCAGCTTTGAAAGTTGATGGTCGAACTAAACAGTTCATTAGTAGATGTCCTTGCAGTAGCCTTGAATCCAGCTTTTACAACAAAAAGCAAAAGACTTACAAATAATAAAATGTATTCCTTCAGACTTGTTTGATACATTAATATATTTCAATGGCTCAGAATATGTTAGCGCCTAGCATCCGTTGAAGTCTTTGCCGTGTGTAAACGCTACGTAGCATGAAGAAACCTTTGAAAGTGGACGAAGGTTACCACCAGTTACATGTTGAAAGAGCCGACGAAAGGATTGTCGGTTTGGGAGATGGGTCGCAGCCTAGCAGCATCCAACTGCGATCTATCTCGTCCGGCAATTGATTTGAGATTTGGATTTTCTTTGAAAATGATGTGATCTCTGAAAATGATTGTCTAGATATCACTTTGATATTTCTTCGATACAACACGATTATCGTCTCATCCACGAATAATTTGTTCTGCATTCTAATGAAAGGTCATATATACCCATGGCTGTCATTCAGAGCCCGTTCCTAAGCCTATGTTGTACTTCTTCTACATTTTAACAGGAGATTTCTATTTGTTTTATTTTGTCAATTGAATGCAGTGTTAAAGTATCCTCTATTGTTCTGTCATTGTGTCTCAGAATAATCAGAATTATTCATACTGGGCAATATTTGCGTAGGTGTTAACGTATTATTAACTCTTAATGAACGACCATTTTATAAGATCTCGCGACCGTACTGACGGCTACTGTAATTCGATATCTATCAGTACAAAACAAATGCCTTGTCACTCAGATTACTTAACAAAGAGAACAATTCAGTCAGTGTCCATTATCAATCCACTTAATTACATAATTCTGCATTTTTCATCGTAACTTTACGGTACTCCTAATTGACAATGTGACGTATTGGAAACACGATAAATTGCAAGCGATTCTCAACTTTATTTTTATGACAAGAAGGCTAAAAGAAAAATAGAGGTGAGCCCTAAAATAGAATGCGTTCCGCTATGCGCACGCTGCTTGATTTTAAACATGTATGTTGCGCAAAACTTACTAAATACATATTGGATAACTGCTTAACTTGATCCAAACTTTAGGTTGTTGTCATAAGGTTTGAATTCGTCTGTTTTGTGTACTGCATATTTGGACTAGGTGAAGTTACGGGTATGTTACATGAGCACATTGTTGCAATTAACGTTAATGCCGTTTGGTTTCGATTACAAACGCGTTCTACAGCTATTTTGTAATATCCTCGTCCTGCTGACGAGCCTCCTGTTTCAGTTCGTTTAGTGGATGATATTCGTGTGAGAAACTTTTATTTGTATTTCAAAGAGTTTAACAACCTGTGTTATGTTTTCTCTTTTAGCAGTTTCATTGATATGATGCTCATATCATAGTTATACGAATTCAGCTGATACATGCTGAATAATTCTGTGTTAGTTCTAATGCATTGATATCCGTGGCTCTAATGTCATTGATTACTTGGCTTGGTGCTTCAATAATCTTTCCAGGCTGTATTTTAGAGACCATACCAATCACTTGCACATATTTGTTCTGGGAATATGTTTATATTTTCAGTTTCTTGTATATTGCGGATGTCTTACACTATTTCCGTGCGCCTCTAAGTAAATAAGATTACGTCAAAGTTACAGCACTCATCTCTACTTGGAGGTGCGTATAATCACTTAAGTAAATAAAGCGGTTAATGTACAACATTTAGCGTTCAAAAGTTTCAAGTTCATCGCCTACTTAATAATATAAAATTAAATAAGACAAGGTTAGATATGTGTGGTGCGTGGGAGCCGAGTCAACTTAACGTACTTAGTACCTACGTATTAGAATTGTTTGAGGGGCTAAGTGGTAGGTATGATATAAATGTATAACCGCATTTTAAGGACATCTAGAAGTAGGGAAATCAAGAAAAGTAGGAAAATCTAGGCAACGGCTCTTCTTTATGAAACAATTTTAAAGGCTTTTGGAAAATACAAAGCGTGAGCCGGAGAAACCGTTTGAAGCTTTCATATCCTGCTTGGTTCGGTCCCTCTTATTTGTCTGGTCTTCAGTGGCATGAATATACATACCAACCATATTAATCAATGATTGTGGACTCTTTGAGCACAGTGTAAGTTAACCGCAAATGTCCAAGAGAAATGTGCACAGTATAAGTAGCAGCTGTTTCTTTTTTACTCCAAGACTACCGATCGAAAACGTAATAAAAGTAATTTCAGTCCAACTTTTACTTAACCACACATCAGTTATTGCAGCCATCAAGAAGAAACTCGCAAACAATATAAATCGTACGAAGAATGTTATTAAAACATGCGCCTGCGACGCTCCAGTGACTTCACTCTCGCCTCGAGGTGTACAGTCACGAGCACCAATATGTCAACACTTGGCAACTTTCAATTGCGATTTTTTCGTGAAATAACGAATGCAACGTTAAAATACGACAACCCCATAAGTTCGAAAATGCAATGTTCATAACAACATAAAATTTAAAAAAAAAATGAAGGAGTAAATCGCTTTTGAATAAAGCCGAATGTATACATACTTTTGCTCGTGACTGTACAGTGAACACAATCGTGTGAGTTCGACATACTTTCCGGGCCCGTACAGTATACTACCGGATAAAGAAGAGAGGACGAAAATCGCGAATTATCTATTTCTTGGGACCTTGAAATCTGAAAATTAAGGAACAAAGAAAGAAAATACATTTTATAGGTACAATATTCATTGTATATTTTGTTTTCGTCATCAATTTGAGTCACTGTAAACTTTCTATCTCGTAGTCGTACCAATAAGTAGCTTAGAAAGCCCTGAAGATACTGAAAATATTAGCAATATAATAAAGTCATTTCAAATGTTCATCTGATTACAATAATTGTGCAATAGAAACTTGAAATGAATAACAAACAATGTTAAACGTAGATAAATGATTCTTCGAAATTAGGTAGTTGATAACAATTTTTTAGCATTCATGGTCAGACTACGCAGCGTAGCACCAATAGAATAATTATAACGCTAGATTGAATTAAATAGGTAAACCTTATGTGTTAATTTGAACATAGCCCTCGTCAGTGTTCTTATTTTGTGCCCGTATGTTTCGGTTACATGGTTACACAAGATTATGGAAGATCATCATCTGCCTAGCCTTTTCCCAACTATGTTGGGGTCGGCTTCCAGTCTAACCGGATGCAGCTGAATACCAGTATTTTACATGGAGCGACTGCCTATCTGACCTCCACAACCCAGTTACTGGGTAATACGATACCCCTACACAAGATTATGGAAGATATGCGTATATATTTGTTCACCCATAGTTCTATCTCTTTAGCGTAGTCTCATTTCTGACTCCAGTTTAATTCCTCTGATCTAGTGATCCAAATCTGGTTGTTAGGGTTCAGATTTCAATCCCTACCCTTAAGTCTGCAGTTATATCACAAACCTAAAGCAGTTGACTAGTACAACCTTTGTATATCCAGTTGCCCACAGAGCGTTATGTTCTTGCAAATGGCTAGCTGTTTCGAGATACATTCTTACAAATTATTGAAGTTAGGTACCAACCACGTCTTTGTATTTAACGTTAGCCGTTTTTGCGAAGTCAGGTTATATGTAAACAAAAATATTTACTGTCGCGTGCGTCTATCCAATAAGTTCTACTCCGTTTAGCTTTAACATCAGAATTTATGACGATTTTTCAATATCTATAAAATTATGCAAAAATTGGACTGCGCAATACTAATTTTACCGTAAACAAATTCTTTGATTGTTGACGAGACAGTTGACTGTCGAATCGAGTTTATTCTATAGACTAGCTTCTGCCCGCGGCTTCGCCCGCGTGGATGTCGGAAATTTACCCACGGGAACGTGCTAACAGGATAAAATGTATGTGCTTCCCCAGAATGCCATCTATGTCGCGGGCCCTTTGTGGCTAATTACAATAGAAAACCAATTGTGTCTCATTAGTGGTGATTAAGAGGGTACCTATATGATATCTTTACCTAAGTACCTAACTAATTTAAAAAAAAACTCAATAACAGAAAATTAAATACCTACCTACCTAAATAAACCTATTTCTGATGATAACTAATCTAAACTCAATAAATAAGCAAAATCCCTAAAAACTAATATCTATACGAATGACTAAACCTACCTAGGTAACAGTATTATAAAATAACCTACGGTCACTACGTACACTATCAAATATACTACCTATACTCTAAAATTAAAATCTATACCTACGACTCATATAAAAATAAACCTAAATAACTCTAAAAACTAAAAGGAATAAAAATGAACTCCACTGCGGGTGACCCAACCTACGACAAACTTAGTATTTGCGGTTGGTACAGTACAGACAGTGGTAATCGGGTATAGGGATCGAACCGCAAAATTAAGTTTGTTTTTTATTGTATATACTTTTCCGGGATAAAAAGTACCCAGTGTGGTGCCCAGGATATTAAAGAATAATTATACCAAGTTTCATCGTAATCGAACCGGTAGTTTTTGCGTGATGCCTGAACAAACAGACAGACAGACAGACAGACAGACAGACAGACAGACCGACAGACAGACAGACAGACAGACAGACAAAAATTTTTTTAATCACATTTTTGGGTTCGGTGTCGGTCTAGTAACACCCCCTGCCATTTATTTTTTGGATATTTTCAATGTACAGAATTTTCACTTCTACAGATTTATTATAAGTATAGATGACATAATCCAAATGTATTGGGAAATAAATTTTCGTATGTGTGCGCATCTTTATTATATTTTTAAGTTACGTGTGTGATTGTTTTGGTAACTATTAAGTTAGAATTAGTCTCTTTTGTCCCTCCCACTTCTAATCTTTTATTTGTTATAGTATCAACACATTCTTAAAATTTATTTTTATTGAGTTTGTTATTTTAATCTACTACGCAATGACGGAGCACGCACGGAGTTTCCTTGTTTATCGCTTTTGGTAATTAAGTTTTGTTGTTTTTCTTTGTTTATTTCTAAAATCTTGTTAGTATAAACAATGATAGGTATCTGTTTCGGTAACGAAGTTGTTTTGTTCATATCCATTACCATACGGCATTATTTATTTCTATTATTGATTTATAACTTTTTTATTTCGAAGACGTGTCATCCACCAACCCACACACTGTGCCTGCGTAGTAGATTATGGCCTACTCTCACAGAGTGGAGGCACGTGCTCCAGCAGTGGGAACGTTCCACGTTGTAGTACTCTAGGCTGATTATGGGTATTTATTAAGCGTCAACCTACTTTTTGTTTTATAAGTTCAAAAGTGAATTGTTTTCAAATCTTCACGTTCCACTAAATGCTAAGGAACTTCAATGGTATTTTCCGTGTAAATCGTTATAGAGAAAAAAATGTTGGTATCTAGTCATTGATTTCATAAATATATAACGTAACTAATTTTATGGATTATTCTGTTTCATTGAGATACTGGACATTCCTGTGGCTACAGGAATTTATACAACTTAATTTTATAATGAAAAATGTAGACAATAGGTATTTGTCATTAGAACTAGGAATAGGACTTTTGTTAGATTAATTTGTTGAAGTCTTGGTTCCCATAACTTGTACCTATGTGAAATTGTCGTTACAAAAATCTCAACAACGCAATACACACAGACGGAGCACATACCTACAACCAATAGAAAAGTGTTTACAACGAAAAATACCAATAAAATATATAACGGCACGGTTGGTGCAGTGGTTAAGCGATTGACTGCTGCGCTGCGTGTCGCGGGTTCGATTCCCGCACGGAACAAATATTTGTATGACCTACATGTATTTGTTCCGAGTCTGGGTGTTTTTCTATCTATAATCTGTATGTATTTACAAAAAAAAAATGTATATAAGTAGTTTATCAGCCATCTTGTTACCATAACACAAGCATTAGGTTGCTTAGCTTAGGACTAGATGGCGCTGTGTGAAATGTCCAGGGATATTTATTTATTATTTATTATAACACCAGGGATATACAGGGATGAGTTTTGTTTAATTACGTGTAACAGTTTTCTAATTGACACTATTTCATTTGATAATGATTCGAACAACGAAAACCATCTTAATGTAGATTAGTTTATCATAAAAAATGTATACAGGGAGTGAAAATTCGATACATGGACTGTGTGGAAGATGATAATATGGCTAGAAAGGGGATAACTACCGAGATGACGACTAAAAGAGAAGTATGGAAGAAAAATACGTGTTGCGCCGACCCCAAATAAAAGGGGATAAGAAAATGAAGATGATGATAGGAAGTGAAAATTCTAAGCGACTACTACCACCAAAACCTCAAAATGATACATTATCATTTTACCAGTTCAGTAGGTTAAAGATCTCACGATTATCCATCACTTTCAAGCACTGCCATAACAATTGCGATGGTGTTATATTATATTCTTGTATTACATAAAAACAATATAGCTCTATTAAAAAATTGCGTTTTATTTAATTATCTAACACTTACATAACTAAACTTACATAAGGGATAACCTACGCCTGCATGGAAACTACCTAGCGTGTTGATTTCCACAATTCTAACTTCTGGGTGAATTTCAAGTGATATCTTTTCGTCCGTAACAGGCTTGCTACATAACTTTTCCTTATATGTTTTGTTATGACCATGGAAAGGAGGCGTATGAAAACTAAACAATTGTTTGTCTTCTGAATTGGAATAAAAAATCAGGAACTGTGTCTGTGTGATATTGATATCAGTGAAGCTGAAGAGTCTGTACGAGCGCTGCAACTTGAATATGACCACTTGAAACCGTCCTTCAACCGACTTTGCCGACTTGCAGCTAATCTTTTCATTACCCATGCAAGGAACTTAAAAATACTGTGTAATATGGAGGACCTTGTAATATACCCACAAGTAGGTACTTATAATGTAGAAGATCGTAAGGTTTTATCACAACTTGGTAAAGATCTCTATCCGGCTGTAGCCAGCAGCAAACGAGATGACATTTAAAGCCAGATGCATCTAACATTAATTTTCATGCACTGCACAGAATAATAATAAGTGTTATAAATAGCTACAAAAATAAAATCATTGCAAAAACACGGATCTTAAACCGACGAACTGAGATTTTGTAAATCACTTGTATATGTGTTGATCTAGATTCGGTTGCGCAAAGTCATTGGAATCTCATTACACTTTGGTTTGTCGGTGTTTACTTGGCGTCCTATGGAATGCAACCACAGAAGTTGATCTTATCGGGGTGCTATAATTATATTGTATTGAATTAGGTGCTTAATTTGATTATTGAAACTATTCATGTCAACTATTCAAACGATAGCGTGAGAAATATTAAACGGTAATAGAGTTTATGTCAATCGAATTTTGTGAAGTGTTTATTTCAACTTTTCATAACTAAGAGTCTGCAGCTTTACGGTCGACGTCTTCGCCACTAGTATTCTAAATCTGGAGCTCTGTAGTTGCTGAAAGTAGAGGGTTTATGAATTTCGATTTTTCTTGGCTGTTTCTTTATTTCAAAACGGCTGCATATTTGTACCAAATCAGAAGATTTTTAAAGGAAGCTCGGAAAAGTTTAATTGCTTTTCATCAAAACCCATCTCAATGTTACAATGTGACTTATGACTATTGATTATATCAGTTAGCATAACCTTAAAACTACGATTAACGATTTCCCAGTCGAGTGGTTATTGTAATTAATATGTAGCGAATTATTAATAAATCTGTTTCTATTGAGCCGTTAGCGAAGCTCAACATGGTGAGGCCGTTGTTGTTATGCTATGTAGTTCTAAATGACATGGGAAGTAATAGTAACAGACAAATGAATAGATTTGAATGTTGTTTTAGTCGATACATTTAGGCAAGTTCCATTCAATGATATCAAATTATAAAGTTACTGAATTTAGAACATTGTACAAATCCAATTCGGGATTTTCCCATAGAATGTAATGTTATAGGTACCTTCCTACCCCGAATAAATTATTTGTGAAGAATCTATTACTATCCTCAGAAGAATTACTTATTTAAAACAGGTGCTTCTCCTGTAAATAGTGTTTCAGCTTCCAATGAAGCTTATAATGATAAAGACGATTTAAGCATATATTACTAACAGAGGGGCAATTCTCGTAATTTTAAGAACGTTCACGGGCTGATTTCAGCCTCAATTTATGAAAAATACCTCTAATTTCTTCTTCCTTAAATTGTCACTGAGATGACATTGCAACAAAATTTTGTTCGTTTTTAATTACGGGAATTGGCCTTCAGTTCTTACCTACACGAAATGTTTCTATTATGCTCAAGTCTATAAGCTGTAAATTGAAATCCATAAAGTATGTGGTTCTGTTAGCTAACACTTAAACGTTTCGTTTCTGTTATATTGATATGTTAAAATATTTCTGCGTTGGTCGTAAAATTTCACAAGACATCGACGTAATGTCAAGGTACCTCAAGGGAACGGTTCTTTGGAAACTAATTAAACTACATTTCAACCGATAATCGATCTTAAGCTTATCAAAATAGAGTAGAAAATTAGACATCTGTCAGTCTAATGCAAATAATATTTAGTACTAAAACTAAGTTGGGAAGATTGCCGTTCAAACATACAGAATTTATGTACACAGCAGGATCCAATCCACAGCACGCACTTGCAAACTTTTCAACGGAAATTGAACAATCGACAATAGTCTTTATGTTTACGTAATAGAAGTTATAGTGGCAGTAAAGATTACTGTGTATTCTAAAGATTTTATCACCGAGGTTGTACGGCGGAAAAGCGAAGAGGCTAGCGGCCGTTGCAAGTAAATGATTTTTATTTTTAAAACGGCGGTTATTTAATTGTAATTTGTATTATTATAATCTAAAAACGTTTACAGTATCATTATGCATAGTGTACCTACTAAGTGATTTGGTCGCTTCACGGTTTTGTAAGGTCCAAGCAAACGGTCGACATATGGGGTAATCAGGCCATGTCAATGTTGCAACTCTCATTAGTACGCTAAACGACACTTTAGTTCAATCGACCGAACACATCTATGGAAGCTAGGACATAAATCCTTAATTTGCCAAAGGTCTAATTGAAATGGCATTAGGAGCATTTGATTGCCTAACAAATTTAATGATGCAGTTGCATTAATATTACAGGATGTGAAGGTACTAATCTTGCTCATTCATTGGCTTACCTTTTACTATGGAAAGTAAAACGTTAACATTTAGATATTCGATATAAATCCAAACTACTGGTTTTCGGTTTCATTCAGTTTTAACGGGGTACAAAATAGCCTCCTTCTAAAGGAGGCTATTTTGTAAGGTAAGCCAATGAATGAGCAAGATTAGTACTTTAGCATAACTGATTTCCAAGGTGCAATGGTGGACGTCATACACCTACGATACTAAACTATCGTCGTGATATAAAATTCAGAATCGCCAAGAATTGACTCTTCTTCACAGTCTTTAATGTTTTCCCCAGGAACAAAACTATTCTAATTGACTAAAGCTCTATCTACATAATACATTATATAATTGAATAGTAACTTATTACTTTTCATTAGGGGCGGAGGTTGTTCCAGGTCAAGGTGTCCACAATGTCGTCCGCCATTGTCTTCTGATTTACACGGCTGATTGTTGTAAATGTGGGTAGTATTGTATTCTCCGTTATTATCATTTTACGCCTGTTTTGTTGTTTGATTTGTGGTTTTTGTTCTGCCCTTATCCTTATTCACTTGGTCTTGTTATATACCTACAATATCAGTGGTCATCTATATCTATATCTATATCTATACTTATAATAAATCTGTAGAAGTGAAAATTCTGTACATTGAAAATATCAAAAAAATAATTTACAGGGGGTGTTACTAGACCGACACCGAACCCAAAAATGTGATTAAAAAAATTTTTGTCTGTCTGTCTGTCTGTTTGTTCAGGCATCACGCAAAAACTACCGGTTCGATTACGATGAAACTTGGTATAATTATTCTTTAATATCCTGGGCACCACACTGGGTACTTTTTATCCCGGAAAAGTATATACAATAAAAAACAAACTTAATTTTGCGGTTCGATCCCTATACCCGATTACCACTGTCTGTACTGTACCAACCGCAAATACTAAGTTTGTCGTAGGTTGGGTCACCCGCAGTGGAGTTCATTTTTATTCCTTTTAGTTTTTAGAGTTTTTTAGGTTTATTTTTATACGAGTCGTAGGTATAGATTTTAATTTTAAAGTATAGGTAGTATATTTGATAGTGTACGTAGTGACCGTAGGTTATTTTATAATACTGTTAGGTAGGATTAGTCATTCGTATAGATATTAGTTTTTAGGGATTTTGCTTATTTATTGAGTTTAGATTAGTTATCATCAGAAATAGGTTTATTTAGGTAGGTATTTAATTTTCTGTTATTGAGTTTTTTTTTTAATTAGGTAGGTACTTAGGTAAAGATATCATATAGGTACCCTCTTAATCACCACTAATGAGACACAATTGGTTTTCTACTGTAATTAGCCACAAAGGGCCGCCCGCGAGATAGATGGCATTCTAGGGAAGCACATACATTTTATCCTGTTAGCACGTTCCCGTGGGA
This sequence comes from Apamea sordens, assembly GCA_945859715.1. Lineage (NCBI taxonomy): Eukaryota > Metazoa > Arthropoda > Insecta > Lepidoptera > Noctuidae > Apamea > Apamea sordens. The sequence continues at coordinate 22,071,546 of OX243990.1, read as the reverse complement.
TAATTTCCGACATCCACGCGGGCGAAGCCGCGGGCAGAAGCTAGTATCAAATAAATCCGTGCCTCCAGTAAAAAACCGGCCAAGTGCGAGTCGGACTCGCCCACGAAGGGTTCCGTTACGTTACGATTTATGACGTATTAAAAAAAAACTACTTACTAGATCTCGTTCAAACCAATTTTCGGTGGAAGTTTATATGGTAATGTACATCATATATTTTTTTTAGTTTTATCATTCTCTTATTTTAGAAGTTACAGGGGGGGGGGGGGGACACACATTTTACCACTTTGGAAGTGTCTCTCGCGCAAACTATTCAGTTTAGAAAAAAATGATATTAGAAACCTCAATATCATTTTTGAAGACCTATCCATAGATACCCCACACGTATGGGTTTGATGAAAAAAAAATTTTTGAGTTTCAGTTCTAAGTATGGGGACCCCCAAAATTTATTGTTTTTTTTCTATTTTTGTGTGAAAATCTTAATGCGGTTTACAGAATACATCTACTTACCAAGTTTCAACAGTATAGCTCTTATAGTTTCGGAAAAAAGCGGCTGTGACATACGGACGGACAGACAGACAGACATGACGAATCTATAAGGGTTCCGTTGCCATTTGGTTACGGAACCCTAAAAAGGGCAAAACTCAAATTCGTCACTTTTCCGGAGAAGCAAAAAACAACTAAAAAATAAAAATTATTTCTTTCGAATTTACATTGTAGATAAAATATCCCTTTCATTCAATGGGAATCACTTCTACTTTGAGTCACGCTTAGTATATATTTTTTTAGTTTTCCTTGAGTTGTTCCCTTGTTAATGAAGTAATAATGGCATAACGTTATTTATATTAGTCAGTTTGGTCGTATGTAAAGTTTAATTACGAGTTATTCCCTTATTTTATAAATGACTTAGATAAATAATAATGACTTATGTCCTTCTGCTATCGATGTCGAGGATTTAAAGTAACTAACAAGAAATCTATCATTAAGACAATGAGTCCGCGTATCACTGGTCAGTTTCTCTCAGTCATCAGTTTATTTAATTCGCCAGTTTCGTGGATTAGTCAGTTTCACTGATTCGTCAGTTTTACCGATTAGACAGTTGCGTTATCTCGACAGTTTCCAGTACTTGCCAGTTTTCGTCGATTCGTCAGTAGGTATCTCTCTGACAGTAAATTGGCCTTTTTTGCCAGCAGATCTTACCATCTGGTAATAATCTCTCGAAAGGTGAATAGTTTCAATTTTCTTTTTTGCCTTTTTGATAACCGAGTTATCATAGTCGCACTCCATATGCGTACGAGTATGTCCGGGAACAAGGAACTCGTGATCTATGAATTGAAAATATGGGCTCTCTTGCACGATTGTCAAAAACATAACACTCACAAATGAATTTTTATTTTGCCCACCACAAGTGTGATAATACAGCGTAATTTTTCTGATTTTCATTGGTAGTTTTTTATGTAATCGTACAAACATGAAGCTATTTGATTTCCGCCACGTTTACCAGAAACTTTGTGCCACATGTAGCAAGTGGCTTTCTTTTCTTTGCATTCGTGTATCGTCAAATTATAAATCCAAAGACTTTTTTTATAATATGCCATTCCAGCAGATAGAACCGGTGTGGGGAGACATTATTGAAGATCGAACGTCAAGTTTTATTATCGGTTTAATTGAATACTAGTTTTAAAAAATGTGATATAACTTTTGTTGTGTAAAAGTTTGTCTAGAAAATGTAAAAATACGCTTATAAGTAATCTTTACAAAATAAACTAGAAAATTACAAATTAAGGAATGAAGTGACTTATTCCTAAACCACGCGGCAATCCACCACTAGCGATACAGTGACAATAACTGAAGCAAACGCAACAAATGTATTTGTGCCCTTTCAAACATGCTTACCAAATGGATTATCTGCATTTATTTCTTACTGTGTTTAAAAAAACTTTGGAACTACTTGAGTTGTGTCTTTTTGTAGTTAAATTAACTATACTTATGCCTTTTAGTTCGATTGTCTTTTGGGATTTCTTGTAATTAATACCTGATATCGACAGATGTGCCTTTACACGCAGCCGAGTTATGCCTTTGATATATTATAAAAAAATATGCTAGGATGCAGCTATAGTTATGTTCTTTTGATATGTTATGTAACAGAACACGTAGATTATAATGGTGCTATAAAAACAAAAGAGCATAACTCGACTTATGCCGTTTTTGACTGGAGGCACTGAAATGATATATGGAAAAATCGCAAGGTTCCATGTCCACAAGCTGTTCATCTCAGATTCCCAGTGTGTCTTTTCCAGCCATGTCATATTCCACACCATCAAAATTATATATGTCATCTTCCACACTATTACAATCCTTTGAATCAAAGAGATTAATAATATTGATGAAGTGGAAATTAACATTGCTGAAATATAGTTGGTAATGTTTGCGTACTATGGGAGTGTATGTGGCAATTTATCAGATTTATTACAGTCACGGTGCCGTGAGCATCGTAGATGATGTGATAGATGACGTGTGGGTGAGAATGGAAAGAATATTGGATTTAGATGTAATAGGGATTATACGCCACGAGAACATAGTATATCTTTTGTATTCGTATTGTAGGTACAGGAAACGGGACTCGGTCAAGGCATTCAAATGTCAGCCTTATGGTAATGGCTAAAAACTGGTATTAGTTTAATCTCAGTTTTAAAGCATTTTATCTACTTTTGGAGAACAATTCTCATGCCACAAGTTTTCTAAACATGTACCAAGAATTTTGATCTTAGAACGTGACACGCAAACCGATTTAACCGCATTGATAACTTCAAAGACTTCAATGGGGCCTTTAATAGCTTATACAGTTATGGTCCTATGAAAACTATGTATACTTGCTAACTTCTACAACATAGAGGGAGATGACGCTATGGGAATAAAAGGGATAGCTATATGTTTGACGTTTTGTCTGGCGTCACGCACGGGCCGCTAGAAAGCCGAAGTTAGCTCGGGAAAAGCGCCGGCCGCGGCGACGCCGACGCCTAATTGAATGCCGTATTTGTACGACACGAACACTGCTTTCCCGGGGCGTGTCAATTAAAATTGTACCTTAACTGCATAATGATATGGTGTTTTTTGTACCAATTGATAAGTGTTGATGTTGAAGTGTTGGAGTATTCATATTTCTATTATTACGTGGTAATTCCGCGTTTCACGTTTTTATCGCGATTTGATTGTGTCATTGTTTTAAAGAAATGTTTGTTGATATTGATAGGCTCTTTCTTTGTCAGAATAGCTAATGAATACTTAGGTAATAGAAAACAGGCTGAACAAAAAGACTTTCCTAAAAGAATTGACTTACCTAGGTTTAGGTGGTATTCAACGTTTTTCATTCGTTTATAGATACATCACATCACATACATCTATCACCAATCAGGATGCTTCACAAATTTTTTTCCCATTTTTTTTAATGCTAAATTAAGTATTTTTAACAACTTTTTGTTAAAAATCAGTTCCTATAGAATTAACGTTTTACAAAAGGACCGTGTCGTGACTTAAATGTTTATAAAAATCATCAGTTTTTATGATCACGATTGTACAGCCGGTAAACTTAACATATTTGATTAATTAATGCGTCGGTACTGATTCTATATACTTTTTACGATTATGTAGATTTTGTAATAGCGCTGTGTCATTAATTGTGTTGTCCTTATTGGTTTTTAATGTAACTGGTTTTAACGGAAGTTTGAAGTTTTGAATGAATGCTGTAATACAATATTAGGAATAATCCTTTTGTCCAATGTTTAGCAAGGCATTTAATGGAAATCATGAGTTTCAAGCACAATTCACTAACATAGTTAAATAAAACATTTATTTATTTATACTTAATAATTGTATATCTTAAAAATACATAAAATAAAATATATCAAACACGACATAATATACAATGGCCGGCCATTAACGTTACATAAACATTATACTTTTACTCATAAGAATGAGGAATGATGGACAGAATAGGATGAAAATAAACACAAAAGCAATATTACGACATCAAAAATTGGCAATATTACAAATAAACAATGTTAAGAACGTGGTTACACTTAGCGAAGACATAAAACTCGACAATTAATCTAAAAAAATGTCGTTTCCGCTTATGTTCAATAAACAATTCACATCTTCCAGCGGAAGTCATAACAATAAACTAAACTCAACTGACTACTGGTTGAGGGAAGTGACTCACCTGTTCTCATGTTTACTTAATTTATTGATATTTTTGCAACATTTTAGTAGGTAGGTAGCAGAGCCATCATTAAAACCAGCTATAAAAACTCGCGGGACTTTGATGTGATACCTAATGATGAAGACAAAATATAACAATTTTAGGTATATCCGTTTGAATGTTATACATGTTTGTTACCGGTTCCTGTCAAGTGTCAGCCTGTATCATCCCACTGCTGGGCAATAGCTTTTCTCCTTGAGTTCCAGCTCTTGCGATCTTGGGCTTATGTGGACCACTGCCGTTTCTTTTGTCCAGCTCGTCCCGCCCCATCCTTGCGTAGGATACTATTTTTTGTTTAATTTTTATGGTCTAAAACTGATCAAGTCTTCCAGAGCTCGAGACAAGATTTAGGAAAATAAGGTCTGTGTAAAGAGTAGGTAGGTCCTATTCTATTCTATTTAATGTTTTGTGTCTGATTTTCTTTTTGCGTTCTATTTCCTCATAGGAAAATGAATAAGATAAAAAAAACAACCCACTCAAAAAAAAGAGAAAAATTACTTTAGATTCGGAAGTCGGTATCGCTGGTTTCGCATTTTGGTTTTTTGACACCAACTTCCGAAATTAGTTATTTTTCTTTTTGTAGTGGTTATAGTTAGTTTTTGGAAGTCGGTTGTTTTTTTTTTGTAAAAAGTTTTTATTTTTCACTTTTTAGTTGTACCTACCCACACAAATTCGTAGGTATACCTATACTTACAAGATTATAGGTACCCCAATAACAACTTTGACAGAAATGAGGGTGTACCGTGGTACACTGAACAAATCTGCGTACCCCTTTAGAGGGTACAGGCGTGACGTTATGTTGTGTGATTGCGTAAACAATACATACATACATAAGCGTAGCCGTTGATTTGCTGGCATTTATTGAAGAGTTCCGTTGTCTGTCTTCGAAACTCATCATCAGATCTTGTCGAAATTTCAATGGGACCATTTGGAAAGTATATCCTTTCCAACAAAAAAATATTTTTTCAAATCGGTTGGCAAGCGACGGAGTTATGCGCGAACAAACATTGAAAAAAAAAACACATACATCCGAATTGACAACCTCCTTCTTTTTTAGAAGTCGGTTAAAAACCAGTATCAATAATTGGGTCAACATTTAGCAGAAGCCTTAAAATATTCCTCTTTACATATCAAAAGTTGTCTTCCAAAAGGCAATGTGATACATATGTAATTTATGTAAAAAAATACAAGTTTTGTAAATCCTCGCTCACTGCCGGGTTTTGGACAGACCCGTTCGCATTGACGGCATTCCGGCAATGTCCTTACTACTGCCATTGTCTGGTTTGTTGTTTATTGTGATTGCTAATTGTAAGCAGATGTATGGAGATACGATTTAAGATTGATTACTTTATCGCTTTTAGAACTTGGCTTTGATTTATCTAATGTAGTAGATATATGGCCGTTCTTATTGTCTTTATATAACTGTGAACCGGCAAAGTTTGAGTATTTGATTAATAAGATAAATGCAAAGCACATACGTGTATTGAAACCATGTTTAAGTCAATGATTACGGGTGATGGAAACAAGTTACGGTTTCGGCAAAATTGATTTTTAAACTCTCTTGATGACGGCACGATTGTCGATGTTGATAGGTTGTCGACCTATCTCTATAAACACAATAACTGTGAAGTAAGCAGGCTTTTCGCGTTACGTAGAAGCATAAAACGCTATCGAAAGCTTTGAATAACTGAAATGCCCATGAAATAGGAATAAATGCTTTGGTAATCTGCAATTTCTCTCCGCAAAAAAGAGTCTACCAACACACACATTTGAATGCCGTCTGGAAATTACGTAAAATATCAATAAGAACACACATAATGCTTAGATAACACACGTTACTCAACTGAAGGAGTACTAAACAGTTAAGTCAAATAGTATGAAACAGTGCGATATTCGAGTGGACTGGCCACTTTTACTTTCTCCGGAGAAAGTCGGGTCGAGCTACTGGCGCCAGTGGCCGCGAATATCGTTATAAACATGCGTTATTTTGTTGTTTTTATAAATCAGTTATTAATATTTGTATGGGAAATTAATTTGTAAGGTATAAATGGGTTCACTGGCAATTCATATATTGCAACCTAGCTGTAGGTAGTATTTTAAGCTCCTCATGTCGTCTCAACTTGCTGTTAACCTGTGAACCTGCTAGCTGTACTTTCTGGACAATTAAATATTTTCTTTTTCTATGCGAGGCCGTTTAATGGAAGATATCGTTATTTGGGTTCAATACTAAGTAGGTATTATAGAATTTACGTTTGCAAAGCAAGGAACAAAAGATTGTTGGCAACTTGGCACATCTATTAATTGCTTTAGGTAGATACTGTTATTTCTAATCTTCATTCCTAACAGTTTTTAGCTAATTCAGGTCAAATCTATTAACGCTAATTAATATTCTCACCTTCACCACGATTTTTGACGCAAGATGTCTTTGGATCAGTCGTTTATGGTGTTAGAAACCGATTTTTTAATTGTTATTGTTATCAATATTCATCTGTATCTAATATCAGACTATTTAAAGTATTTAATAATCTTGTCTATCAAATAAATCGATTCCACCTTCGTTTAGGTTTTAGGCGATTTCAATCTTTGGATTTAGTGTGGTGGCAACATCGACGTGCAAACTGAAACCATGAATTCAGCACATGATTCTAATAACCCACTAGCGTAGAAGATTTTCGTCGGTTATCAAAAAATAATCTGCTGTTTCATATAAAAGTGAAAACCTACGCGGTCACAATGGCAGAGGTAACCGACGAAACATTTCAACGCTGATTCAGGGGATACGGGGTTCAGAAACTTGTACTGAATCCATGGTAGCAGGTTGTGCATCGAAGTCCGCCACCCTGTACTCACATTATAAATATGGTGATGATGATCATAAATCTAGCTTCTATTCTATTGGTGTGTTCGTAAAGCCACGATGTTAATATATTATTTTAAGTACATTAATGTCTAATATTAACCACTTAAACGACGATGACATGCTTAATCGTCTTCATGTTGTCAATTTATCAATTCAAATGATTATCTTTGAAATCATCACAAGTTATGCAAAAGTCCATAAAGATTAGATGCTGTTTTAATCTCTATTTGTTTTATTTTAGAGAGAGATGGTTATTGTGTGAGACACTGATTTATTCTTTCTATATTTTATCGTCGTGATATGTTGTGATAACCGCGGATCTAACGTTTAAGAACTCTGTTAGGTAATGTTTAGAGAATGTTTCCTTCCTTGTGTCATTATTTTCCTCACAAGAACTAGGCAGAATATAAAGTGAGGTTGTCACTGAACGCCGAGTAAGTACTGCACGTAATAAACTACCCTTCCGTCCGTATCCGTTGTCTTACAGGATGATTGAGACCTATTAATAGTCGAGGTGTCCCCTTGAATTCACTTGAAGAAACTATTAGTTGTTCGTACGTAAATGAAAGGGACAGTGACAAGGCCTTTCGCCTCCAATATTAATGAAAGGTTGTTCATTGTTAATTGATGATTAGTACTTGGCTAATAGACTGTGTGTTATTTTGATAATAGATGATCATAGCATAAGCATAATCAGCCTGTAATGTTCCCACTGCTGGGACACAGGCCGCCTCTTAGTGGGCTGTAATCTACCACGCGGGCCCAGTGCGGGTTGGAAGATGTCACATGTCTTTGAATTTTTGTTGCTAGGACATGCCGTTTCCTCACGATGTTTTCCTTCACCGTTTTGAGAGCAGTGGTGATGAAGTAATTTACACAAAGTAAAGCACCTGTCTGGGTTCGAACCTGCGACCTACAACTCGTAAGTCGCGGCCGTTACCACTGGGCCACCACTGCTCGGCGTGGAAATATCATAGGTATTACCGCAGTTCCAAATTTTTGCGGTAGGTACTACGCGTAGCAGGGAGAAGGATGCTACGCTTTTGCGTAGTGTCTACGCCAAAATATACGTAGTGGTCTACGTCGTAGACCATTGTACCTATTTTTACACACGTGATTCTTCTGTCCTGTTGATTAAAATATCAAGCTGAAACGTCATAGAATTGTTTACATAATAGGTTATCACAAAATGTCAAGGATTATAACTTTTCATTCGGCTTTTTCTACTAAAAGTGTCAATAAAAAATAAGAATTGACACGGATTTATTATCCAGAAACAAGTTGATGAAATGGAAATTAGGAGGCTGATTAATTAGTTTGTAAGATAAGAGTTTGATGTCTTCATTATTTTGTATCTAAGTAGGTAGAAGTAATTTACTTCATGATCTAATACAAGCGTATTTATAGTTTTTTTCTGTAAGAAACTATAAATAACGGTAAGATATTCTTATTATTTATGTATGTATTAAGTTTCGTTGCTTATGTGATCGAAAGTGTTCGCTGCTGACCCCTGTGACCTCTCTCTAAATGTCAACGTATCATCAAATGTTCAGATTTAGAGGTAATCTTCTTGTCTTAATAGGTACAACTCCAAAGCTCAAAATAAGTAGAATGCTCGTTTGAACGATCTAGTACACTTGTACCAGTAACTTTGCAAGCTTGATCTACTATACTATACCTACTATTATAATTAAATAAATAGATACAAGTAGCTGTCTACATTCAAAGTGAATCACCTCGATACACATTGATATTGGTACACATTATAGTAATTATCATCGAAATAATTTTTAAAGCTTATTAATGGGCATGAAACCGGTTCAATTTGCTCACATATCCTGTGTCCAAATCACTGTAAAGCTATGACGCTAATCAATTATGAGTGTCGTAGTGGTAGAGATGAAAGTGGTTTGTCTGGTCGCCGGAGGCCGACGTGTTGCTCTGCACACCGATAAGAGAGATAAAGAAGGTCCAATTGGATCAATACTAAAAGTTCTTTCATAAAACGAATGCACAGCTTTGTACTGTGCCGTTCAAAAGCTCCTTTATTAGTTATATGCCTTTAATTGTCTTTTTTAGCGCTTGGATCCTCTTAAAAGCGTGATATTTGATTTGACTGAGATCAATACAATTAGGTTGCAGCTGTGCTCGTCATAAAATAATCGAGGTTAAGTACATTAAACCCTAAGGATTCCAACAGCTATGACACCGCTGCTGGTCATCTTTATCGGGAATTTGGGTAATGAGGTAGATGGAATTCTACCTTCTGTTGATTGAAAGTGTGGGTTTTTAGACGTTTTTAAAATGAGCCTTCTGAATATTCTTGTTTTGTGATTAGCGCCTGCACAGGTTCTAGAAACACTGCATACCGTTGGAATTTAAGTACTCTAATTTTTATCATAACTCGTAATGTATTTAGAATTGTACTGTTAAAGGTTCCCACAAAACGTTTATTTAGTGTTTAGTCTGCAGACCGCAAACTTAATGTTCGCTCCAACGCAGTCATTTAGAATTGTATTTTGTGAAGGAATTACCTGTTATTTTTCGAACTATATAATATTTATTATGAAACCTTGGCTTCACTTAACACATAAATCATAATCCTAGAGTAAATTTTAATTGAACATATAAAATACGTCACAAATCAAGATACGAGTAACATAACTTATAATCAACCGTTAAAATCAGATGCCAAAACAATCACTCCAACTCTAAAAATATAACAAATATGAATTAAAAGTTAAGGTGACCAAGATAAGTACCTAATTCACTGTGCATATAAAACATTACCACATAGGCGGCGCGGTTTCTTTGAAGGTATACAATATATAGGTACTTACATCTTTTCTTAGAAAGAGTTTAACGCATTCGTAGAAGTACGAGTAAGCATAAACTTGGTTCTACGAATAAAAATAAAAATATTTATTGCACATTAAAGGCTAGTACAGAATATATCTAGTTAAGTAAATTCTTACGATAGTTAGGCAGTTTAAAATACTAATAAAAATATGTACAGACGCCAGCACATCAAGCTACTGCAATCTATCAAATGTATTTAATAGATTTTCAACTTTATCACTAAAGCATTAAGGTTCAAGGTTGATTGGGAAAATTTGACAGTTTCGGGTAGCTTGACCTGCTGGCGTCTGTACGATTCACACTATAAAAGATCTTGAAAACCTTTGCATTAGTATCAACCTATAATATTTCCACTGCTGGGACACAGGTCTCCTCTGTGACAGATTGTGGGCCATAATCCACCACGCGGGCCCAGTGCGGGATGGTAGATGTCACATGTACGAGAATACCAGAAGTCTTGAAAATCTTTAGACCGCTGAAAATCAGGAGTAATAAATGCTGCTGCCAAAAACTTTAAGATTACTTCTATGACCTTACCCAACCTCAGATAAGAGGAGCTGGAACCAAAAGATTCCTCTTCTTTTTTCCCCGATGTTTTTATAGTCTGCCCGAGGGAAGTAGCTTTTTCTTGCCTCCAACGACTCTGCATCGATTTAGACTTAGCTCTCCTCAAATGCTGTTTATCAGGGATCTTATAGTGGTAAATAGAATAAGTAGGCTGCAATCTAGATGGTTTGAACGATTACATACCGTAGAAGTTTCGTCCATTGGTTTCGTGTGTCCTACCTTTATACGAATATGTAAATGTTTACTGAGATTACGTACATGTTTCTTTGAATGACAGAGGTCGTGTCTGTTTGCGTGGATAAGAAACACGTAGAGGGCATCAGTTAACTTGAATCATGCAAGGTTTGATGGAGGAAAATGTATGAAACTATTTGTTATGAGGACTGCAGTTTGCATTTGTCATACATTTGTTTTATGGGATTTTAAGCTGTGTTAACATTAGTTGTTCGTAAATATTTGCTAGCTCTTATGTCCCTTTGTGTTTATTTTGTAGATAATACTTAACTTGAATGTTTGATATAATGATTAAACTTGAAATCGCAGAAGCCTCTCTTTAAACATCTTATTTTTCATTCATTCATCAAGGTTCATTCTTTGGATGACAGAGTCAGTTTTTCCTAAATAAAATCTTGAATAAACATACAGATATGAAGTTGCCCGTATCATCCCAGCGCTGATTTGCTGGTTTCGTTTTCTCCTCTACCTACCGATGATTTTTTCTCCTGACAGTTAATTTTGTTTATATTTATGTGTGTGTGTGTATCTATGTTCCTATTAGTATTTATTCTTGTATTTTATAGTCATTTCCTAGCTATTTATCCCGTATTTTTCACCTACCATGTTTTGTCTCTACATCACTTTAAGATTGACTGGTGGGAAATGCCTCAGGCATTAAGTCCCCAAGGCGGACTTAATGCCTGAGGCATTTTCCACCAGTCAACAGTATTACACACGGTATTACAGTATTTTTTACGTGTGCATTAAGTTTTAATAAATAATCATATTATATTTCGTTCGACACTGAATGTTTAACCAACACTATAGAAGTATAAACACTTACGTCGATATTATTCAACAAGCCCACTCACTGTTTAAAAACCTTAACATAATCAACCTACATCATCATCTCCATTCTTCAAACAATCAACTACCGACTAATTAAACATCAGGAAGCGATTTTAAAACAATAAACGCATCACGATCTTATGATCAGGACTGTAAAGCATTTAATTTTAATTGCTTAATGATTTGACCCGCACAGGCATCGAACCTTGACCCATGGGTGCACTGCGAATAATTTACTTGTCTATAGCATGTGTGCACACATGAGTGGCGATTAGCAGTAAATGATCCGTGATATAGACGTGAGGTAGGGTTATGATCTGTAGGGCGATGCGATGCGATGGAGTCATCAAGATTTCATCGCTGTAATTACACGTATGTCTTGATTAGTCAAGGGTCTCGCTTCTATCTCAAATTCATATTATGCAGGGAGTAAAATATTAATAATGACAATAGATATGCTGTTTATCAAAGTTTGTCTTTTTCTTTGGATCTATTCAAAGAAAAAGACAAACTTTAAGTCTTTGTCGATTTTCAGTACATAAGAATAACTCTCGTCTATACAAGCTGTTGTTTTTTTCAGGAGGCTGTTATGAAAGACATAAATAATCAAATAAAATTATGATCCCTGGTAAATAATAAGCACATACTTGTTTTTTTAGTTATTTAATTTTGAGAGTATTTCAGAATACACCACTTTCGAAGAAGAATCGCGTTATGGTATCGTATAAGCGGCCGCGTTTTTATGTGTGTGCAAAAGGGCAGTTACAGTGCGGTCTCGCACAGGCCGCGTTTTAAATTGCGTGTCCCACACAAGTCAATTTCCGACAATTAGAAAAAAAAATACCTACTTATTTTATTATTGATTCGTGTCGAGAATCAATAGCATAGTTAAGTTACCTCCTTGAATTTGACGAGGATGCAAAACGACACCTTGTATGTAACATCACATCTCTTTAATTTCAAGCAAGATGAGACAGAAAGGACCAATCCAAAAAACTTATAAAATATCAATAAACGTCACTTTCCACTTTTAAAGGCGAAGACGCCACCACCTTCATAAAATAACTTTATACAAAACACAGAAAACATCTGTTTCGTGCGCCATAAAACCTTATCTCACGGAATAAAGTTTATAATTTAAGGAGTAAGGACACGACACCTACGTACTCCATCTCGCATGGACACGCAGCATCACGACTCGACACGGTGGTCATATTCTGCACGAATGCATCAAATTGTAGGAAAACATGAGATTACAAGATCGCAGCTGCTACAATAATTACGAAAGGTAATTTCTGTTTTGTTTAGCCTCTAATTTTGCATCTGTGGCCTGTTATTACTGAAGTCAGTGACCTTCAACGTAATTGTATTTTGTTAGATACCCTTAAATTTTTTCAATCTCTTAGTAGGTGTTCTCATCTTAGAAACTAATTCGAAACAAAAAATAGACACTTGTTCTACTTAGGTCAATGAACCGAGTATTTCAGGAGAGTTATTAGAAATGTTCTCTTTACGTGGTACAAAATTCTTTTGCAGGAACTGTATTTGTAAGACGGAAACTCTTAATAAAGTTTTAATATCTTCAGCAACTTTTTATTTGCTGAAGTTTGCCATTTTCCAAACCACCTTGAATACTTACCTACCTAGTACAGTCACGAGCAAAAGTATGTATATACTAGGCTTTATTCAAAAGCGATATACTCCTTTATTTTTTAATGAAATTTTATGTTGTTACGAACATAGCATTTTCGAACCCATAGGTTTATATAATGTGTCGTATTTCAACGTTGTATTCGTTATTTCACGAAAAAAACGAAAATGAAAGTTGCTAAGTGTTGACATATTGGTGCTCGTGACTGTACATAAAATAAGTCCAATGTTTTTTAATCTAGTATTTGGACGAACTTAAAAAGGACTGCCCTTTTAAGTTCGTCCAAATACTTTAAAAGCAGATTCCCTTACACTGACTTCTAACCAAGATATTAGTTTATTTTTGCAATTAAAAGTTGAGAGCTTTCAAAGATTGCAAATCTAATAGCATCAAAGCCTCACACCACGACAGGACTCAATACTTCGAGGAGGTCGCGACGAGCCCGCGCATGAGCACAATCGTGCGCATGCAATTGTCAAGCGTGGCACACGAGTGGGGTCGCCGTGTCAGGAAATGTGAGCGTTTGTTGTGGAGCACCAGTTTACGAGATTTGTGAGTCAATGTCGCTGTGTGCTCTACTTGGAAACGAGGAGAAATTGTTGTTTTATTGTGTGTCATTATTTGTTTGTGCTACTGGTACAGCAATACTAAATGTGTCTGACTAATTTCCAAGTTTATGTAGGTACCTAATGGTCATCACAGTTGTCAATTCTTTAGATAATCTTGAATCTTACATTGTCGGATGTGTGTTTCGTTCTTGATTCAGCGCTGGTGTCTACTTCTGATTGGCAATTCGTAATTTTAAGAACGTCTACAGTCTGATCTCAGTTTCAATCTGTCAAAAAATTCTCTAATTTCCCTACATTTTGACAAGTTTTTGACATTTGTTTGTCGCCGAGATGAGACTGCGACTAGATTTTGACCGTTTTAAATTACGAGAATTGGCCTTCTGATGATTCCATGAGCATTATAGGTTCTATGATCTGCAAAGATTCAAGTAATTCTGTTAGTAATTCTACTTTTGTGTAGTTTTTGTCCTTTGGCTAGGTCTCTTGTTATTGTTCTCCGAGTACACTACACTCCGTTGATTAGTGCCTAGTGCTGTTATCGATATTATGTTTACAGAAAAAATATAAAAAATCGATTAAGATACATCGCTAATTAACACTGACTAGTCACGAATTTGAAGACAAGCGTGTCGTTAGGAATTTATTAAATATCTACTTTTTTGTTGATTTTTTGTTAAGTTAATAACAGAGCTATTAACGAGATTTTATTTACCACTTAACGCGCTTCGTGTTTCAAACATTTATTTTAGATTTCCGTTATTCTGTAAAAAATGAAGATTATTATATTTTCGTAGAACTGCTACCTGTTCAGTGAAATCGTGTCAGGATGTTTTTAATTCCAATTACCGAGAAGGTTGATGATGTAAAGCAAAAAAATATCCTTTTAATTTGGTCCTTCATATGACGTAAGATATTTCCTAAAACAAAGATACCTTGATATCTACCTACCTTGATACCTACTAAACCTTTAAATGATGATATGAGTGTCACTAAACCGTAGATTTTCTGTTCTGAGTAACGTACAATTGTCAGCATTATAATAAAGTAGTAGATATTTAACTAAAGATAAATCACGAATACTTGAGAACAAGACAACGACTGTTGTAAATAGGTACCTCACCTACCCAAGCTTATATGTGTGTCAGATGTAGAATTTAGCACACATACTTAGTGAATATTATAATGTACAATGTACGACGTAGGCGACATGACCTAGCAATCCTAGCATTCTATGAGATGCACACGACCATCCACACCACATCATAACATTTGATACCATCTTGGCATGACAGCTCTTGAATACGGTCTTAAAATATGGGAGTATTAATAACATTATGATCAATCTTAGGGGGCTGGAAGGTAATTGCACTTTGGATTATGATGTCAGCAAGATATTTAAACCTGATTAGGATGCCAAATTTCCCCTTTTTCTGACGTCAGAAGTTGATTGTCCAAAACAGGCTCTCAGGTAGTTCGGTTCAGCAAATCCGTTTCCCACCAACTTTAATAGTGGAATGGTTTAACAAAATATTCAATTAAAAATGAGGCGGTATACGAGATTAATAACATAAACTTAAAAAAAAAAACGTGCGTACGGGGCCCCCGTCAGCCGATCGATTCTGTAAAAATCTCACCGTGAAGAGTTACGTGAAGTGAGCTTAGAGTGAGCTGTCAATAGTTTCAATCCCTAGCATTACTTGGAATGACAGCTCACTCCACGCTCACTTCACCTAAGTTTTCACGTTGGTATGGTTACAGAATCGCACTGCAGGAATGAAGTTCCGCACGCGAGTAAGTCGCATGGAGAGGGCATAACGCTTTTTCCTTTTACGTTTAGCAATAGACTAGGTACCAATACCTACATAGTCTGCAAAACAATCGTCAATAGGTAAAGTACTTTGTGCATAATTATACACTTTATCTATCATCTGCAATGTGTTTATAAGTAGGTACTGTTTTATAGGTTTAAAGTACATAAACAGTCACCTGATTTCTTATCGCTCTTTGCGGGTAATTAACTTTTATTCATAATTAGGTGCCATGTTGCCTCGTAAAATCTTTAATGCACAACTGCCCGTTAATTTTCAATCATAGTCACCAGTCTTAGTCGCCATGGTGGGTAGTTCGATTATTGTTGGTGGTTTACAAAATAGTCACTATTCGTTCTGAGCATAGAAACGTAAATATGGTTCTGACACTCGGATGGCACACTATCCGAGTGTCAAAACGAGAAATTTAAATAGAAGTCACGTTAACTACCTATGTGGAATAAAAACCACTTCCAGAAAAACTGTTAGTTGCAGTTTCGCAAGAAACCAGCTAAATTAATTTAAACAGATCAGCGGTGAGATAACAAGAATCACCAAATGCTAATTGAAAAATAAAATATATGAACCGTTCTGTTTCTTTGTCTTGGTCTAGATTTGCGCCATCAGCTGGTAAGTTTATTCCGAAACCATGTTCCGGTTGTGTTTCCTCAGTTTGCTCATTTCTGCTCGGTCCGTTTAGTCACAGGCTTGCAGTGTATTGCTTCACTACCACTCTTCTTTAAATAATGGTCTTACGCTTACAAAAACAGCTTCGGACACGGAATAATTTGCTTGCTAAATAGTTTTTAATGGATTATTTGAACCAAGTTTCGGATGGAATTATAGTCTTGCTATATATTTTGTTCAGATGATTTTGATTCATCATCGTCTCCTTTGCCAGGTAACTTTATTGGGCATGGTTAACTAGATATGAATTATTAATATTTAATGAGTGTGTAAATTATAATTGGAAATTCAAAGGGCGTGGCCTACAGACAAGGCACGAACATGGTAATGTGGTAATGATAGAATAATCTGCCGTGCTTGCAGCTGTTATTAAAGATGCACCTGGTAGGTTTACCAGGATATCATAAAGCATGCTTAGCTTATGTTAAAAGAGTTCCTTTAGTTGTGCAACGGGTTTGGATGGCAGCGGTCGCCTTAGGCGGACTATGTGCATTTCCGGACCCTGATCGGCTAACATGATATTATTAACACAATGAACTTTGCTTTAAAATGCTCGGAACATTGAGCCAACTTAGCCTAAGCCACAGTCGAGCTTAAGTACCGAAGAGCAAACATCTTTCACGTCAAAACAGACAAAAAGCGAATCCTCTTAGCAAGTAATGACGGCATCACGACGACCATCGTAATTAGTGCTGTAAAAACTAATTTTCGAAGACGCTGGTAGCAAAAAGCACGCGTTGGCAAGGCCAAGAGAATCCGTCTGTTATAATTGTGTGCAGAATTTGTTTGAACACGCTGTGAGAATGCTGATCAGAGTATCTTGTATTGTATGAATATTAATTGATTATGTATTGTCAAGGCAACGCTACAAGTTCTATTAAGATTTTGTTGGATATTTGTAAATTGTTGTTCTTCGGAATTGCGTTGTTCTAGCTAGATCTATGCAGCATCTAGATATTTTTCTCGTAAACACAGATGAACAGGATCTGATTTCAGATGCTATTGAAGATTCAAATGCCACAGTAACGCGTAAATTGTTTTTGAACTTTTCCGGTTTATAAGGAAAACAGGCGTGTGCTTGGCTATTCTGAAATTTTTTAACTAATAATTGAATATGAAATATATGATCGAAGGAAATATGATAAAAAAATGATATGGAAATTAGTTACTTGCGGGAAAAACTTACAGAAAACTAAATACTGTATGTCAATGAATGTAAGATAGAAAAACCAAATGATTCGTGTACAACAAAAACTTTTGAAGCCCAAACGAGATTAGATTTTTTGATGTTGCAGGAAAAGTCAGTTTCATCTTTCATAACAATGAATATTACTTTATATGATACGAAATCAAGAATCATCCTTTATTTCTAAAATATTATATATAAACAAACGACAAATCTGTTTCAAATATTAACAATAGTTCACTTATTCTTTGCTCTATTTCATTTTCGTTCGCAGAAAATAAATCTACATACTTGGTCACATGCTAACCTTTACTTGAGTTGGCAATAATTTGCATTAGTGTCACAGAAATTAAATAATTTTATCTACAAGAAAAGTACCTACCTAACCTAACCTAACCTGTTGCAGCTGAATACCAATATTTTACATGGAGCGACTACCTATCTCATTCCCACAATCCAGTTTCTGGCTTACCCAGTACCGGGGTTACCCAGTAACTGCCCTAAACACTAGTTACCCTTGATCGCAGTTAATAGACCATTATTTTATACAAAATCAAACTTAATCATTAGAAGTATTTTCATTCTATAATATTTAGCGAGGAATGATGTCGGTACTTAACATTTTATTCGACCTTCCTTTATGTTAATGCACAAAGATAACTAAACAAACGAATAGGGTGAAGTTCCCACGTTTTTGTAGAAGACTTAATTTGTAAATGCCGGAATTCGTCTGAACTTTTAAGCTTAAATTACCTTTAAAATGGATGTTCGCGCTGTGACTAATTAGAAAAAGAAGACTGTATTCTTTTCATTTTGATGTATATTTTAAACAATTCTATTCTCTTGTTACAGGTATGTCAGCATCTACAAACATAAAAAATGCGGTGTGGAAACACAAACAAGTAAATCAATTCCCATTCCCATTAAAACAAGTTCTGCAGCATTACAGATTTCGCAAAAAAGAAATCTAATTCAAACACACAATACGCAAATTCAGTTTTTTGCGATAATTTTGTAAACGACTGTCAGGCGTTGGATGGAACGAATTTCAACTTCTGCAAAATGGATGGAACGAGTTAACGGAATATTCTAATAGAAAATTGTTGTTCCGTTTCTAAATGTTTCCGTTGTAAAATTGATAAGTGGCTTTATGGACGTGGATCTGAAAGGTCTGGTTGTAAAACTGTCAGATGGAATAACTGGATATCTTTGATTTCCGAAATCAAAACAATTACTATTAGCTATTAGGTCTTCTCGATATCAAGTCACTATTCTCTTGGCCTTATCTTTCCCTTCTCTTCTTTGGAGTCGGCGCAACATGACTTTATCTTCCATACTTCTATTAGTCGTCACCTCGGTAGTATCATGCACCATCATTTAGGTACTACAGGGTGGCAGGGACCCTGTTACCATGGATTCAGTTCAAATTTTTCGACGGTAATTGAAAAAAAAATTGCTGTTCAGTAGTACACTGTGACTGCGTAGGCGTTGCACTTTTCTATGAAACAACAATTTTTTTTTAACGCTTGGACGTCTATAATCATGTGCTAATTTTGTGCTTACAGTGAGCGCGTCGATGGCCTGCCACTCTGTACGCAACTTATGAGTTGTGGTCTCTCTTATTTAGTAGACAGGTAGTCTTGGAATCTTCTTTTGTTAAAACCTCTAGGACACCACAAACTTGCACTATTTTTAGCTAAGCAAAGCTACACATTAAGATGTCCAAGTAAACAATAAAATAAGAAGCTATTCAAACAACTGACCTTAAGTATTAGCGGTGCAATAAGGTCGTTATTTGTTTAGAGGCGGCTGCGTGATTGCCATAGAGGAAATTCATTCATTGCCTTTAGTCTTGAGGTTTACGCTTGATTTCGTGTGTTTACCTCCGTATCTTTGACCTACATTTGTGATAACTAAGAAGCTTCATTAAGTATAGGTACTGAAGATAGGAAAAAGATTATTTAGGTTATTTTTTCAGAAGTCAGAACCAGAACAAGAAATTATATGTAAAACATCATGCTTTAGTGAATTAATAAGAGGTCAAGCTACCTGTTTGTCAATTTAATTAATGAATATATATTTTTTTATTATTAATCGATTATGTTTTAAATCCTTGCTAATTTTCGTATCTTCAATCGGTTGATGCACACTTAGACAATTCTTCTAGAAAATCCTCCGTGCAACTCAACTCTGAAACAAGTTGTGGACGTATGCAAATATCACGTGCGTAACTTTATAAAACAACGATTAGATCTAGTGGCTCTAGCTGTAACTATATAATTACATAAGCAGTCAGTGTGTCCATTGTGCTCGCTTCCTTCTCGTGGATATGCCATATGCCTGCAGTAATTACTGGGGTTGCTACGTCGCTATTTATACGACTCTAACACCAGGGTTGTCAAATTATAGCGTTGCATGTTCCTAAAGTAGTTTTTGACACATTGACATGTTTTTTAATCGACGTATAAGCAGTTCTAGCCTATGGATCCGGATATCGTTATGTTGTATTTTTGTCAGACGACTATGATAATTACTCCAAATGTTAATTACCTTACCAGCCTAGCAGTTTTGCAGCTTCATGAGAATCGGCTGCTGTCTCGATTTGGATGAATATTATTACACTTATCCATCCAGCAGCTTTGGGGTTTATTTATAAACGTTGCTTAAAGTTAAGTAATGATTTCATAATCAGTCTATAATGTTCCCACTGCTGGGACACAGGCCTCCTCTATTTGGGAGGGAGTAGTAGGCCGTAATCCACCACGCGGGCCCAGTGCGTGTTGGTAGATGTCACATGCCGGTTTTCTCACGATGTTTTCCCTCACCGTTTTTGAGAGCAATGGTGATGAAATAATTTACACAAAGTAAAGTATCAGTCTGGGTTCGAACCTACGACCTACCACTCGTAAGTCGCAGCCATTACCACTGCTCCACCACTGCTCTCAAATCCACTGCTCTCTGCTGCTGCTGTAATGATTAGCAACTGATTAACAATACATTTTTGTCGTTTAAATGTCTCTTAACTTTAAGCAACGTTTATGAATAAAGGGGTTAATGTCTGGCTAAATTTATTGATTAAATGTTCAAAGCTGAACTGGCAGCCCTACTTATGACCATAGAGCATTTCCTACAGCTTGCGGCTATGGTCTCATGTAATAGCTAAGTTTTTATGGGAATTATGATAATGATAGTTCTTTCAATTCGAAACTTAGATAATGTTTGTCTCTTGAATCAAATTAATTGTAATTGCAAAACTATTCGATTTTATATTATTTTTTGTCTGACCTTGCCGCGGAGTTTCGTCAAATGCTTATTGACTAAATCTAGCTTATTTTGCAGGAAAGAGTTAAAAAAAAAACTCAGTAAAAATAATCCTAGAGTTTTTGCTTCAAACTTATTTATCAATCGGTTGTAAATATTTTTCTGCAATTGATTTACTTGGATGATTCGCTAATAAATTGAAACAAAGTTTATTTGTTTAACCTTCAAGTAAATTCTACTTGATTTGTGGGATTCTACTAAAATATGCATACAGATTATCGCTTAATTTGTTCCTTTTGGTATTTTAGAGTAAATAAAACCGTGTTGGTATCCTCATCACTCGTGTTTTATCATTAAATTTATAATCTTATACCTGCGTCATCTGCGTTAGTCGATTTTTCATCAGACGCTCTCAAATAAGTAGTAAAAAGGTTTAATGCATTTAAATCCCTACTCAGAAACCGACCCGAAACTCTATAAGCAAACTTGGAAGATTTTTGTACTTTTGTCTTATTTTTTACTTGAGGTCTTCGTCCGTGCCTTATTGTGGAATTTGATAAAGGTACTGAAAGACCTGACTCTTTATGAATTAAATCAAGAAATCTCAAATATTAAGCATATTAAATCAAGAAATCTCAGGCATTTTAATATTTAATCTCTTTAGCAAGTCATTTTTGGAATCTTCTGGATTTTGATATCCTGGTAAAATAAATCATCGGCTGAGACAGAAGCAATTGAATTAACTTTAAAAGTGATTCAAATAATCGCGTTTTTACCTTCAGTTCGCACAAAATCTTCCATTTTAAAATATGTCTTTAATTCTATTTCTGAGATTTCAAAACAGACCGTCGCACTTCACAATATGTTATGACTTGACGCCAGAGCTCTTCGGCCGTCCGTTCAATATGCTAATATTATGCATATCATATTACACCCGCACGCTCGTCTTTACTCGTTACTTTCGCTTTTTAGTTTCAAAACGAATAGTAAACAATGTACACAAGTGACATTATGTTTTGCTTAAACTTCAGTCTGTGTTGACTCGATTTGTCAATGGGACTAATTTATCGATTAACTACGGATCATTCGAATTGAATATCGATGTTCGAATCAATTGTTAACGCTGAACTTTCGATTGCTGAATATTTAAACAGCAGTGTTGCGTTGCTGTTACTGAAATATGTAATTTCACAGAATGTAGCTTTTTGTTTTAATTTTTATTGCTGTTCAATGGCAGCGCGGGTGGGTCTTCTCATGATGGCAGCGGATGTTAAAATTACATATAATTATTGTGATTGTGCTTTTTCTTTCAGCTAAAGCAAAACTTCAAGCAGAATGAACACTAATTTCTATTCATACATTCAACATCTCGCAGCGTTCAAATTGCAAAAAGTTGAAATATTTTTTGTTGGGTCGTTTAGAGTTCAAAGTCCTAATGAACGACCCGTCGTTTTCTACCATAAGCCACAGTATTTTCAAATAGTGTTTTTTTTGCCAGAGAATAATAGAAGAATAATAAATTAATAATACAGTGAACTTCGTAATAACAAAATATAATCAACATAATAGAGATGAGACAACATTAGCTATTCTCATTTATCAATCTTTTTCAACTAGCGGAGTACATTGACAGCTCTAATGAGCGTATCCTCAATAATGCCATCAATCAAGCAACGTTTGTGGCCGAACGTTGCGATAGAAATGCTTTTAGAGTCATTTGAGCATCACGCCAAGCGGTCATTATGATCGCTCTAAAGGTGGTCCAAAGTGACAAAATTTGGCTTTTGTTTGGTGTCTGTTGTTGGGTCAGACATTCGGCTCGGCAGTTGACGCCACGAGGTCTTGAATTCGATAGTGAGCTTACGATATTACATCTATAGAAATCGGATTTCTTGAATTCCTATCAAGGTCGGTGAATTACATGAGATTTGGTGATCTGATGACTTTTGTATGATTTGCATTCCAAAAGAGCAATGTATGTAATCCAGTGTAAAGATGCAGCCATGTGGTTTTTGCATCAGCGTCGTCTTGTAAATGGATCGTTCCGAGAAATCATTTGGCTGTAGTTTTTATGTAGTGTTGCTTTGAAATGTCAAAATGTTTTTTGGGTGTCTAAGGATGGCAACGTGATTTCTTTAATGTGATCAAACGTTTAATATCTCTGCATGCCAATCGTAGATATTAGTACGTATTGTAAATATTCGAAGTCTTCATTTTGTAGTTGGTCCATGGTTAAAAACACAAAATTTTTATACGAACACCAGAAACTCTGGTGTTCGCATGATGTCAATGTAATGAAACCACAAATACCAATATTACGTTAACAATATAGTATAAGTACTTATGCACATGTTTCAGAGCACATGTTTCTGTGGTTTTTCTATCTTGTCGTGATACGACTTGGTAAGCAATCAAGAGCTAATAAATAGTTTTTGTACCTTCAATTTACTTAATGATCTTTGTACATTTTCATACTTTTTACAGTACCTACCACGTTTTTCTACACGTGCTGTTTGAGGTGGCTTTTGGTATCACTGAATAGGTTGTTACAGAAAGCCTGCCATGCGTTATATTATGAACAGTCCTTCCAGCGTTTAATTTCTCCTTGTATAAATTTTGCTTGTCTCTTTTGACTGAGATTTAATCTATTATATCTAAGTGTCATTTCTCACGGCTGGTGCTAGTTCTTCTCCATAGAGATGTAAGTTTTGGAATGGGCTAGCTAGCTTCAACTTTCTGGCAAACTGACCGACACTTTGACAATTCAAAAGAGCCTGTAAATGGTTTAATTGAAATACATGCTCTGAGTTTGAGTTAGCAGCATCATTAGTAAACGAACCCTAGCTATTTAGCTAGTCTTCTAACCCAGCGTTAGATACTGACTACTGAGGCTTCAGTGGATTACAAGGCTCTATACGTATAATCTTTGCATGTTCAATAATGCATTGTGTTTTTTATCGCGTATTGTTTGGACTACTGTGTATACCTTCTGTGTTGTCTTATTCAGTGTCCAGTGCTTCTAAAAGGCACGTGCTTGGAAACGTTTTGGGTGAGAGATCACTATCGCACGTGCAGTAATGGGCTATCTATCAAGTAAGAGATAATCACCCGTTTGCTTTATCTATGAATACTGTAATTGTAACTTTACGTGAAATGGCGTTCAAAAGCTATCGAAAGGTTTTGAATAGAATATTATGTTATGTGGTTGACATTTATTTGAAAACTATTATGCATAAAATGAACAACTACAGCTTAGAGTTCTAATTTATTAAGCTCGAAGTCCAGTGCAAGAATAAGAAGAATATCTAACCGTTAATATTAAGAATATGAATGTGGATGGCTATAAGAGTAGGGGAAGACCAAGAAGACCAAGATAGACCAAGAAATGATGGATGGACTGTGTGAAAGATGATATGGCTAGAAAAGGGGTGACTACCGAGATGGTGACTAATAGAGAAGTATGGAAGAAAAAGACATGTTGCGACGACCACTAAAACTGGGATAAGGGCAGGAGAATGGTCATGATTGCTGAGCGTCTCCATAATGTACTCATGATTGTTTCCTGTAGGTATCTTTTAAGATTTAACTGATAGTACTGAACTTCAAACTTATACATGACTGATAAATACCTCTTCAAGCTACACAATAGCCCAACATCTGTCTTAATCCTTCCTGGTTCAAAAAACCGAATTAATATTTTTATCAAGTTTAATCTTTAGCAGAGCTTCCATTGAAATATTTCCATAGATTTTTTTCGAACCATGGCATTGAAATCCCACATGCTAGTTACATGTTCCATTACTTAATTGTCTCATCGCAAAAAATGAATAATAGAAACCATTATTTGTATTATAAAGAAGCAATTAAAACGCCCATGCAGTGTTATGTGACTAAATAATATATCAAAGTTATCAAACATTCTTCACTGTTGTGCCTCAAGCATTATGATCTTATTTTATTAATCGGAATGCCGTCTTAGTGTTTTTTGCTGACAGCTTAGGATTAATATAAGGATAAACGAATCAAACAATCGATTCAGATGGTTCCGTATGTTGGGGTCGGCGCGTGGGTGCGCAAACATATAATTTCGAACGAAAACAAATACTGAAGAGGATTGACCTCGTTTCTGCTTAGGAACAAAGATAGGTTCAATATAATTGTAATATAAATGCAATTAAATAAATACATAATAATATTTTTATTATTTTTGCATTTAATTAATTCACAATGAATATTGATGCTTATGGATGTACTATAGGTACTCCTGGCATACCCTTATTCCTTTGTACTGGGTCCTAATGTTTAGGATTGCAAATGGTAAAAATACAGCAGAGTGTTACAAACCTCTGCCTCCAGGGCTTACAAGCGTGACGGAGATTATAATCATGCATAATGCCGTCCTTACCTCGCGTAAGAATGATGACATTATGCGCTTAGAATTAATTACATTTACCTACCAAATCATGTACTCAAGATTTTTCCTTTAAAGTACACCTCACGCGCTTGTCAATACAAGTTAATAACAAAGTGGCTATAAATCAAAGGTTAATTCCAATCAGCTTTGCCTCCTTCTGGGGACTGGCGACCATGTCAGGGCGTTCCATATGAGCCAGCTATGATACTATTAGTTGGAGTCACGAATGGTCCTCACGACTCAATACTTCCGCGTTGTATAACGATTTGTTAACTTTGAATGTATAATTAGCGAAATTTTTGCTTGAATAAGTGACTGTGTGATTCATCGACGCCCATCATTTGGGGCGGCCTTAGGTCGGTGATTACAAGTAAAGACACAATATAACAGCGATACCAATATTTCTTTCAAAGGTTCTATGCACGAAGCGACACTAACGACCAGGTATTAAAACCCGGTTGCCTAGAAATATATAGGTATTTGGTGATAATTATGATTTCCTCACGATTCTTATTCGTTGATTCGAAAAATAATTTAAATTATGTTTTAATTGAGCTGATGATAAAACATGGGTAGACGATATGATGATGAGTCATAATCATTCATATTCAAATGACAATCGCCAACGCAATCAACTGCGTGCACTGAAAAGAAAAGATCCAACTTATTGAGGAAACGAGTGTTGGGTTATCCCTCAGACTTAACAGATTCTAGCCATGAGTAATTCGAAAATTTCAGGAAGCGCAGGCTGTTACACTTGGTATTACGAGTGAGTGCATGGACGCTCGCCAAATGTTCCTCCCTTTGTGCGTGATCGCATGTAACACCATTGGTTTCCGTGCTTCGTGTGCTGCCAAATATAGGCCTTGCAATTTATATTAGAACATCTATAATTCTTCTGTCTCACTCATATGTCTCTGAATGGTGTTTGTATCAATGTATTAGAAGAGAGCGAAACTATTGACGCTGAGTTAGAACCATAGTCCATTTATCTAACAATGGTGGTCAGTGTTAGAACCTATGAGGGTGGCACCCTACACAGTCAGCCCCGCCCACAATCTAGCTAACTGGCTAGTATTTTTAACCCCGTATGAACTAATCATGTATAACTCCTACGAACACCAGAGCTGAAGGTACCAACATGAATCCAAGACCACACATTAGCTTGCCTGTTCTATATCTAATCATCATAGCCATCGGCAATCCACGTTTGGCATTTTCTCGTTTCAATATTATTAAATAACTCCATAGTTCGCATCATTGTTAATTAATTATAGGGTAGCACGAGCGTTATATCTTTGTCAGTTTTTTTCAAAACATAATATAATATTAGCATAATTGCCCGCAGGAATATGCCGCTGAGCAATCTGCTTTATTTGTGACTTGAAAGGATGGCATGCAATAGAGGAGGCCTAAGTATATCCCATGCCTGAGTTTGTTTCGCCATTTATTCATAGAAAATGTCGATTCCATCCAACTTATTTTTTATGTGACGTGTAAAAGTGATTCAGATATCCTATTTCGATTTCAGAATGAAATAATTTTATTTCATTTCACGCATGTGGCCAGCGGGGGTTGCAGCGTTAACCGATGATTATAAGTAGGTACTTACCTACTCAACTCTATACAGTTGTCAAATTCCACTATCTTCATTAGATGTCATAAGCGTATCGAATTATACAAAAAGTAACATCGCCCAAACTCAATCTATTTCTGCATCAACCTTGGTCGTTACGCCTCGTACTTTTTGCCGATTGGGTCGAAGCTGCAGCATCATTCTGTTACCGTTCAGTCACGGTTGGTTACCGATCATTGGCGCTAAGGAACAGGCCTAGTTACGGTATCAGCTCTCTTACGTAAGCCATTGTGTCGTGTGTTTGATGTGATTTGGTATCGGACACGGTTAGGATTGCTTTTTGTTTACTTTTTACGATTAGAAAAATGTTTGTTTGTTTTGGTGGAGCCTACCTTGTTACTCAATTAGGAGGTATATTTTTTGTACCCGCAAGTAAAGCATGCGAAAATGCCCATTTTTTCCCGCTAGTAGTAGACTTCGAACAAAATGTCTACAGAATACAACAGCCGGTCGATTCTGTAAAAATCTCACCGTGAAAACTCAAGTGAAGTGAGCTTGATGTGAGTTGTCAGTAGTGTCAATCCCTAGCATTATTTGAAATGACAGCCGACCTATTCTGTAAAAATCGCACCGTGAAAACATAGGTTAAGTGAGTGGTCAATAGATTCAATCCTTAGTATCAGCCGATAGATTCTGTAAAAATCTCACCGTGAAAAGTTAGGTGAAATGTGCTATCAATAGTGTCAATCCCTAGCATTAGTTAGAATGACAGCTCACTCCACGCTCACTTCACCTAAGTTTTCACAGTGAGTTGGTTATAGAATCGCACTGCAGCTCACTCCACGCTCACTTCACCTAAGTTTTCACAGTGAGTTGGTTATAGAATCGCACTGCAGCTCACTCCACGCTCACTTCACCTAAGTTTTCACGGTGAGATGGTTACAGAATTGCACTGCAGGTATTGTTCAAATTACCAAAATGTAGTAAATAATGGCACTATTTTTGCATTTGTGCGTAGGTAAGTAGGTAGGTTTGTAGAATACAAAAGGTAACTGAGTCCTACTCTTAATCTTAACTTTATTTTAAAAGCTTATCATCATTGGCAACATCTAGGGGACATAACCTTCTTCTTAATCACACAACAATGTACTACATTAAAATTATCATAAATAAACACCCAGTTAAACCAGGCACATAAGGACGTGTTCGTCACAAACATGCCATATAAGCGTCAAATATGTGCATTCAATTCAGTTAGCAATGCAGCCAAGATGACCCGTTTACATTATTTAACATAATTAACACAAACATTAACATAATCAACATTAACATTAACATAATATACGCTCAGTGAAAGCCTGCGAGTAATCCACGTTGCGTCACTATAATTAATTTAATTATGAACAAAGCGAGGTTGTGTTGTGTACGTAATAAAATTAAAAAGGTTAATAAATAAGGCTGTCGAGGGGCTCCTGGCTAAGTAATAACATGCGCGTCCGTGGGTGGGTGACAAACTTTTCATACCTAAACCCCTCCGTGCCTCTAAAAGCAAGTTAAAAGCCGATGGGCCCGGTATTCATGGATCTTTGGCAGTTGTTACGGGTCATCAGAAGCTCGGAAGTCTGACAGTCAGTCTTACCAGGGGGTATCGGATTAACCAGTTAGGTGCTCAATGTAAAATATAGTATTCAGTTTCATCTGGTAATACTGGAAGCTGGCCCCAACATAGTTGGGAAAAGGCAGATGGGGCCGACACAATGAATAAATAAGGCTGTTAGACTGATTAATATTTAATTTAGTAAATAAATTTAATCTGATTAATAATATTTTTATTCAATTGTTGTAGCAAGGTTGGGTTTGCGGATGTCATTAGTGCGTGCTAAGCTCTAATTAAATCTTTATGTAGTTTTCTTTCTCTTTAGCAGTATGAATAGGCTTTAGTTAAATTAATCTGGCGTTGAGCACGCGAAAGCTTTCTACAAAAAGTTTCAAGTGAAACCTTAATATATTAATAATCAATGTCGACAGACTTTTCCAACTAGAAAAGAAATTAATAAAAAAATACGTTTATTTGCGGTAAACATGACGCAAAAAAGAACGTAACACATAAAAAAAAAACAAGAAATGATTTGGGGAAACATATATCCGTCACATCCACGCAAAACGGCTATCGCTCAGCATGATGCTGCGATGTATAACAGACTCATACCCATGTATTGTGTATTCCCTTTAACGCCATTAATACCAGCTTATTATTGTCCCACTACAGGGCATAAGCCATTTCTCATATAGAGAAAGCACGAGCTTTGATCGCCACCCTTACTCAAGACGGCTGGTTTCATCTCGACGTTTTCCTTCACCGATCGTTAATCTTCCCATTTTTTTTATTACGTACTGACAGTTATCATTCATTGTACTGTTTTGCTTCTCGATTATTATCGAACATTAGCATCTTAACTCATTGTCAAAGTTAATAAATGTACAAAAAATATTCACGGCTATCGATTCTGACCCTCGTGGCCTTATGAACAAACAATATAGATATCAACCACAAAAACTTATCAAATTATATAATACGATAAATAACAAAGCGATCGTTTACTAGCCTAGTCTTAGTAGAAGTAGGTACTTACGTAAAAATGATTCACTTTGAAGGGTGACTGGTAATGTGTAGGGGAGGGGGGCCCAAAGCGGGCACCATAAGTTGCAGTAAGCGAAAAACGTATATTAAAACATAGCTGAGTAATACTATTAATGCTATTAGATGCTAAGTTTGTTCTAGTTTCATACCCAATATATAAAATCCTCGTATGTGTCAAGAATATTAAACTAAGATCCAAAATATGAAACACTTCCGAATGCTCACTTTGCCCGAAGGCTGGCCTAAAGCGGGCATGAGCATTGGGGCAAAATGGGCACGCATCAGAAACTTGAGATCTTAACAGCCTTCAACATATTAATTGTATTAAATCTGACTGATTTAGAAATTACCACTTATAGAGATTTTCTGCTTTGACACAACCAATCAAAAGTACTTTTCATGGTACTTTCACTCCAAAGAGCTTGCTCTGTTTTCCTTTTATATTTATTCACTATACTAAAGGAAAAGAATTACCAGAGTAGGTAAATAAAACAATTATAATTTTAAGAAAATAATAAATTAGCGTCATTTCAATTCAGTCAACAGAGGGCATAACGAGCATGATCACGAGGGCATAGCGGGTATGCTCGCTTTGCCCTGCTCGCTTTGCCTTTCATGTCATGCTCACGTTTTCATCAGACCTAAGCTAACATTTATTTTCATATTTACATGCAAATATTATTAAATTAAAGTAAGATAAACCCAATACACAATACGTATCTTGATAACAGCATAGATCACTTAAAATTAGACAGAACACAATCTACATGCCTTCCTTTTTTTGTATTAAAACGTCGAAATTCTTTTTTTCTTCACACGAGCCGTAGTGTTCGCCCGAGGTGTAACGTACGACTACTGCGGACAGTGGCGGGGCGGGGGGTAAGGGCTATGAGACGCGAGACCGCGTCGAGTTTGTTTACGTTGATTCAGTATGGGGTGCTCGCTTTAGGCTGGTGCTCGCTTTGGGCCCCCTTCCCCTAATGTAGAGTGGTACAGGTTCGATCTCAGTACCGTGAGGATTGAAGGTGAATGGCAACATGTCAAACTCAAAACTCAAACCCAAAGCATATAAAATACTTTTGAATTGTCAAGCAGTCGGTCAGTCAGTCAAAATATATGAAGCTAGTTGCTCATTCCAAAGAGTAGTAGGTACCTATGGAGAAGAACGGGCAAGAAACTCCATGGACACTCTTTTAAATAATTATTATTATGTCAAGTGACTGTTACTGGCTGATGATAAACTGTCATCGCTCATACATACATAACATCACGCCTGTATTCCGCTAAGGGTTGTGCAGAGGTGCACGTAAGTGCACCTTACAGGGACCTCATGGGGCACACATATCTGGCGAAATATAATAAAAACGGGCACAATCTAGACTCCTCGCTGCTTTTGAGGAAGTTGTTAGTGGAAAAACTCAGTAACGATTTGCCCAACCTGGGAATCGAACCCAGGATTACACGGTCAACAGTCGCGCTAATTGCTCATTAGATCTAATATTTACCTAATAGCAGAAAATGGTATTGGGAACACGTAGGTAATAAGGGAAATGTAGTTAGGGTCCTTATAATTCCTCAGCGAACGTTTGTGATTGCATTAGCCCATTGCCTACCTTCGAGGATCATTACAAGCGCACTAATCATGCAATTAAAAATGTAATTTAGTTAAATAATGATGAACAATTAAGTTAATTGTGGAAAATCTTCAATTTAATCAAGATGCAATGATAATTTTAATTGAAGTAGGCTCCCCATGGCTGCAATTTGTTTTAATGTGTCTAAATGAAATTAATTTCAGGCAGTGCACTTTCGAGTTCCTTACTTACCTACTCGAAAGTTTGTTACTTAACTTAAAACACAATAATAATATGAATTTTATGATGAAAATCCTAATTGAAGTAATTGAAAAAGTGGAATTTAGTCGAGTTAAAAGTGGAGTTTGGTCCAATCTAAGAATAATCACAAAAGAAAAAAAAATATTGCAGGACCCAGTCACTCGCACAGACCTCGGCAACAGACAAAAAAGCTCGTTAAAAATATGAAATAGCAATTTTACTATATTTGCTGTCACAGATGGTAAATCAATTAAATTGATTGCTTCAGTGAACGATTAAGGCCAATTCCACGCGGTTTGTCACAGTTCTGCCATCGTTCCACCAGATGTCGCCTTCACTAAATAGGTATTATTCCCGTGAATAATTCTCACTGGCAATATTTACGTAACCCAATAAAATATAATTTTAAACACTACTCAAGTTAATGACAAAAATGATGAACTTTCCTAATATTTAATTAGGCGAAATAATTTTACGGTTTTCGTTTAGGTATATTGTCGGTATTTTCCGACTGTTCGGCATTATGAAACTTGGGCTCTGAAATCTGTGTAATATTTCAAGGTGCATTTTGCAGTTTCCGAAAGTAGATTAATATTTAGATACGGCTTGTCATGGACTGATAGTTTTTTTATGTACCTATCTATTTATTTAGGACCCATGAAAACCAACAAAAATAAATAATGAACTAAACAAAAAATAATGGTTACCAATCATTCCTTCAGTTAGTTAGAATAGATTTTTTTTTACTTAGGTACTTTTTGCTGGTTTTAAAACGGAAATACGGTTTTATTATGTCTTTAGCGGTACCTCTAAATGTCCATAAAATAAGTGTATGCTTGCGTGATGTAGCCGAGTTACTTTCGCTGTACTAACAATATATTTTTATATATTACAGGTAAGCACCAGTTCCGTCACAGTAATTAAAAGCAACAACGGTAAGCGTTCTACAAATTACTTACTATTTGACTAATAACAATTATTTTCACCTTTTGTAAACCAAAGAAGCAGCAATTCTTACTCACTAATTATCTAAAATGCAGCAATACTATTGCATTAATGATAGCTCACGATTATAAACGGTTATTTAACTCGATTCTTGTGAAAATACTTAGGTAAAAATGTACTGATGCAAGATGGCCGCCGATGCAATATTCAAATTTCCGCCGTTTAGGCAACTTTTTTTCTCTCTCAATAAATATGGTTTTGATGATGGTATGATGTGATTTATTGCAGATATAAGTCTGCACGAAAAACAAAAGTTATCTAACTCAACTGTCGGGGTTTGTTGACAGGCGATTTATATCGAATCAAAAACTCATCTCGCTGACATAATCGCTCGCGATCGGAAATCGATTGTTTCATAATGACTGTCGAAATCGTTCGCTTGGTTACTGACGTTACAATCGGAGTATGATAGTATTGTGGCGCCTTACGCTATCAATGAGTTATTTCTGTGGTTACAGTTGAATAGTTTTTGTTGAATCGTGATTATTTCTGTGTAAAATATTAGTTCCCACATAGATCGCCCCAGTAAAAGTAGCCAAAATTATCAAATTATATAATTATTATAAAGTAGCGTAAGTAGTCTATGTAGTGAGAGCAACATTCAAGATGTACGTCACGTGTAACTTTAACATTCCGCAAGGACCTATAATATCCTTGAGTCATTGCCTTCTCATAGAAGTCTTCAATGAGTCATTGATAATTCGATTTCAATTATTTACTGAGAAATACAATAACTAATATTCAAGTTCAATTATTATGCATTTCTATGTGTGTGAGTCCAAAAATTCGCGCTTAATTTTTTTTTGTATCATTTACAGCATCGCTAGAATGCGTCAATAAAATACCTATGTCATAAAATTATAACAGAACTTGTAATTCACGATAGCATACTAATTGCTACCGCGAGTTCCGTTTTATTATAATAAATTGAGCGGTACAATGAGTTACCGTTCGTTTTTCCTTGAATGCTCCCTTCACTAGCCCTTTGAACTTAGCTCAAAATCGTGCCGCAAAAACGTGGTTCACGAGGTTCACAAATTAAAGTAAAGATGGGTATTTCGAGTGTCAAGAGCAACGCCAAATTAACCCCGGATTCTAGACGCCTACCAAACCTCAAGTTATATGAATAGTTCGTATTTTGGACAACCAGTTAGCTTTGTATGGATAAAACTGTGGAATAACTTTAAAAATTTCTGACTACGGATCGTTGGATTAAAAAATGGCATTTTTTTTAATACATTTACTTACTTTTATAAACACTGACTTCTAGATTCTGAAAATCTATTAGGCGAATCGGTCGGTCATCAAACCTTATAAAACTTTTACAGTAGGTCACGTTTTATATGTATTTTTTATTTTGGAAAACAACCACTAGCATCGCTATCATTGGATTTCATAACAAAGACTTGGTCATCATCAACAATTGTTCCAGAACATTTCATTTTGACAGTTTAACAACATTCATTGCGTTATTTACTTTGTTGAGTAGACAAATTTTTTGAACAATGAAGCAATGGATTAGCCATATCCTTCACATTATTCAGATTGTGATTGAAAGTGTGTTTTTTTTTTTTTTTTTTTTTTATTGACAATGGGCTCACTCTTGACCTCAATCCAGCCCAGAGGCAGGGATGAGATCTACGGTGGAACGAGCGTGCCCAGAAGAAACCTATTCACTCTCCTAATGTGTTACGCAATTAGGGTGGTTATTTCCTCTCTAACTCAAACAATCATAAAGCTACAGAAATATCTAAGCGTGAATGGGACTGAGAAATCAATAGAATGTACTGCATAATATTTAGGTATTGCAGTTGTGATAGTGCCTAAGTCAAACAGGTTTTTTCTCTCCGCCTACTAATGACAGGGTGGGTAACCCGATTTCATTCAGACGGTAATAGCCCAATAGGCTAGACAGCTACAGGAGAAGGATCACTTCAAAACATACCATTTTTATTATTCTTCAAGGTTTTTAAGATTTCTTTTGGGAATTCCCTTCAGGAACAGAATTTCCTTTAGAAAGTTCGCCTCTAAGACGACCCACTGACCGGAATTTTTCAGCAGCACCTCGGGAGTTTTGAATTTGATCGCGGTTGATACCAATAGACTCACCCTTTTCCATGGGACTTAACGAAACTGGCGAAATGTGGTGTGGTAGACATCTCTGCCTATTCCTTCAGGAATTTGGATACCAAAAGGGGGGGTAGGCACTTCAGATGCGATAGATAATCTTATTAATGACATTATTGGTAAATTGAATGACAAAATGAAGGTTGCTGGCTTTTTTATTGATTTAAGTTCTGCGTTTGACACAGTAGATCACGAGCTACTGCTGGCTAAACTAGAGCATTATGGCATAAGATGTAAAGCGTTAAAACTTTTGACATCTTATTTAAAAAACCGTAGAATGTACGTAGAAATAAAATTTTGCAAACAATTGTGACGTAAAGTATGTGACTGAAGTATAAGTCAAAAATGACCAAAATAAGCCGCGGTGTGCCTCAAGGCATCATTAAAAAATCAATCATTAAAAAAATATTATATAATATTGGTCCTAAGATTGATCTTAGGACCAATATTATATAATATTTTTTTAATGATTTACTCAATTTTATGAAT
The DNA here is from genome assembly GCA_945859715.1 of Apamea sordens. Taxonomy (NCBI): domain Eukaryota; kingdom Metazoa; phylum Arthropoda; class Insecta; order Lepidoptera; family Noctuidae; genus Apamea; species Apamea sordens. The sequence continues at coordinate 22,036,691 of OX243990.1, read as the reverse complement.
AATACTCAACCAGACGCAGGACTTGGGAATGTTTGCAGATGATAAGAACGCCATAATCGGGTCGCCAAACTTAAATGAGTTGACAGAAAATGGAAATGTGTTTAAAGAATCTTTCTGTTTTTACAGCAAATTATTTAATAATCAATGCAAATAAAACCCATGTTATGTTGTTTATGACAACCGTCACGAATCAACGCTAGCATAGACGTCATGCTCAAAAGGGATAATATTGGACTAGTTAAGAATGTTAAATTTTTAGGAGTTTATATAGATTCCTTTTTAAATTGGAAAAAAGAGCTGACTGCCATTGATTCTTCAATATCTTCAGCTTGTTACGCGCTAAGAAGCCTCAGGGACGATATTAATCTAAGGCAGCTAAAAGCAGTAGGTATATTATGCATTGGTAGAATCCAGGTTACGATACAGCATTATGTTTTGGGGGAGCAGTTACGAGTATAATTGCCGAAGAGCATTCATACTACAGAAACGTGCGTTAAGAACGATTGTCAGAATCCCACAACGAGAGTCATGTAAAGAATATTTGAAAAAATGAATTTGATTTGATTTTTATTAAATTTGATTTTTTTTAAATAGGTATATTAACAGTACCAAGTTTAAATGTTTTGGTACTACTCAGTCACTTTGCAAAATACATACACGAGCACGAATCACAAGAAGAACGTGAACTTAGAGAGCACTAGAAGAAAAGTTATAAAAAGTAAAATTGCACCTAAACTTAATATTGCTGCTCTAAATGTCATTGATTTACAAAGGTACTCTATTCAAAGCTAGACTTAAAGCATTCCTGTTGAATAAATAATAATAATAAATCGTTTATTTATAAAAAGGGAACACATTTTACATTGATTAGGTACCTTAACAATAAAAAATAGCGCACAATTGCTAATTTGCCTGAACTAGGTTGAACCTGTGCTTCAGGCTAAGAAGTGCATGCGACAATACGTTTATCGTAAAAACTAAATTAAAACTTAGGTAAATAAAAGTAAACTAAGTAAAATGTTTATATTCTATATCTGAATTGGTGACAAAATATGATGGTAAATTGTTTTTATATTTAGTAATTTACCTTCTTGTACCTGCCATTTACTTATGACATTAAATATATTCAACACATTAAGTATTCGATTTCTTTTTATTATTGTTTTTTTTTGTTGCTTTTTATATAGTAAATTTATGATCATTTGACATAATAATGTTTACAATCATTTATATAATAACTATTTGCAATCTATTGACACAATATTTATCATTTAGGTTATTGATTATTTTAGTAAAACCTGTTTGAAGTTCATTATGTAATATTTTTAGCTGTGCCTAATAAATTTATTAATGTACTACCTAATTTCAAACACAATGCGAATTGTTACATGAATAAATAAATAAATAATAATAAGAATAGAGTGTTGTTGTATTTATCTGTTACAATAAACTAGGAATTGCCGAATTACCGACTACTCCAGTATCGTCGTTTGTTGTAGCGATACTCTAGTATCGATACTTTTTCCCAACCCTAGTCCAATACTCTTCAATTTTTTTTTTGGAACGAAGTTCCTTATCGCGCGTTGCGAAAGGGGGATAGACGGAAAAAATTAAGTCCAAAAGTTGAAACGACACTTTTTGCTATAGTTGTAAGCCGTGAGGCGTGCGCGTGTTTCTCTGTCTGTCTCTCTGTGTCTGTCTGTGTCTGTGTTTCTCTGTGTGTCCGGGTGTCCCTTGACACCTCTCAAGTTTTTTGTTTTTTTTGGCTTTTGTTTTCATTATAGACATTTTCTCAGAGCCCTATTTCACTATTACCAGTCAATGATTCCTTACTTCCAAACCACGTAAATTACTTAGCTAATCACGACAATTTCGCGTTCATTTTGCGCGGTTTCGGTCATAGAGAATACGGGCTTAGTGTGGTGCATCGGTGTATCTGTTCTGCTAGAACTGGTAGAAATTACGTCATTGCAGTCAAACTCAAACTCAACTCAAACTCAAATCATTTAATTCAACTAAACCAATTACAGGTACTTTTGAATTGTCAAAGGGTCGGTCAGTCAGAAAGATGAAGCTAGTTGCCCATTCCAAAGCGTAGGTACCTATGGAGAAGAACGGGCAAGAAACTCCATGGACACTCTTTTAAATCATAAAATTGTTACAAAATATTTGATTACATCATTCGTGTTGAAATTAACCATGTGAGAACGATGTAGAAATACGTGCACGTTAAAAGCGTCCGTTATAAAAAAACAAAAACAATTCAGAAATTAAAATAAGCCGAGGCAGCTAAGAGATGACCAGTCCCTACTGGCGGCGCCCGTTCACGAACATGACGTATGGATCAGCACCATTCAGCTCAACCATTTTGGAGGGAACTTAATGATCCAACACACACGCCACCACCAGCGAGACATTTGAGTGAGCATGACATACTCACAGCTGCCAGGGCACATTCAAGTCAATGAAAGACGCACCCAGTAAATGGTAGCTTTATAGAAAGTACATAGTGCTCACACGTGTGCTATGCAATTATACAATTCTAAACAATTGAGTTTATACAATGCAAAGATAGTAAGCAGTTTTAGGTAAGGATCGGTTATGACCAGTCATTTTCCATAGTCACAGTTCCTATTTGTCATTTTGTTTGAGTCCACTGTATACTTATCATCTAGTCTTGATAACATACTGTAGTTACTAGCTAGAAAACATGTAATAGCTAAAATTAGAAAATCGACCCGTCTGCCTATATTATTTAACATACACATACATAACATTATAGCTATACATATACCTAGTGCATAAATTATATGAGCCGAAGCGAAAGCAGGCAGCAGTATCATAACTGTCTACAAAATTATATTTGCGGTCCATCAGCACGTTGATTGCGTACATTTGTACGGAGATAATGTATGACAGATAATTTTGGCCGCTGTAGTATTATGTTGGTAATGTGGTTGATTCGAGTACGATAATATTGAATGTTTCCGTACGATTTCTATCCTGTATGTAATGAGCTGTGCGGATTATTGGTCGATTTTTCTCGAGTATATGTAATTACTTTAAGTAAGTATGGTGATTAGAATCGAGTATATTCATTTGCTGATCTACATAGGTACTTAGTTCTTAGTATAAGCCGGAAGTTGGTACTACTATATCTAGACGAATATATATCTATATACTAATAATAAATCTGAAGGGTTTTTTCTCGTTTGAACCCGCTAATCTCTGGAACTGCCGGTCAGAATTAAAAAAGTCTTTTTGCATTTGATAGCCCTAGTCTCAAGGAAGGCTATGGCCCTGAGGAGCCGAGCAGAAAGAAAAAATGTCAGAAAGAATGTTAAGCGAAAACGAAAGATATGATATGATATGATAATGATAGCGCGGGCAGGTGATGAGGTGAAGCGATTCGCCGGGGTGGGTCGGGAGAGGGAGCGGACGAAGTCGCGGGCACAACTTAGTTTCTAGATATTTTAGAGCAAGATTATACTATGGTATACGTACTTTATAAAATGAACAAAATGTTGTGATGGATAAGCCAGAGTCAAAACTCCCATTGTCCCAAAGATTGATCGCTGATCGAAATCATTCCTAACAAAGTCACGTGACAATCAATCGCTTAAACTATTAAATAACACCAATTCTTCGCGTGCACTTTCTAACACAGCATTGAAAAGGTCACATTCCCAAAAGAACAACCAAGCTAAACAAACAAATTTTAATGATCAGCACTATACACCATCACCTGCGAACGATCTCCTCGCCCCAGTTTAAGCTCGTGATACTAACATAAAGATGAAGGATTGACATCAAACGCAAGTATTTGTGTTGCAACCGACTGTCAAAGGATTGAGATAGTTAATAGATTGATGTGAGAAGTGTTAGATGTCGTGAATGAGAAATTAGGCGAAGTTCAAAGCAGTGACGACACGAACGAAAGGAAACATCTTAGTGAACATGGGGTCCTGGTACCTGAATATTTATCATCATCTGTACTGACATACATACATATACTTACGACGAGGGAGACTACGGTCCTGCAGGGGGCAGTTTAAATTAGTGAGCGAAACTCGTGGTGGAGTTAACCGTACGCCTTGAAATTATGAGTTTAGAAAATACATATTTTTTTGTTACGTCGTCGTCATATTTATTTTATTTATATATTCATGTAACAATTCACATTCTGTTTGAAATTATGTAGTATCTTCATTAATTTATTACAGCTAAAAATAATACATTATGAACTTCTTATGAGCCATCCACCTACGAAGTTTTGTTAGCTAATTTAATTTGACTCTGTATATACTACCAACTATACGTAGTTGGTCCTACACCAAAATATCACAATTTTTTTGTTGTTGATCAACAGAACAATATGTGATATTTTGGTGTAGGACGCAACAACACGCTGGATGCGAGAAGCATAGGACCGGTAGTTGTGGTGAAGTTTTGGGGAAGCTAATAAGTGTCTTTCAGCTGAATGACGATGATGATGATTTCAGTGATACTTAACATCAGCAGTGACCTCTACAAGTGAGCTTCATTATCACTAAACGCAGTTATTACAGCATGAGGGAATGAGTTAGATCCCCTATAAGCTTATAAATATGATATACCTAGTAGCTGCGCCCCGCGGTTTCACCCGTATAAGTTTCGATCCTGTGGGAATATCGCGATAAAGAAATTTGGCATACAGATGGTTTATAACCAGGATTAACATATAGGATACTCTATATGTTAATCCTGGTTATAAACCATCTGTGTGCCAAATTTCTTTGAAAGACTTCTTTCAGAAGTATGCCAAATCATTTCATCCAAATCCGTTCAGTAGTTTTTGCGTGAAAGAGTAACAAACATACAAACTTTCACGTTTATAATATTAGTAGGATTATATTTCCACTTCCACAGTATTTTATCTTGTTCTGTTCTTCCTAAGAGTCTAAAAGAGTGTTACTGAATTTCCAATCTACAACATCTTTAGTTGTATCTTGTAGTCGAAGGTAGTATCTACTTATCATCAACAATGCATGACACAAATTCACCAAGTATTCTTTCGTCCTCTGTCCTCACTGTACACTACGTCGAATGTACAGGCATAGTGTATGTATGTGGTAACGGGTTCCGCGTAACGGTGACCACATCGACGTCGCGTGCGCATCGCGGACAGCGTGCATGCCACGAATTGTAGTGCGATTCCATGTATTTCACTTAATATGCTTTTAATTACCGTTGGTTAATTAGTTGAATTTAAGGTGACTTTACTGTTATCGTGTTTATACGTACTTGAGTATGAACCGGTCAATCAACTTAGTCTGATCGAATTCATAAACAATGTTGGAAGTCCAGATCTTTAGGGTAACCAAAAACAAGCAAATACTATAGATATGGGTAAAATTATATATTATAATAATAATACTAAATATATTTATTGAATTCCACAATGTGAACTTAATTGGAAAGTTTTACAAAGATATGATCATAGTAGACCCTGCCGGGCACAGCAAAGTAGGAGAGGAACTGGGCACAACTAATTAATCAAATTATATTACTAATTAGTTGTAATACTAAAATAAATTATTTAAGTACTTATTCTATAAAATATGTAATTTAAAATTGGTTATTTATATATTCATTGATATTATATTTAATAGCGTTTAGCGTATTCAATTTCTATTATATTTTTATAATAAGTTAAACTGTGTCAATATCAGTAAGAACCTCCTAACGGATTAGCACGTTTCAATTTTAATTTTATATAGTTTAACCAAACCTTCATCCAAAGCACGCATTCTAACAAGTCGTACACACTCCCCACGGCCCCCACCACAAGCATTCATCATAGTATATGTAGCTAGTACAGCCGCTGCCGAGCCCACTTCCTGGACATTAGCATGCAGTGGGTGTCTGCCGTTTTATCGCCACTTATGTAACGGTCTCGTGCCCCCCGCACCCTCCACAGCCGGCAATGGAACCTATCTTTATGGACTTGACCTCGAAATCCTTGCTAAATCTCTATCGCTTTAGGCTTACAAGTAGCTGGGAAGAATGTGGATCAGTATTATAGAGCCAGTTGTATGAAGATTATATCAGGCTACCAGTTATAATGTCTGTTTGAATTCCAGATTGGTGTCAACTTCTTGAATTTACGAAATAATAAAGTAAGCTGAACGACACAACTTGTTCGTAACAGAAAATGTTATCACATACAGTTCTTTTGGAGGCGGTAAAACAAACAGTAAATTGGATTTATAGTTGTGAATTATTTAATAACTAAATATTTGTGAATTATTTAATAACTAAATAAAAAAAGTATTTACAAAAACCTTTTCACGAAAATATTAGAGCTTCTTCAAGGAGTTTTATCCTCATTTGGCAAAGGACTTGGACACAGCGGGCACACTATGGCCCAGTACCATTTAGTCCCAAATACGTTTAGCAAATTTTGCTTCCATTTCGTGGAGTCCATTAGTGAAGGAAACCTAGACTCATAGGAAGTGACACCCATCACTACATTCCTTAAATGATAGAAGAACAAACAAAAAGACCAAAATATAACAGCCACATTCATAAACACGTACAACACATACATGTCCACGAGGTTCAGGGGTTGAGGGATCACGAAGCTTAGCATCGGGTTGATGATGCGGGCAGCAGATAGGATCCATGCATCATCATCAAACTTCAACGTTATGAAGTAGTAGTTGTAGTAAGTCGTGTACAGCATTGCGAGCGTCACGTATCCAAGGAATAGAATGAAGTATCTCTGATTGTAAAGCCCGATGCATCGCGCAAGGAAGGTGCAGTGGTGGTCCCGCTTTATGATACATGCATTACATATCTTGCAATGCCAACTTTTCGCTGGCCGTGACATTCGACAATAGTCGCAATACGTGCCTTCGCCGAACACGGGCCTTTTCAAGGTTGAGTCCCTCATCATGCTGAAAACCATGTTACCAACAACGTTTATAAACCAGAATGCTATTATGCAGATGTGTAACAGCCGTTTAGCGATGCCACAATCGAACATCACGATAAGAAAAGGATACACGATAGTTATTTGGAAGACAAAGATCCCAGGAATTAGCAGAAATACCACAAAGTAATATGGTACTCTTGAAATAATGTTTCTAATTATGGAGCCACGGTGAAATGAATGCATTGTGTGAAATGTTTAACGGCGACCACAATTTCTCCAATGTTGTTAAACGTGTCAAAACATATCTTCAGTCTTGAGATTGACAGTGACATTTGACAAGACGAAAAATTTCTTAAATGGCAACTGCATTGTATGAAACCAGTTTTAAATATGAAGTGCAAAAAAGTTGAACATGATTTATTTTGACCGTAGTTTGACTAAAGTTCAGGAAAACAAGTCTTGCGAATATTTTTTGCATATCGGTGTATGATACCACCACGTGCTTAGAATTCAACGAATATTTTTATATAGGTAATTATGTAGTTCTTTTTTTATACCATGAGAGTAAGGGATGATTTTTGCTGGACCGTCACAGGGGCACATCGCAGTTAGCTCGACACTTAGAGGCCGAATGCACTCCTTCATTAACATGCTCGTTCACACTGTGCGACAGCTGTGCCCCGTACAGTCACGAGCACCAATATGTCAACACCTGGCAACTTTCAATTGCTCTTTTTTCGTGAAATAAAGAATGCAACGTTGAAATACGACACATTATATAAACCTATGGGTTCGAAAATGCTATGTTCATAACAACATAAAATTTCATTAAAAAATAAAGGAGTAAATCGCTTTTGAAAAAAGCCGAGTGTATACATACTTTTTCTCGTGACTGTACGTATGAACTAGATAATAATCTGTTAATAAAAATCTAAACCTTCAAATCCAAAATTTCTATTACAAGAAATCCAATTAATTCTACATGTCATAAATCTGAAATCACGTTTACCACATGAGTACTTACAAATAAATACACAGAATCAGAAACATATATAGCTAGAGAATACGAGTATCAGTTCGAAAGTGTACCGCTGCGCCGGAGCACGATCCTGGCATTTCGGCCCTTTACTTGTCTGCAACTGACAGTAAGGTACCAGAAGCAATATCGGAATGTTTTTACATTTAAATTGTTTTGAACATAGAGTATAATTTATTATATTAAATGGCTAATGGTCCAAAGGATGAGGGTATTAAGTGTTTTTGTTAATAAATGTGTTTAGGTTGCTGTTTTTGGGATCTCAGAGGGAAACAAGTTTATATGTATAAAAAAGGAAATGCTAAAAGGTCACAATTCGCATTTGAATTTAAAATGTACTAATTTAACTCTTCCTTGAGCAACCTAAAAGGCATTATTAAACATATTGAACTCGCAAAAACTCCCGCACCCATTATATGTACACGTCATATTGCAGACCAATAATGCGGCAACTACCTTCATTATTATAATAGAAAAACAACGAAAAATGTCGAGGAGTAAATATGTAACGATCGTAGCAGGTGCCGTTCTGTAGTTCCTGCCTACTCCAATGGGAAGTTAGTTGTCGTGAGGGTATATATGTATGTAGAAAAAACCACAGTAATATTTTTCTATACATCTTATTACAGATCGAGAACATATCAACACGGTCATGGTGGTAATTAAACTATCGAAATGTGTTGAGCAATGGTGCTTGTTAATGCTACTGCCATCGTCTGATAGTTTGTTGTGTATCGCTTTCAAATGTTTCACATCAAGATAAACTTGAGCTTAAATTGACTTTTATAGGCACGGAGGCTTGAAAGGCAAAAGTTAGTTTTCTAAAACTAATTTCTTTAACAACGTTTCTTCGTTTCATTTAACAAAGTTTCTTAAAAGTAATTTCTTTTGTTTGTCGTTTCTTAAAACGAATGTTTCCGTAATTAGCATACTGCTGGGACACAGGCCTCCACTCGGTGAGAGGGAGTGGGCCGTATACCACATACCACCACGCGGGCCCAGTAGGTTTCGTAGATGTAAAGTTCTTTCAACTGAGATGTCACATGTGTTCGAGTTTTTGGTTCTTGGACAAGCCGGTCTCCTCACGATGTTTTCCTTCACCGCCCGTTTTGCGTTGCTGTATTTGGTTAGTCCAAATGCGACGGTTGTGTGCATTGCCGTATTTTACTAGATGTGACAGTAGAACTCAAAACCAGCCGTAGAGTAGTTACCGAACCAACACTTACATAATATCCTAGCATTTTTATTTCCCATGGCATATAACAACCATAAAACAAAATAACAGCAGTCCTTGATCTGTCATCATACTATAAGTGATAGTCCCAATGCACCGTTTTATCGCCATTCCAAGATATATCTCATTACAGGTCCATTAGAGCTCCATTAGATCCATACTGATGATCGATGGCGTTAAAGAACAATAGCCATTTTCTTCATTGTTGTTTATTAGCGATAATAGCACCTATCACTTATCCAATAGAGTCGTAAATTAAGTTGATCTAGAGTGTTGAAATGTTGGGTTCGTGGTTGAAACTGATGCTGTTAAGTGGTATGATACTGAAGAATGATGATAGTAGAGATTATGATAAGTATTAGAAAATTAACAAGGTGGAAAATGGTATGACTGGGGTTTGTTGTTACAAAAGCCAGTCATATCTTTTCCATCTTGTCACCGGGAATTTATTTTACCAGTCCGACTCATGAAGCACCACATCTGCCTCACGTAATTTTGATTTTCAAAAGAAGCCAGCCTAATTTGAATAAATTACTTTTGACTTTTGATCACACTTTTCTTGGGAAAGTTCAGAAGATGCAAGATATCTAGAACTTAGTCAAAGCTTAGTAAATGATACGACACATTAAAAATATATTCTATTATTTAATTTTCTCTTCACTTTAATAACATAGCTCCTTCAAGTATCTTTAACTTCATTTGGTATAGGACTTTCACACAGTGGCCACACTATGGCCAAGTACCATCTAGTCCCGAATATGTTAAGTAAATTTTGCCTCCATTTCGCAGGTTTCCTTAGTTCAGGGAACTTAGACTCATAACAAGTCACACCCGTCACTGCATTCCTTAATTGAATGACAAAAAAAATTAACGAAAAGAAAGAAAGAGTAAAGTTTAAGAACAAGTAAAACATAAAAAAGTTTTGTCCCGGTAATGGTTTCGCTGCTATAGAGTTCAACGTTACGAAATAGTAGTTGTAGTAAGTTATATACAGCATTGAGAGCATCCCGTGTCCGAGGAATAAGATGAAGTATCTCTGGTTGTACAATCCGATGCAGCGCGCCAGGAAGAAGCAGTGGTGGTCCCGCTTCATAATACAAACATTACATTTCTTGCAATGCCAACTCTTCGCTGGCCGCAACATTTGACAGTATTCGCAGTACGTGCCTTCACCAACCACGGGTCTTTTCAAGGTCGAATCCATGAAAATGCTGAGCAATAAGTTACCAACAACGTTTATGAAGCAGAACGATATTAAACAAATGTGCATCAATTGTTTTGCGATACCAGCATCGTACTTCACCACAAGATTCGGGTATACGATATTTAGTTCGAAGATTGTGGTCCCAGGAACTAGCACAAATACCACGGAATAACAATTTAGTTTTGAGATAATAGATTCAAACGAATATTTTTGTTGCATTTTGTGAAATATTTAACATCCACACCACATGAAAAATATCAACTTCAACTAGCTTCAACTCTTGATTCTAGTGGCGTTTGTCGATAAATCACTACAATTTAGAAAACTTATCATTACTAATTTGCTTTGTGCTTATTATTTGTCAACTTCGTCCTTGAAATTGACAGTGACAGTGCCAACATTCATAAAATGAAATGGCAATGCATTGTGTTAAAGAAGTCCGAACGATTTAATAGGGAGTATTCTAATCCGAAGTTGAACTTGCCTAAAATTGTGTGAAGGGTTTATATGGAATACAGGTTTTGTTATTATGTTATTTTTGTGTGTTCTTTTATAGGCCGGTTTTGCGATCGAAGACGAAAACATGTTTTATTAATTCATTTCAACACTGCTGAAAGTTTTGAGACATATCACTCCTTATTTCCCTAAGTTTTTCAAGGCGTTATCAAACAACTGTAACTTCAAAACGTGCTGAATGTCGTAACAATTTAACAATACGTCAATCATGGAGGCCAATGATGCGGCAACTGCCATCATTATTGTAATAGAACAATGACGGCAACATCTCTCTGCATGTTGTTACAGATCGAGAACATATCATCTCGCTAATGGTGGTAAATCGAGATGTGTTGAGCAATGTTTGTCACTGCTGCTGAGCAAATACTTCTAAAAATCGTTTAATGCTGTCTGGTGTATCATGAGTGTATCGCTTTCATATACTACTTGGTCTCGCGTTCGCACGCGCAAGTCCAGGTATATAATAATATGACAAGTGAGACCAGTGAAATTGTTGAGAGTGAGTTCCTGGGTTCGATTCCCAGGTTAATGAAAGCGTTACCGGTTTTTTACATTGGGCTCTACCATGAACACCACTAAAAAGATCTCTAAGATCTTTCTGATAAACAATTTTGGGTTTGTCTACTAACCCATCCCAAAATTACCAATAAGGCTTCATAGTCGAAACGAACCTACAGGTAAGTTACGCAAGAAGTCCATCACGCACAAAATGGTAGATCTACGTGATGATCGCTGGGCGCAGTTTGTGAAATATTGAATTTAATAGGTAACCATAAAAGGCCAGTTAATTCAGTTACGCAAGGTGCCATGGAACATTGTTTTGCAAATGTACGTGGAAGATAGCCACGTCTGAGGTCCCCTAAGGGTTCAGGGGTACACGGTTGAAATGCTCATCGAAATTTCGAAAACAAATGCATCGAATCCGAGCAATTGGGTGTAATTAATAACGCTGATTTTCAAATTGCGCAAGCTGTCTGTAATCTGATTTCTCAATGTCTAATTAAAGAACCTGATTTTGCTTGTTAAGATTTGTCAATTGAAGTCAGTACACTAATTGCAATCACAATTAGAGGGTTTGATAGAAAGTTCCGAGATCAATTGCTTCTTGGATTTGAAAAATTCGTCAGTTCAACTACGTAAATAAACCAACGAACATGGCTGAACTTTCAAGCATTGCGATTGATTGTCATTTTATGTATGTTACGCAGTTACTCCGCGGGTTTTCTATAAAAATCACAGATAAAATTGGCTGTGCCATACATTTTGTCGATTTATGTAAAGACCAGCTTATTTATTTTTCACGATTTAAGGGATTCCGATAAGAGTACATTTCTATGCACAAGTCCCAATGCTTTTGTAACAGCGTAAGTTCCGATTGCAACTACTTAAAACATACGGGTAAATACGTAAGCAGTTACCAGACGGAGCTAGCTGGAGTAAATAGTTACATCACGTTTGTGCTAATACACCGGATCTGAAAATGAATTCCTGAATAATTATGTTCGTTTAGTTTATATCCTGTAAACTGTCGAAGTATTTAAGCATGATATAAGGCTCTGACTGTCTATTTCAATCTATTATGTTTATTAGAGCCCGTTCTTGAAAAGCGCCATATTAAAAATGAGCAATATTTTATTATTTTTAAGAACTAGTGATGGGTCCTCCTTTTAAGCAAATACGCCTGTGTTAGGAAACACCGCTTTTCCATATCTTAAATTCGAGTAAGTACATATTATTTACTTATTTTATTTTATACAAAAATACTAAAGGAAATATATAATAAAAAAAAGAATTAAAACTAATCAAAACAAAAGCACGTCTGTGTGAGATTGATGATGAAGTTCCAACCTAATATCCGATCATAGATCTTTGAAGTTTACCTGATATAGCTGCCAAGTAGTCACGCTTTGATGTAAACACAAGATAGTTTAGTCCACCGTTACTGATACTTATCTCCTTAGAAAATTGCCGTCTAAGTGGACAGCTAAAGGTCGGGTTAAGGTTGTATAACAGGGCAATCACGGGCACATTCCATCAAGTTACACGACTCGGTGAAAGTGTTCTTCCCTATAGAGCGGTGCACGCGATATCGTCGTTTAATAAATCATACTAAGAACCTTTCAATTTATCACGTGTACTCGTCACGCTTTCTTGCTCTTGTATAGAAGGGCTGTTAAGCTTCGCAATCATTATAGTTGGTACTAAGAACAACTTTTCGATTGTAAGATTTCTTTAAACAAATGTGCAGTTGACTCGTACCTTTGGGAGTAGTACAAATCGTATTTGCGAATTCAACACAAATTGTGTCCTTTAATAGAATAATTATGCAGCTTGGGTGCCTGAACAAGATCTTATTATCTAAGGCGACGTTTTCGAAATATATAAACCTACGATCAGGACTTCAAATTCAAAAACGTGACGAAGAATGTTTTTTGAAAAGAAGTCATTTAGGTTGTTTCCATCCTTGGAGTGCTCAATCAACTCATTCATCATCATCATCATTTCAGCCGAAAGACGTCCACTGCTGGACATATGCCCCCCAAGCACCGCAACTTCGACTGGTTTTGTGCTTCTCTCATCCAGTGGATTCCTGCGGCATTCGCCAGATCCATCGGTCAAACTCATTCTTTTCGTTAAAAGAATGCCGCTTATAGGTGAAGATACTCTCAAATATTAAGGCTACATCTAAATCATTCTATCATAATATTCACCCAACAATTTACATATAACAGTAATACACCTGTGTTTAGATAATAATAGTATGGAAACAAATATGATGAAAGTTTACGTATAACTATAACGGCGGCAACACGCGATCGTATCAAATTGCAAACTCGATCACGTAATAGCATTTCGGTAGAACACAGTTATGTCAGACTATAAAACAATGCAGTAGGCTCACTGTAGGTACCATATCGATATATAACCTGATGATCCTCCCATAGAAGGAGTAATGGAATTGGAATTAAGTATGTTAATGAAGTACAGGAGTTGCCCATGACGGACCAGTGTCCTCTTCTGCGTCTTTATCAAAAATATGTATGAATAAAATTTTGGTATATTCCCTTGGCTGCGTTTGATGAGCAGGCATTGTAAAAGGTGTGTCTTCGTTGTGGTAGGTCATAGGAAATTACGATATTAGGAAAAACTCAATACTCAAATCTTTACTGCATTCCATATGTGTTTAGATGGTATATACAAGGTAAAAGATCAATATGGACCCTGTCGGGCACAGCAAAAATTTAGGAGAGAGGAAGAGAGCTAAATGGCAATTCAGACAATTAAATATTATTACATGTCCTTAATTGGGTTATTATTATGTATATATATATATATATGTTTTGTGTATATTAGGTATAATATATAAGTTATTTTATGTAAGTATTGCGTAATTATTTTGTAATTCTTAAAAGTGTTTTCATTAAAAAGTAGCACACTCGTTTACAATAGTCATACATTGCACGGATTTTTTACTTTGCTGACATTGTTGTCTTTGTATGCGTTTGATTCTGAAGCAATGAATCGTGGTCCTTCGGCATTTATCTGTTCTGTGTTAACAGTTATGGTATTATTGAGTTTAACTGTAGCTTGATGATAGCTTGGAATTGCTAGTTTCAAAATATTCGGCTTACTGGTAGCGAAGTTACCGAGTACCTACTGACTGACCTTATCTCTGTAATAATTGGGTTTCTACGCTTTCGTCTTATGGGTGTTTTCCTTGTATTGCAGACATCTGAAAAGGTATGAGGGCAAGCGTATGCAGTATTTGAAATTAAATGAACTGTCTAAAATTGCATGGTTTGAAATAGATGAATGCAGTAATCATAGATGAGGCAATGGGTCGGAGGTCTTGGGCTTACAAATGAATTTAGTCTTGCATGGTGCAGTGATGATATGTATTCTTATGATTTTGTAAGTCCGCCAAGAACTTGCATGCGGCAGGCTTTCCTACTGGCATTAGCATAACGTTAACTTGCAAGGAAAGCCACTGTGGTCATATTTTAACAACATTTCGTTCCAAGAAGATCTGGTACTTAGCGCTTGGAGGATTGACATCTTTTGCACTTAGAACGGTGAAGGGAAACATCGTGAGGAAACTGGCACGTCTGAGAACCAAAATTGCTAATTATTATGCACTTAGCAGAACCGAGGTAGCAGAAGACAAAGGAAAACTATCATAGGGAAACGCAACCCAGAATCACAAAGCGACATTATCCAAGCAAAAACTAATAGAAAATAAATTGCTTAAAAAAGCGTTATCAGATTTGAAATAACATAGCAAACCTATGGGAAAGTCAGTTCCCATGGTTGATATAATGATGATGGATGGTAGCTTCGTAATGACGGCTCATGATATAATACCTAATCTTTATAGTTAATCTTTTACCGTAAAATTGGACGTGATCGGTACCTAGTTGAAAGTTTTATATTTATAGAAGGTATATTTTGTTCTATGTCTATCTAAACTCATATTTTAAAGTGGTAAAATTATTTGTTTGTTTTTAAGTGGTAATGTTTGGAAGGATTGATCCGATGACAAAACTTATTTCATTGATGGGAAGCTAGAAAGCTTTCTTCCACGCGGACAAACTTGCAGGTAGAAGCTAGTGGATAATAATTGTGAAAAAGCTGGGTCGTAATAAAAAGCTTAGTATCCATGCACATCTGCGTGGATATTGCTGAGCTTATCAGGCTTAAGACTAAATGGAAAAATGAAAGAAAGGTTGATTATGATAATGGCTTGAGCAGTTAAAGCTAAGTAATTGGTTATAGACTAATGATGTCATACCACGACCCGTTGGTGTAGTGGGCGCAAGCGCTACCGCTGAGCGTGAGCTTTTTGGGATCGATTCCCGAGGTGAGCAAAGTGGTATTGGGTTTATCCACTTGGAATGTCTCAGGACCCGCCCGCAGTTTAGATTTGTGACCAGTTTGATGGCAATAGGCTCGCCTCCTGTTACATGGGACCATCATCGGACTTACACAAAACTGGCGAAATATGGGTGTTGTATAGATGCACCTCTGCCCTACACCTTCGAGGAATACTAGCGTGATGTTATGTTTACGTATGACGTCATACCATGATGACCGATCCGGTTGTTGTAATTAACGAGTGCAAACAGGTACTTCGCAGTACTTTTAGTGATCATTACTACAAAATAAAGGATTATCTCAGTTAGTTCCTACTACTCGGATGACATCAGCGCCATCTTTGTCTTACTCCTAATAGCATTTAAAGGGCACTTGCACATCTACATACAAATTGTTAAACAAAGCTACTTAAGCTACGGGTTCCTGAGAAGAACGGTGGCCGCCATATAACAGCCGCGGTGACGGATGTCATGAAAATAATGGCGGAGGGGTTTGACTTTACGCTGTCAAAAAACGATCTCTCGGAAAACCCACCAACTTATTTGAATAAATAACGTTTCAGTGACGTCATTCGCCGGTAAATTGCGGACGCTATGTGGCGACGACCGCTCTTCTAAGAAACCGAAGCTTAACTATACTTAAACGTCTTCTCTAACAGATTTACCCCGTAAACAAACTCTTGTAGAATTTCTCAATAAAATGATGAAACCGTATGGATTAGTTTACTTTGGAGTGGAAGACGTTATTTCTTCATAATAATTTAGTACATCTGATAGTGGAACAGTAAAAGACAATTTATTACTACTGAGATAGTCCTATTGTTAATAGGACAGTTATATTGGTAGATCGAAGATACAATTATAGGAATTGGCGACATTACTGCATTGTTACATTAGTTTTAATAAAAACATAATTGGGTTGAACCAAATATAGTTGCAGCAATGTTAAATTATAGACGTGTGGCAAAATTATGTTATTAATAATTTGCTAACTATTATTTTTGTAGTGATGACCCACTTTGGACTTAGAAAGTGCTGAGTAAGTTCTTCAAGTCCTTTAGAAGATATTTCAAGAGTTGGCAAGTATTTCGAAATTAACTGAAACATACATATTATTTTGTTTCATAAGAAGTAAATGTTCAACTGTTACGTGTGCTTGTGTGAACATATCGTGTTATAGGTGCGTACCTACTTATTTAGTACGTGAGATAAAAATCAGTCAAACCATTGTTTAAAGAGGGTGCCCACGAGCAATTTAGTTGCCCATCAACTTGTTTCTCTGTCGCTGTCTCCTTGCCGAGATTTGGACGATGCGCACACGGGAGCGACAGCAACGCTACTTTTTTGTCTAATTTTCGGTTGAGCGGCAACTGTTTTGTCGCCGTGAGCGCACTTGCATTGCAACCAATAGACGTGCGACAGTTACGTCCAAACCCGTGGACAAAAATGTCTCCCAGCTGTTGCGTCGCCACATGTGCACACTTTCATACAAACCCGTAAACTTGATGAGAGAGAAAAAGTTGCGGAGACAAAAGTTGCTCGTAGGCATATAGTATAATATGAAACTGATGCAGATTGTTGCAATATGGTTTCGGAGGTGAGAAATAATTAAGAATTAATTTAAGAAACTTAATTTATTAGATTCGATTCAATTATGATTTGAAAAATTGAATATCAATTCAATATTCGTGGTGCCTCAGGCTATACAGGTCGTCAATACACTGCCGCGCACAAATTGATTTCATTGTTTCCCTTTGTTAGCTAGACAAGATAAATGAGACAAATTGGTCAGTTAGCTTTGATTAATTGACCAGATTTAATATTAAATTGACCGCCTGTGAAAGTATTCTTAATAATGGTTTACAAAATTAATTAGTTTTTAAGGATAGAGGTTGGGCCTAATGAATGTAATAAGAGCAACGATTCATTATTATTAATATTTTTAGCAGCTGTCAAATTTTTTTTATTGCTGAAGTTAAGCTGAATTTGGTTATATATTGCCAACCAAACCAAAAAATTCGAAGACATGTGACATCTATCAACCCACACTGACCACTCCCTCTCATCAAGAGGAGGCCTGTCTGGGTCTGTCTGTTCTGTTGGGGATGATCGTCATTTGATATTTTTTACTCAAGAAGCTACCTCTCATTCTCTTGACTGACCTTGAGGACACAAAGGAAGGAAAGGAAGTTTATATGAGATCACCTCTTGCCATGGCAGGCTTTAGGTTATATCTTCAGCTTTCCAACGATAGACATTACCTATCTGACTAATTTCTTTCCTGTTTGGAATGGAATGAAATATTCTTCACACAAATCACACTGACACGCAAATCGATTCAACGCATAACACATCCGAACCTCGGAATGTTAAAGGAAACATGTACTATAATTCAACAATAGTGACGTAGAGCGGGTGCGGCGAATCGATGCACGTAGTGTGCCTAATCGATTAGCTCGAATCGATACCATCGGTGCACCCTGTAGTGACCTATGACGAGCCTTTATTGTGGTTGTGATGAAACGCTGAGATGTTTACTGTAAAGGGATTTTATTTATTGTGAAAAGGTGGACGCTCAAGGCGAGTTGTGGGTGGAGTCAGAATCAGCACGATTGCAAAACTGCATAATGCAATTTTAAACATTCTCTATTAACTAAAGTTTAGTTGTTCTTTTTAATCGCAAAGAATTATATCTACTTAACCAACCTTGGGTAACCTGAAAAAGATCCTTGATTTCTTGGGTCTGGCCACGGCTGGGTGTATGAATGATTGCACCCTCTGTAACCCCTTTTGGTGTACATTTTCAGCAGCTCCAGAATCGTTAGTAGTACGCCAGCAATTCTGCAAAAACACCGTGTTAAAAAAAGTATATAGATATCCATGTCACAAAGCGGATACTATAATTTTAGTAACTTAATATTTGACTAGCCAACTCATTGATTAATGATGATAGAGAGACACAAAACTCGTGTCCTCGCCATTGTTGTTCGCTTTTTGCATATGTTATTATTCTGTCAGAGTAATAAATTGCAAGGCATTCGTTTTAATAAATCATTGCCTATGTTTTGAACTCATGAACGCGCAAAAACAAGACTGAATAAAATATTGAAGAAGAAGCCAGATATTGAAGAAGAAGAAGCCTCCTTGTCAGAACTAGTGCGGCATTGCGCAAGCAGGACCTAACATGCTGCTGCGACCAGCAATCCCGACGACGCAGCTGTACGTGTCCGATTGCACCACTCTACGAAGGTTGAGAAGATCGTGGAGTACATGCATGTGAAGACCAACTGGACTTTGAAGGTCGAGAAGTTGGAGTCGCGTCACTACACGAACTTCAAGTCGTTCGTGGTGCGTGTTCCGACACATGATCTCGAGAAGTTCCTCAAGGAAAAGTTCTGGCCGAAGGGTGTTGTGTAGCGCCGGTTTCGTGGCCGGCTACATGACACTAGTCAGCGAAACACGACGCAGACACTTCGTATGCGTAAGTTTGTTTTTAGTGTGATGCATTTATAGTATTTTTAAATTATATTAATATTGTATTGTATGTGTTTTATATGGTCCTCGATGCCTGAAATGAATGTATAAATATTGGGCGACAAAAAAACCAAAATTACTAGTTGGATAATTTGTTTATTAATTTCGTATATCGAAGGTGCGTACATTAAAAAGAGATTTCATTGTTTTTCTGTTTAGCTACACTACTATAGTATCGGGGTTGCCGTCCCATCGGATAATGAGACTAAGGGAAGAGGGAGTGCATTTATGTCTGCCCACACACTTGTACACTATAATATCTCCCGCACTGAAAGCTGGTCTCCGCTGAGATCTGTCGCCATGGCCGAAATTCTGTCTGGAGGGCCTTAGGACAGGAAAGTCCTGATACTAATGCAAATATCGACGATTGCATTCTTATAAGATAAACATTAAACTCATCAGTGAGAAGTAGCAATAGTTTTTATGCCTTTGTAGTATTTTTACCCAACTGCAGGGAAGCCTAAAACGAGGGTTTTATTTTAAAAGGAACGATTTGGTTTGGTTATTATAATGGGTTTGGTTAAAAAATAATATTCTAATAAGTACTAATGGTTTCTCTGTAATAAGAACCGATCGTTAGTATAAGTATGAAGAAACCACGACACTCTTTGCACCTGCTCATAGTTTTTCATACAGAGGTCAGAGAGGATCATCTAGAATTCTAGATAATAATAATATCTAGCAAGAGGGGCTTGGGTAACACGTAACCATGGGTTCTCATACCCATGGAGTGATGATGGTGGCGATAAAATTGTGTCGTTGAGCAATGTATGGGGCTTATGGTGAAGATAATGTTACATCCGTACTAATATTATAAATGCGAAAGTCACTTTGTTAGTAATCTTTCCACACCTTTACGGCTGAACGGATTTCGATGAAACTTGCCACACAGGCATACCATGGGTTAGGACATAGGATTTGATGAGTTTTTATTCCGGTAGTACGTTTCCGTTGTGTAATTTCAAACATCACCTGGGCGAAGCAGCGGGCAAAGGCTAGTGAATAGATAAACTATCTACTTGAAATGAGATGTTTGATGCCTGAGGGGTCTTTTCCACAAAGAAACCTTTCTTTGTGCGATGAAAAAGTGTAGTCGCAACTAGGCCGCAAGGCTTGGTGGACAGTGAGAAATGTCAAGGGGATTGGCAGCGCAGCAGGTACCTACTCTTCATTGTATGCTACAGTGATCTTCAATTAAATATCGAGTGCGATGATTAGCTATTCTTATTTTAAAAGTTCACTTAAATTAAGTCATAATATAACTATTGCCACAGCAGTGGGAAGTGGCACTATATTATTGTGATTTAAAAGTGTGTCCATGGAGTTTCTTGCCCGTACTTCTCCATAGGTACCTACTACGCTTTGGAATGGGCAACTAGATTCATCGTTTTGACTGACTGACCCTTGACAATTCAAAAGTGCCTGTAAATTGGTTTAGTTGAAATAAATAGTTTGAGTTTGAGTGATGGCTAGTGGTAACGACTCTGATTTACGGGTTCGAACCCAGGTAGGTGCTTTTCTTTGTGCAAATAATTTCTTCACCACTGCTCTCAAAAAGGCGAAGGAAAACATCGTGAGGCACTGGGCCCGCGTGGTAGATTACAGCCCACTCCCTCTCACAGAGAGGCGGCCTGTGTCCCAGCAGTGGGAACATTACAGGCTGATTATGCTATAACTATTGCCACTTGAGCCACTATTGCCATTTGAGCCACTATTGCCTAATAAGTTTTTAACACGCCGTTATGTAATCAACCTCAAATAGTACACAAAAACGAAAGATTAACTTTATATAAAAGTAATTCCAATCAGTCATGTTTGCTTACTTGATCACTATCAATAAATTGATCAGCGACACAATTACATCATGAGGACATTTGAATATTATTGAAGCGAGATGAATAATTAAAACATTTAATTATAGGAAGTTACGTCACAGTATCGGAAGTAAAAGTTTTTCTTAAGTAAAGTGTTGCTCAATTGAACGGTAAGAAAGCTTTGCATTTTATAGAGTTTTTAAATTGACGGGTGCGGGAAAGTAGGTTCAGGTTTTCACACCTGGTGTATAATTTTAAGACTGTTAATTGATTATGTAATGGGCTGTAAATCTTGGTAAAAAAGGTAGTAGGCGCTTCGTAAGCGGTAGGTAGGTAAGCTTTTCTCCCTTGACCGTATTCCTCCTAGTAATGATAAATATCTGGGTATTTTTTTGATGAATTTTTCTTCTTCTTTTCAAGTCGATGGTAGCCTTTTTCTTTGTTCTTATATTGTTCAAGCAAATTAGGTGCCCACGTTGATCAGGGGCATTATTTAAGTTGTAGCGGTATCTACAACGCCACATGCGAACAACGCGTCATACTGACGACACGCAAATCCTGCATCTCGCAAGCAGAGTTTACCGCGCAATTAGCATAGATACAATTTCCCAACATCAATCGTTGGGCAATTGCCCGCCAGACACAACACCCGTCTGGTCGGAGGATCCTCCCTTTTCTATGGAGGTTGAGCTCTGAGGATGAACTTGACACCCTGTTCCTCATACCTCTTAATCAAAGGTGCAAGTGGAAGGGCACTCAGGACACTCCAGCAAGTCTGATCAGAGGCACCGCAGTCGCACCCAAATTATGTCTGCAGTGGCCTGTGGTAGGTACTTACTCCCACAGAAGGTAAGTAACAGGTAATTTGACTCATAACTTTCTTTCTTTGTTTATGGGAAATATTTCCAAGTCCAACTACTTTTGTCCGGTCTTAATATCAAAATTCTTACCTTCAAGAACTAAGTAGTTATAATTCTACGTTACGTTCTGGTTACATTAGACCAGTAAATTCCACGAACTTTTCCTATAAAACTGTAGTACCTACGTATATTTACCTAGTTTAAACTAGAGCCCACATTATCATATTCTCTAAAGTCCACCGTTACTTGTTGTACTAAACCAGATTACAACTTTCAATTCTGCTTTTACATCCTTTCAAATGCAATCAAACAGTTTCGTGGGAACAAACCACGCAATGTATTAGTCAATTCCAAAGGATGCAATTGAAATAATCGGTCCAGTCTAATGAACCAATTTCCGTTATTTTTATATAAATAATGACTTTTGTAATAATATTTATTATTTTATTATTTGTACACCGGATGCAAAAATGTTAAATAAATAATAATGTGTCATTCAGGAAATAGGTGTGCTGTGCCTATTTGTTCAAGTTACCTTTGGTTAGGTAACGGTTTTGATTTTGAATAAGTTTTTGATACGAATGCAAATGTAATTGTGTTGATTTAATAACCATGTAAAGCATTAAGTATTCATTAGAATATTTCAATTCCATGGTCGAGTTTCAATAATTTTCCAGAATAAAAACGTTCTTAAATAAAATCAACAAGCATTTATTTTATAAACATATGCATTCTGCATAATTCATTCCCATAAAAAAAAATTGTGATTAATGTAAACATTAGTTTTCAAACGTTACTACCTAGTGAAGCCGTTGTCAGTCGTAAAAATGGTGACAAATTAAAAAGGCATTAATTTTATTTGAAAATCTGGGTTTGTTTCGGTCTTTCTTCTAAAAGTAGTCAGTAATATAACACCGAACTCGTTTAGTTATAAAACAAATCTGGAAAGAAAGAAAGAAAGAAAATACGTTTTTTTGCGGTAAACATGACCCATGAAAAAGCAAACAAACTTGGGAAAAACTTGCGTCACATCCACGCAAAACGGCCATCGCTTAGCATAATGCTAAGACCCTTTACGAGACAGAGCCCCAGCGCTGGTTTTCAGCGACAGCCGGCGTTAACGTGATGACGCCAACCAGTGCAGCATTCGATTAGACATAAATAGCCTTGGTTATTTTAGACGTGTAAAAGTGTTTTTAGAACCAATTTCAGAAATAAAATAATTTATCACCATCAGAAACCCAAGCAAGAGATAAACTAAGTGCATATTAAACTACACTACACGAATTACCCATTAATTTCCTACAAAAAACCGACAAAACAAACATACATCTTCCTTATACCTCGCTTACAGAATTTCTAGGTCAGCGCATTATCAAGCTGCGAAGCTTGCATGGTAGTCCATCTACAATAGGGTTGAATAAAGCCGGGACTGAGGCAATTACAATAAGCGAGTAATTATGGCAAGTACTACAAATAAGACTGTTAAAATGGTTAGCTTTAATTGCAAATCAGCTGCAAGGTCTGTGGAGGGGATACGGGAAATCTGTAAAACTGCTCACGTTATTGCACTGCAGGAAACTTGGCTATTGCCACATGACACTGCCTACATTGGATCGATTGACAAGAACTTCGATTATACCAGTAAGTCAGCGGTAGATACTTCGGTCGGCGTACTGCGCGGTCGCCCGTATGGTGGGGTGGCACTGATGTGGAGAAAGGGCGTGTTTTCTTCCGTTGCGGTGCTGCCTTGTAGTAGTGTGCGGCTAGCAGCTATTAAGGTATGTGTGGGTGAACGTGAGTCGTTAGTGTTTTCGGTGTATATGCCAACGGATAGTGCGGATAATCTTTTGGAATTCACGGAAGTATTAAGTGAAATAAATGCAGTGATTGAGAGTTGTGACATTGAATCCGCTATAATGCTCGGGGACTTCAACGCTCATCCAAACGAGCTATTCTTTAGGGAATTAAGCAACTTTTGTACGGAGCGGAGCTGGCTCTGTGCGGATGTGATCAAGTTAAATACTTTTACTGATACGCACACCTTTGTTAGTGAAAGTCACAACAATTGTAAAAGATGGCTTGATCACTGTCTGACTACGGAGGCAGCTTGGCAATGTGTAGCTGATATTAAGGTTTTTTATGATGTGTACTGGTCGGATCATTTTCCGATGGCAGTGTATTGTAACATGGGAATATTACCGAGAAAAAAATATTGTAGTGGGAACCTATATAATGAAGTGAGATGGGGTGAGAGAAACGCTGAGCAGATAAGGTTATATAGCGAACTCTGTAACAATGAACTAAGGGACATTGATTTTCCAATGGAACTTGGCTCATGTGCGGATAATGTTTGTAGTAATGAGTGTCATTATGCAATAATTGATGAACTATATAACAGTGTTGTTAGTGCTTTGACCTTAGCTGCGCGTAGCAGTAATAGACTGAGAAATCATCAGAAACAGAAGCATGTTATCGGATGGAATACATATGTGCAAAAGGCTCATCTGGAAGCACGAAGCAGCTTTCAGACCTGGTTGCTGTATGGTGAACCCAAATCTGGTGATGTTTACAATACCATGTGTGAGTCCAGGAGGCGCTTTAAGTCTAAACTCAAATGGTGTCAAGACAACGTCGAGCGTATTAAAATGGACATTTTAGCCACACACCACAAGGAGAAGGACTTCAAGCGTTTCTGGAAGCATACCAGAAAACTGGAAACTGGCTTGTGTGTGCCTGCGTGTGTTGAGGGTAGAAATGAGCCCCAGCAAATTGCTGAGTTGTTTAGGGAACGTTTTAAGGTTGAGTCTCCCTTACCAGGCGTGCGGCAGGGGCTTGATGCTGAAGTTGAGGATGGAGTGCGGTTTAGGTTTACAGTAAAAGAAGTAGCTCAGGTCATTAAGAGTATGACTCGTGGTAAGTCTCCAGGGCACGATGACCTCAGCATCGAGCACTTGCAGCATGCGGGTACTCACTTGCCCAGGGTGTTGGTCATGTTCTACAATTTGTGTTTAGGACATTCGTATTTACCCCAGGAGCTTATGAAGACCACAGTGATTCCTATTATCAAAAATAAGACAGGCGATGCCTCCGACGGGAACAACTACAGACCCATCTCATTGGCTACAGTGATCGCCAAGGTGCTGGATGGTTTGCTTGATTGTCACCTTAGTAAGCATATTCATCTGCATGATGCCCAGTTCGGATTTAGAGCTGGGCTTTCGACAGAAGCTGCAATACTGCGACTCAAGCATACTATCCAGTACTACGTGACAAGAAAAACGCCTGTTTTCGGTTGTTTTTTGGACCTGTCGAAGGCATTTGACCTTGTGGCTTATAATGTGCTGTGGGATAAGCTCCGGGAAGAAACCAACACTCCCAGGGACATGATCAACATACTGAGATATTGGTACGGCAACCAATCAAATAATGTTATGTGGGCGGGCGCATGTTCCACAGAATACAGGTTGGATTGTGGAGTGAGGCAGGGAGGCCTGACGTCACCTCGGCTCTTCAACCTGTACGTTAATGGACTGATAGATGAGCTCAGCAGGGCTGGTGTCGGCTGTTCAATTGATGGCAATTGTATGAACAACATTAGCTACGCCGACGATATGGCGCTGCTGAGCCCATCTGTTAAAGCCCTCAACAAGCTCATAGGCATATGCGAGAGGTACGCAGTGTCACATGGCCTCAGGTACAACACCAAAAAAAGTGAACTACTTGTGTTCAAGGCAGGTAAAAAAACTCCCACGACCATTCCACCGGTTAGACTAGGAGGAATTTCGATAAGTAGAGTCACCAAATTCAAATACCTGGGGCACTGGGTCACTGAGGACCTCTCGGATGACTTGGATATTGAGAGGGAACGCAGGGCATTGGCAGTGAGATGTAATATGCTGGCGCGCAGGTTTGCGAGGTGCACAAACGATGTTAAAATTACTCTGTTTAAGGCGTACTGCCAGACAATGTACACCTGCAGCCTGTGGGTCTGCTATACGCAGAAGGCTTTCAATGCCCTGCGGGTCGTCTACAATAATGGGTTTAGAATGCTGATGGGGTTGCCGCGATACTGTAGTGCGTCGGGGATGTTTGCGGAGGCCAACACCGACTGCTGTAGGGCGCTTGTGCGTAAGAGAGTGGCCTCCTTGATGTGTCGTGTGCGGGGCAGCCCCAATGGCCTTCTAAACACGATAACTGAGAAGGTGGAGTGTCCGATTGTGAGGCACTGGAATAAGGTACATAGTTCTGGTGCTGTTATATTTAATGTTAGATAAATTAATGTAGGTATAAATAAATAAATTAAATTCATGTCAGTTATTAATATAAGTATAGTTTTAAGGTACTAACATAGTTTTAAGCCGTACTAATCATTTTATATGGAATTTATCTTCTGAATTAAATTATTATTATTATTATTATTATTATTATTATTATTATTATTATTATTTAAACATATCGTTCACGACACAGCGCCATACATTATTTATTTAGCATGTCTCTTTAGGTAAACTCCTTCAGGAAGCCATACATCCTGTATGACACTACAAGGTTTTAGATGAAAAATAATGAGGATGTTCGGTTGATTATTTACCATGTATTTGTTATTTAAGTATCGTGTTTGGACTCAATTTGAGTTGTTGGTACGAATTCTGGTGTGAATTTTGTTTCCGTGATACAAAGTATGATTTAAAACACGTATTTTTTATGCTATCTAGGAGCCCTATGTAATCATCACGACGGGCCCCATCACTGCTGGTCGTACCATCAGCCAGGACCAACTTGCTGGCCAAAACCCCTCTGACTCGAGCAATTCGCACCATCAATAATTATATTCAGGTCGAAATTGATATACATATTTACATGTCACTGGGGTGAATTCGCAAAAGAACTATTGTTTACACTGTGTTACAAACAATGATCTTTATGAGCTTGAGATGTAGTTTGTGACTTATTTTTAATTTTGTGTGTGTGACTTGGCTATCGCATTAGTTTTAAGGCATTTAAATAAATAAATAATATTAGATTGCCCCTATTAGGCATGCAGGCCTCTACCAGCAACATTATGTGGTTACTATATTCCTTCTTCTTTGCCTTCGCTACCACTGCCTGCCCTTCCATTAAGGGCTTTGCCCCACAAAAATCTTTTTTCCACGTAGTTTTTTTTCTTGTATTTAAAGATCCTCGTTCCGACGGAATGCTACTGTTTAAAACGAATAAACTCGTATCTTCATCAAATATATGCGGAAGATAGTTTCAAAAACTCCAAAAAAAAAAAAACATTTCCTAATGCTTTTTAAACAAAGGGCTGATATTAAAAGCCGTTTATTTAATTAACGTTTTTTTTAAACGCGGAACGATTTGGTTGCGCTTGCGCCGGATACTCGCTTCTTCCTCAAACATAGTAAACACTGTTAAGATTTACTATTGTAATAGTAGTTTATTTTTTTATATGAAGCTAATACACGATAGTTGAATTACCCTCCCTCATAACGATGCGCGGTCCTCCTCATGGTCCGCCTCATGGTCCGCGGTTGATTTCACTATATCATTGTGACCCTGATGAGTAATTACATATTCTTAGTGTCAGACATTATTCTCTCTTTTATTTAGCGGAATGTTACTTATATAGTTGCTCCCAGTAACCCTCCATAGTTCATTTCTCCACCTAACTTAACTTGTCTGACGACATCGTTTCTGATCGTGGAGTCCTGCTAACACCAAAACGGGCTATATGAACAATACACTTCTTGTAATGGAACTCGTTGTAGGTATTATAAAAGTTATACATTACTTTGTTAAGCCGTCCACTTTCACTGGATAACTTTTACTTACAAGGACGACCGCTTTCTAACCGTTTGACCAGATCCATACAAGCCGATAACTGCTTTATTCTGATTTGTATAAGGGTGTTTATTGGGTGTATGGTTAGTAAATAGGTCACGTATTTGTGTGGGGTACTTTTGTTCTCACTACATTCCGAAAGGTTGATTGACGGATTTGTGTTGGTGTTTGGTTATTTTGTGTTCATTGGCCTTAATTTCAGGTTGTATATCGTTTTTAATAAGTTTTCCTTGTATTTTCTTGATATTAGCTATTCCTATCTACAAAAAGCATTCAAAAGGCCAATACCTACTTAGGTATAGTGTGCAATATGCATCACGGAAATTGAAAATGTCACCAATGTGTAAGTAGTTCTCAATGTTGGTCAGACATGGATGTTGGACTAAACTTGATAGATTCATATTAGCCATTAGGTTAATGCCATGTACCTACCTAGCATTCTGTTACATTTTCTTCTACATTAGAAACCAGACATAAGGTTGTAATACGTAAAAATGATTCACTAGAACCTAGATTTCGTTTGAATCATTTACATTATTGTGTTGAAAGTTCCAAATTAAGGAAAGGTTTCTGCTGAAGTTAATTTCCAAATACCGAGATACCTAATTATATTCGATCATTGACCTTTGTGAATTAGCGCAGTTGCATATAACCGCAAACTAAAATACCAATGTATAACATTCGCTAAAAATGTTACAATATTATACATATATTAAGTTGATTATTCATCAGTACAGTACCACCACTAGCTATGTACTTGTAGCTACATATTTAATATATATTATATGTAAACTCTATCTCATAAAGTTAACTGTCACTAATGTCAATTTTCAATCACCATGAACGGCGGGAAACAGTAGAAAGTGGAGTGGTGGCTTGGTGTGGTGGTGAGCCAGTGTAGCCATATAGTATACTTAAATACGGGATCAACAGGATTCTACAGGTACAATTAACCGTTTTAACAAAACATACATAAGGTCGAGAGATAAAGAAGAATTGAATTTCCAACATAACCCTTCGTCTTCTTCGGGCAGAAATTATCCATGAGAATGTCGCCACGGAAAAAGTAGCACTTTCTTAAAGCGATTTTTTATGCTTCAATGAACTAAGTAAAAACTTCCTGTGAAGACTGTCTCCAGTCGATATTTACATAACACCAACTTCTCTTATGGATGTGGAACTTTCTAAGTATCTCACTGACATTTAAAACAATCCATATCGTTCAACACGAACGTTACTTCCAAAGGTAACAGAACACTTTCTCCCAGTTTATGGTCCCATTACACAATATATCTTCGTGTGGGAGTCTTTGCGGTTACATATGGAGAAAATTCCATTCTGAAATTATTGTAGAATGAGGATTATGTAATAGGGTTTTCTGTTGAGTCTGGCCTTTTCTGGAGTCAGCTGATTGTTAGGAACTTCGCAGATCTTCGTGATGTCAGTCATCAGACTGATGTCCATTGAATAATGGTCTGTCGTATAGCCCATAGCACTGTAACATTAGCTAAAAGCCGCCCATGCCTATGGGATGTATAAGTATTATTGGGTTCCATATGAAAGTTCTCAGTAGTAACCAGTAGTCTGGATTTGAACCATGATACATGGGGTGTCTATAGGTATACCTTTGCCAAACCCTTTGGGAAATACAGACATGATGCTATGTGTGTCTATGGGAATGACTTTCTAATGGGTTTTAGCCAATGACGTATTATAAATAGACGCGTCATGGATGAACATCACGGCTGTCGAAAACAGCGTAAATACTGTCGGTAGCTAGATAGCTACTTAGACGCACGAAGAAAGGGAAAGAAAATTAAATGTCATCTACGGAATTTCTATTGCTAGAGAGAGATAAATATATTCCTTTAATTCCGTTGTCATTCTGTGGTGCATGCTCATTGGCCGAGCACGAACAAAAGGAGGCATGTGGGGAAAAATGGACACTCGATTTTCTCATGTTGATATAGGCAGTAGATTTACGGGTAAAATAATATTATTTTCGATCCTTAAAAATATGAAAGCAGTATTTTGCAAGAGTAATTATTGTTACTTAATTAATAAAACAAAATGTAATATTATGAACAAAAAATCTTTATTAAAAAAATGTGAAAATTTTAAAAATCCCTCATAAGCCCATCTTTAGGTAACCTAATTATTATATTGATCATTAGGTTTCATAACACATATTATATTCAAACAATATATAATTCATCAAAATAAAAACAATGTTATAAAACATAAACACTGATGCAAAGTACCCCATCTTCCCTTAATGGCACGTGACTTACCTCAGGCGCCAGCCGCCATTAGAAGGCATCGAAAAAAATAAAATAAAATACATTTTTCTGGATACTTACGCATGAAATGATATTTTTTTATCTTTCACAGTTAAAGTATAATTTTTACGTGTCCTAAAAACACAGGACGGCATTTTCTTTTCGTTGTTTGAGGAAGAAAGTTATTTTAATGTCACGTACTGCCGCGGCACTGGTTGGTACGCGACTAAATGTAAGTCCGGCAATTGCCTTGCATTCATGTTGCCACTACAGAGCGCGGGCAACGTATCTATAGTTTATATATCATTGGTTTTAGCCGCTTTTATCCAACGACTTTCAGTCTTCAGTATCTGGTATATCGTACAATTTGTGATCTTGAGGCGATGTAACTTTCATAGATAAAAGATGAGTCAGACTGCTTTGAACTATAAGAAGGTAACTATGATAAGTTCAATCCAGATTCAAAGGTGAATGGCGGAATTATTCAAGATTTTATTTCATTGTTATTACTTGCGTGGGAAGTGGAAAGAAATACCTATATTATAGGAGGTTTATCCTAATAAACATTTCTGACATTTGAGAAGGTCATCCCCCTACGAGACCCGTTATATCTACGAGATAAATCACTGACCATACGTGTAATATAATATATTTATTAAACAATAAAAGATGATAGGTATGCAGAAAACAGGAACTTTCATATTGAGCGCGCGAAAAGGTCAAAGACCGATCGACGTCGTTTTTATAAACTTTGTCGTCGTTTTTGTTTGTCGTTTCGAATTAATCGGAAATCAGCATCGAAATGATTTGACATCCGAATAAAAACCGGGTTCTTAATCTGATTACGCCATTTACGGGCACGGCAAATAGTCCAAATTAAAATAAAAGTAGGAGGAATAAACTGCTTAATGTCATTTAGGTTTTATTAATGCTTTAATTATTCGTTTATGTAAAACGTTCATTCAGATTTTAGGTTTACAATGTGACTCTTGACAAGAAACCCATTTCCGTGGCTGTTATAAATAAATGACTCCTATGCGTTTATGTAGGTATGACACACGAGCATCATTGCATTTTTATTCCTTACTAAATTTTTTTTTTTTTATAATTTATACAAAAGGCACATAGGAAAAGCAGTTGCCTGGAAAATTCGAAAAAAAGGAAAGCCGTTTTCCCCAAAATTTTCCAATTTTCCGAGCAACTAGCCCAATTTCATAAAAACCTAATTCGGACTTTTACGAACATTTTAAAACGAAAAATAGTCATATAACGAGTGATGCGCTTACCAGCGAACCGCATTTCATGTTTATTTATATGTATACGTCCTTATAGCCATCACAATATACATCACAAGTTATTGAAATCATAGTCCATCATCTTTCTACATCGTTAGCGTGTGTTGATTGGCCGTCAGTGCGATAATCGTAGTTTTTCCACACGTCACGACTTTATCTAAGTGTATGATCAGTTAACTCGTCAGTATGTAGATTGTTATCTTTAGATAGCCGGGTAAAGTTCAACATGATCGCTGTTATTATGTTACAAAAGAACTTTGTTACGTTTGAGGTTAAAGGTTAGTGCCACGAGTGTGAAGGATGTGATCAATGGTGTGCTGTTTGGTGGGCCTATTTCCAATTAACATCATTTGTTACCCCGCCTTTTCTTACATAATACTTTCGCAATATTACAAACAACTTGCGTGAGAATATTAAGGACTGCAAAATCATGTGATGCTAATGCTGACAAGAGTTATGGGACATATCAAACTATAACCTGGGCACACAGCACTGCTGCACGTTACAAACAACCAAGAGACGCTACTTGATTATGTTAAATTCGATACGGTATGTGACGTTCTGACGAAATTAAGATTTCCATCGACACGCTAAAACTAGAGGAATGCTATGTACCGATGTTTTGTAACATAGATTACGGTCAAGTCGTTTAAATAATTTAATATTACGTTCCATATACATATGTAGGTATCACATATTTATTATTTCACATATTCAGCCTAATGTTTCAATTGCTGGGACGCAGGCCTCCTCTCTGTGAGAGGGAGTGGTCCATAATCCATCACGCGGGCCCAGTGCGGTTTGGTGGATGTCACATGTCTTCGAATTTTTATTTCTCACGATGTTTTCCTTCACCTTCCACATTTTGTTAGTATTTAATCTATTATGTACTGTGATGTATTCTAAACATACCCGAATAAAAAGTCTAGCTAAACAAACACATAAAGATCTTCATTCAAATCTATTGCGTCGCTATAAAGTGCCGAACTTCCAACAGTTCGTTCACCCAAGAATGATATCATTGAGAAGCCATTCAATAATATTTGAACTAACTTAATAGTCTTTTAATAATATTATTTAAAACTCATTTAGATTTATCGCTTCCGTCCATATGGTTTAGTAAAAAACGATTTTATATGGATATGTAACACTTGCACCCGGGCTAATATTTTTCCTATTATATTGGGGTCGATTTCTAGTTCTACCACGGCTATCTTTTACTCAAAAGTGTCTGCCATTTGCCTAAATTTCTTCTTAATATTATTGGAGCACACGACGTTGTCACGATTGTCATTTGTAGTGCATTAAAAGAACATTCTCGACGATACTATTGTTAGTCCCGCTTTCAACCTTACTACCTGACTTACACGAAAAAAGAAGAAAAATATGACGCCATTGCGACACGGAGGGAATTTGTACCCCAAAACAGATTGATGTATGGCGAGGTTGCTGTATAACCAAGAGCCTGTTTATCAATAATTACGTCGTTTGTTTATTACTGAAGGGAAAGTGTTTATATAAATATGTCACAGTAATGGATTCGTATAGTAGTAGGGAATGTAGGTAAGGTTTGTGTGTCACGTGGGAATTCAAACAAAACTATATGAAACAATACCGTGTATTACTTTTCATGTCTTAACATTTTAATAACTTGTTATAGCGTATTAGATAGCTAATAGAGTGACTAATTGACTATTCCAGTAGATACTCTCATTAACATAGTTTAGTCACCGCGGCTTTTAAGAGCTCTCCACAGTAAGATAAAAGCTGTAATTAAGTATCTATGCGTACAAAATGGCTGCTGACCAGCATATTGCAGCCTAGTCTATGTTATTAAAAAGACGATGTTTGTTTAAGCGGATGGTAGGCAGAACGGCTACTGCGTAATAAACTTTGGTTTGGCATTTGAACAATGGTAGCGTTGATTTTGATGTCAAGTAGACGAATTTGTTAATACATACAGATAGTGCAGTGTGGTTGACATCACAAAAGGCATTGCTATTGTCATCATATTTCGAAATAGGGCTATGAATGAATCTTGAAGCTATTAAAAACATGAAGTCACTTTTGATAAATATAAATAGGTACTGTGGAACAGTACCTATGAATCGAAAATGTATCTTCCTTATAGATCGAACGATATTGCCTTTTAAAGGCACAAAAAATTGTCACCTATGGCAGAAAACGGCGCCTCAAACGTATGTATAAATATGTGACGTATTCTTATACATACCGCTGTATGCATTATGCACATAAGACATAATTCATACATAGTGTATGACGAGGCAAACAGTTCGAGGTCTTTTCCCGATATGGCTGCAGTAGCAGCCATATCCATTACGCGTTTAATATTTACGAAGTTAAAGTAATATTTATATTTGTATATCGCGTCATAAGAAAAGAGACTTCCACGGGTGCTAGGTTGTATATTAGGTTGGAAGAAAATTTAAAGACTTACGAAGAGAAGGATACGTTAGAGCTACGAAAAGAAAAAAGTGGGGTGTTCTCATATCAGTCCTGTTCGGAATTCTTTTGAACTTCAACTGATGATTATACTACCCTACTAGTAATACATAGAAGTAGGTAGTAGAATAAATCCTATACACCTGACTAATTGACTTGTTGATTTGCATTGATGAATACGTTCTTTCATGGATCGACAAGGCCACTTCAGGGCGTATTGTAGCTCGACTAGGGAGAGGCCTATATCCGGCAGTGGGCTGCGACATATAGTAGAACTATTAAATGATAGATTGACAGAAATTATATGCTTTAAATTGTATTGAACTTATCTTGGTAACACTTTGATCTTCTACTGGCCTGGCTTAGTACTGGTGTTATTACCACTGAAGCGCGGTCTGCTGTACCTACATGCAGAAGGTTTTGCTATTAGCTTAAGAATATATGGACAAATAAAGTAAGTGTTCCATGTGTCCGTTGCATAATTATTGATGTATTTTCAACGTACCTAGTCACCGAGGCGTGGCTAGGACTAGAAAAAGTTTGTACTCCGTATAAGGCTGGGCTAGCTTTTTGCCGGGAAACAGCCAATGTCGTGACATTACAGACCGACATGATCTCGATTGATGAAGGCTATATATTTATAATTATAAAATAGTGTAAAGGTTAAATATTGGAGCAGTGACTGGGTTTGTATTATTGGATAATTAATCATACTACCGTCATTAATCTAAGGTTTTGTACTTACATTCTGGTCTTGAGTCAATCATGTCCAAAGTCATTCAGAAGGTACTACTTCGGTGGCGGTGAGATATTTTCAGACCGAAACCCTCTCGAAGTAGATATCCTCTTAGTTAGTTTTCGTACCTTCGTGTCTTTTACTTTTCTATCTGTAAGAAAAATTAAAAAGCTATTCCTATTTCATCAACATCTAGTTTTATTTAGCATTTGAAAGTCTAAGAATGTTTACTTTTCCACCTAACAGGTAATTTCTTAGATCAATTCAATTCCTTTTCAAAGCGACAAACTAAGACATAATCTATTAAACCGTTGTTATTACCTCATAACGAGTTTCTTACGACGACGGAAGAATAAAACACTGCTACAAAGGTCGACAGCTTTCAAGTAACCGTCGCGTCGCGTCGCGTCGCCGACACCCCATGAGTAAGTAGCTTTATACTTGCAGAGTTTATGTTTGTGTTGTTCATTTGGTTTCAAGTATTCGGTCTATCTGTAACCACCCAGAACTTGGATTTCTACCAAAGTCAAAGTGAAAGCATTTATCTCAAATAAGCACATAAAAACCACGTCAAAAACGTCAGAACGAAACTCGAAGAAGAAGAAGAAAAGGATAGAAGAGGAAGAAGTCACGCTAAGAACGTCAAAAATTAAAATAAAATAGAACTGATTCTATAGACGCCCCTTCCAACAGGTAGTTTTTGTATGGAAAAGAAGGGGCAAGAAACTCCGCCGTTACTCTTTTAAAATGTTTTACATATATTATATTAAGTATATCTAGAAGAATATGCAAAGACGATGCACCTAAAATAAAACTACTATACCACAATAGGTAAAAGAATGAAAAATGAAACCATGACTATGTGATAGATACAATGGTGCTTAAACATTTAGAAAACAAAAAAAAAGTAACAAGGAATAAGTCAGGATGTAAGTTAAAGTAATTACAGGATGTAAATCAATGTCAAAAAAGAATAAATTTTACAATTAAATTAGCAACCAGTTTGATTTAGCCAGTTGATGGCAATGAATCGCCTGGGAACATAGGACTTTAAACATATTTGGCACAATTTTTGTGTTGGTTGAACAGCATACACCACAGCCCAACCCTTTTTGGGGTAAAATTAAATTCCTGCAATTTGCTTGTTGAGAGAATATTGTCATTGTAGGTAGAGTGGACAGTTTCAGTAACATTTTTGGCATTTTTCTGAGATGGTCTGTTAAAATAGTAGGTATAATAAGAGCATTAAACCGAAATAAACAAACAGCTATTACGAAATCTACCAATTTTATTAATTCAATCCAACTATTCTAGTTTTACAACCAGAACTGGATTTCGCAATTATAACGCGATTTAGGAAACCTATTCCTTCAGTGAGCTCATTCATCATCATCCCACGATGTACATTGATTTAGGGCTTCCTACAATGTTCGGAAACTGGTACATTACTCATCTACCCACAAACTGATATTATTGTTACCAGATTCGTCAGGCTATCCGTCATGTCTAAGTAGAATCGTGTACTACTTCATCTGGCTAAGTAACGTGAACACGTTATTGGAGCACGTGAAATTGGACTATGGAAGGTTCCAACTAACTGACGTTAGCCAGTTTCTAATGATAATATCCTTTTTATTTCTCTCCTGTTTTGAAATAGTATGCAGAATCTAGCTTCCAGTTATATTTTTTCCATAATCCACTAGCAGTTTCTTCTATATGATGCTGCTTCAAATATTTAGGCTACCGACGCATAATACCAAGTAGGTTGATATTTTGCGTCGGTAGCCTATCTTTAAAATAATAATATAAATGTTTATGTTTAAATTAATTTTGACCAACTACTAGATCCTTAAATTAATTTTAATGTCAAAATAATGTCTATTATTTAACGAAAATTCAAGATACATAATAATTTGAAGTTAGTCATAAATCATGACATGAAAGACAAAAACTTAATAACAGCAGAACCAACATAACTGTGCTAGGATTATTAAGTACGCTGATGTTGCAATATTTAACCTTTAGCACTTAGTTATTATTAACTTGTTATTTAGTTTTTTGGTGGTTAACCAAAATTGGCGCGACCTAGTATGGAATAGATCACAACTACTGACTGTAAGCTGTCGTTAAAACCTAGTTTTGGTTTTGCAAAGGTCACTCTACTGCTAGTGGACCCAGAAAAGAAGGCGAGGAAATTACTTAATAACACTCTTCTTATTAAACGCTCCTCTCTAAAAAGGATAATAAAAATATGAAAATGGCGGCGACAGTTTAAGGCTAAAGATAAAAAAAAGTTCTTAGCCTATTTTTCGTGAAATCACTTGAGAGAAATTATTTGAGCAACACATACTAAATTATATTTCTAGAAAAAAAAATTACACCAATAGAATGATATATGTATCTAGATCGTTTCTTATTGAGTGCAACGTGACCACCGAAGACATACAGGAACTAGAAAGTGCAAACAAACGAGGCACATAGTCGCGGTAGATACAGTTGTTTAAATGTACTCGATACTACTTTGAGAATATTAGTACAGACATGTTTAACTAGGTGGCTACGTAGTTTAAAATAAACTTGCCAGTGTCTTTTGCTGCCTAACACTTTCTTCCACCTTCAGAGAAGCAACTGCGTCTACTAATTCAAGTGTTTTAAACCCCATCGGCACCCATCATAAAATTCGAAGAAATGTGACATCCGCCAACCCGCACTCGGCCCGCGTGGTGAACCGTGGCCTGAAGAGGGAAGAGGGAGTGCCTCTTACAGAGAGGAGCCCTGTGTCCCAGCAGTGGGAACATTATATGCTGATTATGTAAGCCCCATCGACTACTGCATAATTATTTAATGTAGTATTACTACTCTCACTATTTGTTCATGGCTGCGTTCCTATCAGGATTTGACCGCAAAACCCTTACAAAACACACCCATATGATTTACGAGTGTTAGCTTGATTTATACCTACCATACATAATTTAAATACCTAACACGGTTTTATCTCGCCAATGTCCAATCTCCATATGTGACCTCGATGTGGACTGGTCCCGTGTCCTTTCTATTACAAGTGCACTGACAGTAGCGCATACCGTGTAGATAAGCCCTACCTACCTTGTGTTACGATTATTTCTTGAACTCATTATGTAAATCTTGTTGGATAAAGATTGATCAAGTTCAGGTTCTGTTTAAATGGTAGTTCTAGATTTTATGGAGCTTTGTCGTTAAAGGGCTGCTGGTCTTAATTAAAATGAATGTTATGCTATTAATATGGGTATGCTTGTTACCTAGACTACTTCATCTTAGACAAATATTGTGCTTGAGGAGTCTAGTAACAAATGAGCTTTGTTTCTTCCATTCACCAAACTAATATTCACAACACATTATTATTTCTAAGGTATGTTTAATTTTATCGTTTCTCCTGAACAGATACTTGATCATCATCATCTATCTAGAATTTTCCTAACTCTGTTGGGGTCGGCTTCCAGTTAATAATACATTTTACATGGAGCGACTGCCTACCTGACCCCCACAAACCTCCAGTTACTGGGTAATTTAGATACGTATTAATAAAATTCTGAAATCAGTCATTCAACTTCGATAAGCATGTTTTTCTTTAAATATGTAAGTACCTAGTATAGCCGAACCCAGTTCATTCATGCAATTCTCTTACGTACAGATGCTATGCAAGTAACCTCAGATGAATCTAATTAAGTAGGCGAAATGATACAGTCGGTAGACTCGGTAGTAACAGCTGTGCCTATAAGCGTAGGCTAACCGCCAAGCTCGCCAGGAATGCGAGAGCACGCCTCTATTGAGATTATTGCAGCATACCGTAATGCCTGCTGAGCTTTTAATTAGTTACTTGTTATTCATTTGGATGATTTGAGGTTTACCAAGAAATAATCATTAGCTACGATGACTTGAGGCTAAAAGATTATTTGAAAGTGCTACAGGGATTGGCGGACGACCTATAGAAGACTGCTGGGACAGACTGGATGCGGAAGGCGGAGGACAGGGTGTTGTGGCGCAGCCTGGGAGAGGCCTATGTCCAGCAGTGGACTACGATAGACTGAGTTGATTGACAGGGATTGTTGTCTTCTGGTTTGCAGGTGCTGGTGGAATTGTGGAAGGATGAGATTCTTTTTTATCTCTGGGTGATGCAATAATGCGTAGGGACTGGGGACGTCCTAGCTGTGTATATGGACGTGATCTATGAAGTATTAGTTCAGTTGTTATAGACAGAGCACTGGAGGCTACTGATGAGAAATCTGCTGTCACATTATGTAAAAAACACTAATGATTTTCCCAAAGTTGAAAATAATTTACAAGATTAATAAAGCATTAAACACAAAGTACATACTTCACAAATTAAGCGAGAACAGAATCTTATTGTTTATAAACAATAGCTAAGTCTATTGAATGGGCGAGCATGTTCTTAAATATTTGTCTACTACGCGATAGAATCTGCGTCCGCGCACAATTCATAGCTTTGTTCTCCTGTAATTATGTCATGGTGATCGCAATTGTTTATTTCGATGATAGCTTCGAAGTGAAAGGAAGACATTGTAATTAATTCAATGTCAATAACAACAGAACAGGTAATGACAGATGAGATAAGAATGTATTGTATCAATAGGAACAGGAATTTGTTTACAGATAATACGATTGTGTAGTAGGTGTGGGAATTACGAATATGT
Organism: Apamea sordens; assembly: GCA_945859715.1. Taxonomy (NCBI): domain Eukaryota; kingdom Metazoa; phylum Arthropoda; class Insecta; order Lepidoptera; family Noctuidae; genus Apamea; species Apamea sordens. The sequence continues at coordinate 21,997,398 of OX243990.1, read as the reverse complement.
TTCTCAAGAGCATGATGAGACTTCATAACAACTGGAAACACTGAGATTCTTTACTATCCAATAGTTTATTGTAAAAATGTGTAAAGGAATGTTGGAATGCTGTTACAAATGCTTATTAAAACATTGTCACACAAACCACAATAACGTAAGACCTCTTCAAATAATAAGGACCATAACAATGCAATTGAATATTGTAACAACAACGTGTAAACTTGGCAGGCGAAGCTAGCGACAGACGTCAAACCGTCTGATCCTTAGCACTAAGGAATGTCTGAATTGCGAAACCTAATCAGCTCTACGTGACCTGTCAGCATTTCTAACTTGCAGGTACCTACTTGTTGCCCAAATTCCAGTCATTGTATAAATCACCTCCTTACCTGTTCTTACCAACAATACTTGCAATGCCGGTAATAAGAAACTAGTTTGTGCGAAATTATGCGTAACGTTTGGATTTAGACAGGCTGAAATTGGATATTAGTGCATATTTTAGACTATTGCCTCATTGATCTGGGTAAAATAGAAACTAATACAAAATTATAGCAAGTAGCAGTAATAGACTTGATAGAATAGGAATAGAATTAGCTACGAATAGAGAGCAAAAAGGGTCTCAGTTAAAATGTACTAAAGAATGAACTTTTAATAGGCTTGATGTAGAATATAGAATAGGCTAGATTAAGTAGAATATAACTTGATGATGAGTGATGACGCAGTTGGATAAAAAGCATGAAATGATAAGGTTTTAGTTAAAATGTAACCTAGAATTAATGAATGTGCAAAAATACACTTCACTTATATGCCCAGCAGTTAGTTAAAGTGGAACTGAGGATGACGATGATAAAGAGGCAATTGTGCCATACACTTAGAATGCTGAAGGTTAACTACGGAAAATTCTGAATGTGTACATGGGAGTTTATAAGCGAGGCAGCTTAAAGAGACAGTAAGCGATGATATTTTAATAGTACTTGATTGATGATCCGGTGCTAAAATAAAAAATATGAAGTTAGAATGATCACCACGGAAGTAAAGCTGCAATGACTCAACAAAATTTAGGCAAATACGCCAATCGTCCGTTAAATCCTCAACAAATAGAATGGTGACCAGTCATTAGCAGAGCTTTCTAAACTAATGCATATTGATGAGAGCTATTCACGGCGTGGCTAGTCTTTGTTCAAGACACGAATTCTTACTTAGCCGTGATTAGTGATCGTGCTGCTAATTCATGGGAACTAGACAGAGTTACAGCCTGAGGCGTTATGGCTAATTTTGATAATTGAAATGATAATGGTTTGGGCATTGTCAATTGTTTTTACAAGCGAGCTTAAAGTAGATAGTTAAATTGATTAACGCTGTTTTCGTAAGGCCGTGATTTGAATTATTTATAAAACCGAGGCTAATCCGTTAATTGAGAGGTATCTCGAGTTTGATGCTCACGTTGGTCGATCTTTGTAAAGCCTTAATAACATTTCATTTAATAAGATTTCTGTAATATTTTTGTAAAGTTTTATATTAAAGCTAAATCATTACTACGAGAATGCCCATATTTCATAAAAAACCGTAACTAAACAAGTAGTGCCAACCAATTTATCATCAAAACAATGTGTTAATTAGCAACATAAATAATAATTACAACTTAATTTATGTAACATTAACAATATAATTGCTTTAAATTATTTGTTAACATTTGACTTTACACCGGCCTTGTCTCCTCAGCAGTAAACATGCTGCCCAGTGTTTCTTGACACTTTATTATGCCGTTACTTATAAAGACAAAATGTCAATGACACCAGTTATACATTTCATAATTAATAATAATAAATAATAAATATCCCTGGATATTTCACACAGCGCCATCTAGTCCCAAGCTAAGCAACCTATTTACGGTTTAAGACATTTATTTCTCAAAAGATTACATTAATCACTTACAGAGAAAAATACAATAATAAGTAAACAAAATTACACTATTAGCGTTTTTAGTAGGGTAGATGTTAAAAAAAAATGTTAGTGGAGATTGTGTATAGTGCGCGCATAAGCTGCGGCGCGAGCAGTGCTTATTTATTAAGGTCTATGGCATAGTGCGTTTGAACAAGCGATAATTGAACAGAACTAATTACACCTAGTTTCAAGATTGTCCTTAACTATGCCCATTTCAGGACCAACAGTCTTTACATGACTAATGCTGGTCATAGGCCTGCTCAATTGGATGTAATTTAACTGGATCCTTGATTACTTTTGTAGTAAACTCCCGACATTTCATATCTATCGCTAATGACTAATGTTTCCAAACTGGATATCAAATCTATCCTGAAAAAGATAGATAAAGTGACGTTATATCAGCGATAACGATGATGGAAATGTCGAAAATGTATTAGGGTAAATGCACGCAGCGACCGGTGGCTGTAACCACCTGCACTGCTGTAGCGGAAGGCTGCCACCAGCCACACGCTGACGCTGCGTGTGCGACGAATCCATACAAAACAGATAAAAACGCACGTGAACTGCTTGTTGCTGGGCCACTGGCTGTGGCCGGTGGCTCGTTTACGCCTAGCCTTAGATAGACATTGGCTACCGAAAAGCTTATGTCAATCCTGGTCGACGTTGGAGAAATACGAAATGCTTTGAAAACGGTTGCAACTGGTCAGGCCAGTAGGCCCTCTGGTATCCTTTATTTAAATATGTAGAGATCGTCTAATTTAAAATTGCACGCCCTCCACTGCTTGTTGCAAACACATTTAAAATGTGTGTAAAGAACTTTTAGTGGAGGGGCGTGCAAATTTAAATTAGACGATCTCTACCTATAGTTCCACAATTTTCCACGTGCTGATTTACATTGAGTATCAAACTGACGGCGGTGTGAACTAAAGAATCATTGTATAACAAGAAATATCAAGTGTAAGTATTTCATAACTTCATTGACATTGGACATACCTTCGGTTATCGTTTAAGGTGTAATATATTTAGCGTGTATTTATAGCGATGTCCTGACCTCTAGGGTTGAGGCTGAGCTGAGGTCGTTTCTTTAAGTTAATTTACTTCCCAGAATAAATGGCCTGAAGGCGAAGGCCGGTGAAAATACGTTGCTCTTCTGTTTACCTACTGGCTATAAATAAACTTTTGCCAATATTTGTTTACAGTACAACTTTTCCGCAGGCCTTGAAATAAAAATATTATTTAGTTATTACCAAAACCATGCCTAATTTAAAATTTGGTTTTAATCACACAACGATAACCAAAATGACTATTATTATATAGAAACTTTTAGAAATTAACTCGTATTTCTTGTTTTGATGATATCTGTTTTTTAGATTTGTCACTAGTTAACCATCTTGCTCACTATATCGAATTAAAAGGTTCTACTTGTTGTAACCTATTACAATTACCTACAATTTAAGGTCCTTTAAATTCATCTCCATAATATTCAATCCAGAAGGCGGTGGCGAGATGACCTGGACGCGTACCGCGAGGGCTGGTTTGCGGTGGCGCGGGAAAAGAGTTCCTGGAAGGACTTGGGGGAGGCCTTTGCCCAACAGTGGGACAGTATAGGATATACAAAAAAAAAATTCAATCATGAATAAGTCTTCAAATATTCAAACCTCATCGAACCGAATCCTAAACTACCAATAAGGCTTGCTAACTCCCGATTATGCGACCATTTCACAACTCACCCGTTCCATTGCGCAACAACCACTAACCCGTCATAACATTATGTGTACTTAGCATGCAATGTGACGCGTCTATTGTAATAGTTAACACGATTGTGCATGATGTAGGTGTTAATTTATTGTCACAGTTAGATCTAATGCCTTCACGTATTAAAGATGACCAAACATTTATGTACCGACTCCCAGTCGGTTTATGGCACTGATGAGTGCCTATCTGATGGTGATGACTAGTTGAATATTTAATAGGGCTGAAGAATGAAGCCGTGCAATTTTTTTTATGTGGTCGTTAATGGTGGAGGAATTCCTTAGAAAGTGAAGCAGTAGGTACCTACAACCAGCTTGTCACTAAATTGTGTTATCAGTTTATTTGGAACAATTCGACGTTCGAAGCGAACCTGAAAATATCTCATGCTCTGAATTGACAATAAAATCTCTAAAACAACGCACTGATGGAAGAAAAAATAATTAAAATCATTGGGTATGTCATTCAGATTTATCTATCATCAAGACGAAAATATTCCACCCAAAGCACTGATTTCAACGGCACTCGACCGAACGGCACCTTAGCTGTTCCACTAATCGCACTGAAACAAACTTTTGACAAGTTCGGTTCATTGGAACATTTGACAATACAAAATCCGGCTTACTAGACAGTTCTTATTTTGTCGAAGTCCTTTCTCAGCAAGCGCCACACATCTCAATACAGTAATGAGACAGTCATTAGTAGGTTTCTCGAACATCGCACGTAAACAAGACGGCTTGGTTCACTTCGTGGCCTTGTTCCTTTCATGTGGCTTTTTTGTCCCATTTGGCTTAGGTTTCTGTGTTTGTTATTCTTTGGTCATCTTTATTGTGAAAAGTTCTGAAAAACCAGTGTACAATTTACGTGAAAACATACAGCGTGAGTATGTCACGCATTCTATTGTATATTTCACGTAAAAAGACGAAAAGTAGGGCGAGGTGTTACCACCTAAGTACACATTATGGAATAAAGTATTGAGTATTAAATAAATAAATTCTTTATTTCACCAAAAGCCATCACATTACGATATTTAAAGAGCATACCTACAAGGCGTATAACTAGGTCACAATCATTTTAATACTCTGACTCCTAAACTAGGTGTAGGGGCCTGTGTCTTGGAAGTCAGTGAGTACCTAGTGAGTGTTAAAATATTGTATTTTTCTGCGAAAGAACTTAACACTCCCATTGCCTGCAAAAGTAAAGCAGTTATCATCACATTTGGGAATGACATAATTCCTGAATTCAGGATAGATCAACCTCTGTAATCCCGCCTAGCCCTACGCTTGGAAGGAAATAATGCTATACAGGCTGTTAGTGTAAACACCGTTGTCACTAAAACCATAGGTAGTTGACTTAATTATAAAAATGTTTATCTGAATTTAAAAATAAATAAACGTTATTTTATTTCAAAAATGTAAGAAAGTTTCTGTCCGACACCGTCCGTAAATTCATGCGCTTGCCGGCTTGCGGGCACTTGCGGCACGCCCTGCATAGATAAGGGAAGTACTGACGACGCGCTGTTTCCCGCGCTCCGTCTACTTTGCCCTTGCGTGCACTTGTATAGGGTGAAATAATTTTGAAGAAAAATTGAGACTTTACTTAAAAAAAAAAAAAGATATTTTTTTTCATTGAATTTACGTTCTATTAGTGAAACCAAACCACTGGTTTCAAGGATAACGGTGTTTACACTAACAGCCTGTATACTGGGCATTCTGTACTTCTTTTTCCACTGTAAAAATACGTAAGTAATTGAAGTGTCTTGTAACAACGGTATGTGTACCGTAGTGCAGTGATGTGTTCTAAATTAGTTTTCCTGCGTAGTCTCTGATGGCTCGTGTATAAATAGATAGTTCATTTAGTTTCTTGCTCGATCTTTATTTACCGTTGCAAAGTAGGAAGAGATACTGTGTATACTGTTTTAATATTGACACTGACACTGACGTTTTGTTTGAATCAGCAACTTCCATACAGTGATGTGATGACCTGCTTAAAAAAACAATGTAGAAATTAATGCTTAGCTTTATTAATTTATTAATGTTTTCAATAATGGTAAATATGTCTTAATGAGTATGCACAACAGTTTTACATTTGTCCAAACATTTGTCCAATTATTGTTCCTATACGTTCCAAATCGATAATATTATTCTGTTCATCCTGTACCAGAAAAACACCAAGGTATACAGTAGCTAAGTAGGTACCTAACTTATTCAAAAACATGTAATTAATCATCACATCTATAACTAATTAAATCGTGCTCAACCAATTACAATCACACTCACAATAATTTAATTTGGCAGCCGTCATGAAAGCAATAATTTGTCAACACCATTGACCCAGCATTAATCGCCCAGTTGCCCAATAGCTAATGATCACCACATGAGAAATGCGAACAGTAGCCGTTGCGATAGTGGTCGTGCGTGAGTACACTGAACAGATCGGTAGCAGAAGGTCTGTTCAACTCAGTACTGTCTTGTGTATAGTCCTCTGCGTCACTCATTCCATCAACGGCAGTCCACATATCCGGCTGCTGGGGAGTTTGATGCACCACTACTTCTTCCCAGCTGTAATATTGACGTTCAAAAGTTACTGATTATAATCAGCCTAATTTGAATAAGACTCATATTTCAAAATCCAAAAATGCTTGCAAGCTACTGCAGCTACTTACTTTTGGTATACGACAACATGCGTTGATCTGTTGAACTACTACTGCAGCTACTTTTGGTATACGACAACATGCGTTGATCTGTTGAACTACTACTGCAGCTACTTTTGGTATACGACAACATGCGTTGATCTGTTGAACTACTACTGCAGCTACTTTTGGTATACGACAACATGCGTTGATCTGTTGAACTACTACTGCAGCTACTTACTTTTGGTATACGACAACATGCGTTGATCTGTTGAACTACTACTGCAGCTACTTTTGGTATACGACAACATGCGTTGATCTGTTGAACTACTACTGCAGCTACTTTTGGTATACGACAACATGCGTTGATCTGTTGAACTACTACTGCAGCTACTTTTGGTATACGACAACATGCGTTGATCTGTTGAACTACTACTGCAGCTACTTTTGGTATACGACAACATGCGTTGATCTGTTGAACTACTACTGCAGCTACTTTTGGTATACGACAACATGCGTTGATCTGTTGAACTACTACTGCAGCTACTTTTGGTATACGACAACATGCGTTGATCTGTTGAACTACTACTGCAGCTACTTTTGGTATACGACAACATGCGTTGATCTGTTGAACTACTACTGCAGCTACTTTTGGTATACGACAACATGCGTTGATCTGTTGAACTACTACTGCAGCTACTTTTGGTATACGACAACATGCGTTGATCTGTTGAATGACTACTGCAGCTACTTTTGGTATACGACAACATGCGTTGATCTGTTGAACTACTACTGCAGCTACTTTTGGTATACGACAACATGCGTTGATCTGTTGAACTACTACTGCAGCTACTTTTGGTATACGACAACATGCGTTGATCTGTTGAACTACTACTCTCGGACCGGTGCAGTGGTATTCTACATTTGGACCTGCTACTCGTATGACGTAGTAGTGACAATAAAGATGTATTTAAAAAAAAAAATATCATGGTTAAACCCAAATCCAGGATACACACCTAAGGCTAGTTTGGGAGTTAACGTCTGGTTTTTACAATACAATTATATGTTAGGATACGACTTACAGATTGATTGGCTTCTTACTATGTATTAATTATCTACTGACAGCAGTAGACAGGTATTGAGGCATCTTAACTTCATGTCGGATCTGCGTGATTAAGGCGAACTTTGTTTTGCTTTTACTCCTACTACTCGTAATAGAATGTTTTTCTTTTCTTCATCGTCTGTTGCGGTATGGTTTCGGTCTTTGCGTGTGCAAGCTCATTATCGTGCATTGTACGAAGCAAGCCTTCTCTGAATCATCTAATTTGTGATGCAAATTGCGTTACGATTGTAATACACTGATATGATTATACAAACATCATCATGCTAGCTTTGCTTCTGTGTTCATGCTTTATGTATATTACCAACTACGTTATTGTAAGAGGTAGGTCTGTGATGCTAATCTCTGAGAGGAAGTGCGTTTGCGCTTTGCGTCAGGTCTGTTAAGGGGGATGCACTAAGGTAAATCGTGAAATTCAAATTTACTTACGTTTTTAAGCAATTGACCGTCATGTTAATATTGGGCTAGATTAAAAACATCCGTAGTAGTCTGTATTGTTGCCTCTGCTTTCCTGGGGACTAGATACACAGAACTTGTTGCACATTTATTAATTATGGAAATGTTTGTATTATTTTGTATTCCAGGTCTAAGTTGAAAGGCTATATATAAGTTGATTGCATTTTGTTTCATATATTGGGCGAGATGTTGTGGCCTCGTGATTGTGCCCAAAGAACCTTTCCTACCGGCGGCACACAACTTTTAAAAGACAAAAAGATTCACGTTCCTTACAAATCATCTTGTTTCATAAACAATAACTGTCATGGAGAACGTCCAACTGTTATTAAAATTTTCATCTGTATTACCAAATAAAAGTATACTTAAATTCCTTCCAATAAAGTTGAATTTTTATTACAGTCATAGAGACATCGCGTCTCTATTTCAAACCGTTTGGAAAACGCGTGCGTGTACGCAATAGGCGTTTACAAGTTGTCGTCCATATTGCAACACATGGCGAACCTTACTTTGTAAACTTATACAGCTGCTATATCAAGCCATTTTAGTACTTAGTACATAAAAAATAGAGCGTATTACGTGTGAACAGTTAAGTTGGTGCTGGTAAAACGGTACACGAGAACCATAGTAGGTTTGTTATTTTATTATAAACAATGTTTTTTATTTTATTTTTAATGTCGTAATTGTATATTGAACTCTCTTTTCTATAGAAAACTGTCAAAGGCCTTGTGATTGCTTTATAGATTTCGAAATCTATTTTATGTACTTATTGGAACAAACATTTTTTTGTTTTTCATAATTTTTTTTCTCCACGCATTGTCGGGTTATATTAGAAGTAAATCAAAACGAGTTTTTAATTAAATAAAAAAATACATTAGGAATTCTATTGCCACTTTTTAAACCAGCCTTCGGCATGATCCATGTCAAGTTACGCACACCCAGTCTAGAGCGGTTGCATTACCCAGCCTGTACATTTGGTATGCGCGCACGCATTGCGTGCTTGCGTCACTCATTGTCGTCTCATTAGTACGCACACGACGAGCTGATATTATAACACGGTACGCTTTGTTATTTCGGTTCTCTGTCACTCAAGTGTGGTTGTTGTGTGCTCATCACTAAAATATTATTTTAAAATAAATATGGCCTTTTTTTGGCGCGAAGGGACGCATTTGTCACAGCATGATGCATCAAGAAAGTAGGTGGTAAGTACGGGGTTGCAGCAAGAGTGTTGAGCACCTGAAGGTTTGGTGGCTCTTTCAAAGTTAACAATGAGTTTCGGCCATGGTAACTATTATGAGGAAATCTGAACTTGATGTTATGAAAAATCCCCCATCATTGCAGTAAGGAATCGTGATCAGTGCTTGTTACATCACTATAAATTAGCACTGATGAATTTGTTATATTTTAAATAATATAAAATTAGCAAGTTCGATAGATCTTCTCGTGAGACTGACAAAGGGTAGTCTAACTTATGCATTGCAGTGTAACATAGAATAGATGTCAGTATGTCCTATGAAGAAAACGGTATATGAAGAAAAGCCAAGAAATATAATTATAATGAAGTAGAGAATACAGTTTGCAACAGAAATTATAATTGAGCAACATTTAAATGCACTTAATTGGCGCTTCAAGATTCGCATTAACTTTTAATCGTTTAACTCCACTTAAAAAGAGTGCATTCGTAATCTTAATTAATCTAATGACCATCTCTTTCTTTTGCAGGTAAGGAACTCACTGAAATAGAAGCCTTATGTTCTGAAAGGTACGACTGAATATTGACAATAGGTAAGTGGTTCTTACATAAAAGAGAGGGTACAGTGAAAGTCGGCGAGACATCATAATTATTACCATAACTGAACAAATTATGAATAACAAAAGTTTCGTTTTTATCCTTATTGGAGAGAGGTACACAAAGATATTTTTGTTGTGTAAAGCGAGGTAAGTGACCTATCACCTACTGCTTTTGTCTGCGGACGTGAGTGGGACGAACAGTGACCGAATGGTTCTCTTTTCTTGAAAGTTTGTTACTTTGGATGAAAATACTATTACTAAACATTACTCTCCAATAAACGGCTAAAAGAGGAAATTACTTTAATCATGCGAATAAATGCCATGCTATGGAAGAGAAATCAATAATTGCTGTACATTATTCATTACTTGCCCTAAAATACCCAAACTAGTTATGTTACAATAGATATATAAAATACACCATGTTATACACATGTTTGCATGAATATATGTATGTGGGGCCACAATTGTCTCCGATACATCCGGTTCCAATGAATGCGGCGTTTATTTGGACCATGAAATCAGACACATGCACTTACAATGACTACGTAAATTGCGGACTTCAGCAAATTGAAATGACAACGCGACTGAGTGAATGTAAAATGGCTCTCCGTGCGCTTGATACTTAGAAAGTAGTGGTGACTAATTAAAGAACTTTTCAAAATTCTTTAATTAGTGGCCATTAGTCGATCAGCGTCATATTTTTTCTCTTATCATATCGCCTTTGCTCTCTCCATTCTTAATCTCCATCTTTTCTGATTTAAGAAGAATAGCTTATTGCGATACCGCGATAAAACCAGCCAGTCAACAACGTTTTAGCACCTTACGGGGCTTACTGCCAAGGCGGGTACGCTGAACGTATTACACGTGTGTTTATATGTAAGTACTGCCAATCGGCTTAAGTGGCTTAAGGAGTACATTGCTCGCAGAACAGATGGTCAATAGAGCCGAAAGGTTCTGGAGTGGCGACCGCGTACCAGAAGACGTAGCGTTAGAAGGCCTCCCACAAGGTGGACCGATGACTTGACTTGATGACTGATGCGAGAAGCACAGAAGCGGTCGAAGTGGCGGTGCTTGGGGGAGTCCTATGTCTAGCAGTAGACGTCTTTCGGTTTAAATGATGATGACGATCGCCAATCGTGGAAGTTATTTTCAATATTAGTAAAGTCCACAGTGTCAGTGTAGTTGGAAAGCTGTCCCACATGATTGCAGTGCCAGTTTGTCGCTCCACTAACTCGCTAGTCCCAGTACTGGCGTCCGTGTCGTGCGCCCGGCCTTTATGAGCACTCGACTGGCTTGATTACTGGTATGAGGGGTTTTTGTTACTGGTTGAGCTCTGATACATTGATTAATAATTTTTACATAGTTTCGTTTGTTTGAATACACCTTTTGTACATACAGTACCTATGACTAAGTATTAGTAAGTTGGTCACCAGCGCGACTGCTGAGCGTGGAGTCCTGGGTTCGATCCCCAGGTCGGGCCAAGTGTTGTTGGGTTTTTCCATTGGGAAATTCTTAGTAAGAGCCCGGAGTTCGGAAGTTGGCGATATGATACCATCGTGCCTCGGAAAGCACGTTAAGCCGCTAGCCCTGCACTTGATCTCTTGCCGGTCGTGTTGGATTGCCGTCCCATCGGACTATGAGAGTGAGGGAAGAGAGAGTGTACCTGTGTCTACGCACATGCTGGTGAACTATAATATCTCTCGCACCGAATGCTGGTCCCCGCTGAGATTTGTTGTCATGGCCGAGGACTTTATCAGTACTTATGCCAGACCAAATAAAGCGCTTTCTTCATGCATCATAAATAGTGGTAGAAAAGTTACATAATTATAACAACATTACTGATGATCTCTCACGCAAGTCTGTGCAATTACCACGCAACCAACTTCTCAGTTTGCCTATCTATAATCTTGTGACTTAGGCACTACAGTATATCTCTGCCAACGGCATAGCAGTATTCAGATTTATTACTCCGACTATAATCGAGCTTCCAACAAACTCTTTATTCCCACATCTCATTGATAACAATTCCATTCACCGACCACCGGCACCGCGCATGCGTGACAGACGACCATACGCTGTCGATCGATCGCTGTGTGAGAAAGACGCGCGCGCAGCGACTGCGCAACAATCAGATTTATACGTTTGTCGATCATCTGCGACGTGCTGGGCAAGCTTCCAAGAATGCTGGAATATGGAACATTATTGTAATATGAGGAAAATTGTGGTTTTAATAGAGGGTTTGTTGTTGGGGAATAGACATAGCCTTGCCGTTCCGTGGTATTTGAAAAAACAGCCGGAATTAATGACCATATAGTCGGTTGGTGTCCCGTGTGTGTGCATATAAATAAAACTTGCCAACCTGTCCTGTAGCCATAATCAGCCTATAATGTGTCCACTGCTGGGACACAGGCCTCCTGCCGGTGAGAGGGAGTGGGCCGTAATACTCCACGCGGGCCCCAGTGCAGGTTGGTAGATGTCACATGTCTGTGAACTTTTGGTTTTATAACATACCGGTTTCCTCACGATGTTTTCCTTCACCGTTTTGAAAGCAGTGGTGATAAAATGATTTACCTACACAGAGTATAGCGCCTGACTGGGTTCGAACCTATGACCTACAACTCGTAAGTCGCGGTGGTTACCACTGGGTCACCCTCACCACTGCTTTGTTTACATGTACGGGTTATACATGAAATTAAATTGAAGTGCTGATTAACAGGTTTACTGTCCACAAAGTAGACACAATAGACATAATAAACAATCAACCTGAATCATATGTGATTCATGGGATAGGGAATGGGTTAAGATGACGATGGTCTCGCTCATCATGAGACAGTCGCTGTTTATAGTTTGCATTCACCGCTCTTTTCTAAATAAGTATTATATTTTACAGTTTTAGTTTACAGTACTGGATATACATAGATAGATTCTCTTAATATGGACTTCTTCAGACACTTCGCACGCTGTGCTAGTGACCGCAGAAAATTATTATTTGACACATTATAATTTGTGTTCTGGCGCAAATTGTTCATCAATTGAATGACACCATTGACTTCGGAAATACGAGAACCAAAGTTCATACAGTCATACCATATAGGACGGCAAATCGATATGCGTCGATACATATAGTAAAGCATGTAAACATTGAATATTTAAAAAAAAAGTTATACAAGGTGTGGGAACGAGTCTGGTCTGTTTTTCTAGATGTATGGAGTAAAAACGTCTGAACGAATTTAGATGTTTGCGATATAGATAGTTTATAACCTGGAATAACACATAGAGTAGATACTTTTATTTTCCGTCATGCACGCGAGCGAACCCGCGGGCAAAAGCTTGTTAAGAATAATGCTCATCTGCAAATTGCGTGGGCAACTATAATGTTAGGTCTTCCTTAATATTCCTAAAATGATATCTATACCAGATATCTCAGATAGCTATCACACGTGCCAAACCAGTGATGTAACTAAACCAACGATTAGAAGTAATATTTAGTATCGAACGGTTCCATATACGGCGCCTAGTTTTATAGCTGTGTGGTAACATGGAGTTTCTGAATCATTATACTTTGCACACGGGTCAAAGAGTCTGATCGGTTGCGTCATATTGACCTGGTGGATCGCTTCTTTGTAGGTATTTCTTGAATAATGTGAAACCCACACGATTGGGTTGAAACGGTACGTTACATACAGACTCAAAGAAGAAAAGAAATATATTTTTAATGCAAGGTCCTCTTTTCTTTTATTTACATTGGGAAACACCTATGTTAGGCATACGTGGCAGCACATTGGTGCCCTTCATCATCATCGCCATTGTCATAATTGGCTGCCTTGTGTCACCACTTTCACCTGCTGCTGAGCATTCAACGTTATTATAAGAGTTTATTAAAATAGTAACGGTGTAGTTTCTTGCCCGTTCTTCTCCATAGGTACCTATTACGCTTTGCAATGGGCAACTAGCTTCATTTTTCTGACTGACCCACCCCTTGACAATTCAAAAGTGCCTGTAATTGGTTTATTGGAATAATCGATTTGAGTTAAATTATTCTCCAAACGGAACTACTTTTCGGAGGGGACGACTAGAATCAACTCTGTTTTTTTTTGTTAATTTTGAGGTTTAAAATGCTTTTTACGTGCATATTTGTAACAAATGATTTGACTTTGACACGTACAGCAGTACTGCTGAGCATTCTAACTTTTGTGCCATGCTTTCCGTGTCTGTGCGAGTCTTATCTAGAAGTTCCTTGGCTTCTCTTGTGTGCTAGAAAAATAAACATCTACCATCTCTACGAGTCCATGAAAAAAACTTAGTCACTATCGATATACAATGCTAACGTCTCTAACATGTACTTACATAATATAAATCTGCCAATATAAAGCAGCTGTGTCAGTAGGAATTGTTGAATTGATTTGTTGAATGGTACAGACGCCAGCACATCAAGCTACTACAATCGATCAAAGGACCATCGGCACTTTTGTATGAACACTGGGCCCACTTTTTCAACATTGTTCAACAGTGATGAAACCTATGTCATATGAAAGCTCTTGGCGTGTACTTTATTTCATTCTATGGCAGCTAAGTTCAAATCCAGCGCGAAATTGGTGTTTTAGTACGTTAAATGAAAAAGCGAAAAAAAAATCGTCTAAATGTACCTATTGCTGGTCGATGGAAGCCATCACCATGCCTACCTAGTCCCAAGTAACATATTATGGATATGACATGGGCACAACTTCCGATAGTGCGTCTACCCGTGAGAAATGTATAGTTAGTACAGTAGTATTGTATAATGGCGTCTTTGCCTACTTGGTCATGGTCAATTAAGTCATAGGTATAATACATCCTCGATCTAAAGTGTCGTGACTGCACACGTCCCCTAAGCAGCCATACATTATTTTGATGAATATTGCAGTGCTCTAAATCATTTAAATTGTTTTCACTTTTTCAACATTGTTCAACAGTGATGAGTTATATGTCATATGGAACCTATTCGCGTGTACTTTATTTCATTCTATGGCAGTAAGTTCAAATCCAGCGCGAAAATGTTTTTTTTTTGCGTTTTTTTTATTCTGTTTTATTTTGATATTAAATTTTAGTAAGCTGTAAGTCAGTAGCTTGGATTATAGATAGCTCGTGTTTGACTAAAATACACTAAACACATAGACCATTTATTGCTCTGGAACGTTTTATTTTGATTTGATGAATCTATCATTGTGACCCTGGCTAGCATATGGGACTGTTTGCAATGGCAGAAAATTGCTGTATTAAGTGTTTGCGCTCGCATGTTTTGCAGAGCAGACGCCATATTTTAGGAGATAAAACTATTATTCATACACCAACTTTTTTATTTATTAATATAATTAGGTCAATATTGGGTTCAAGAAATGTTAAAATATAATACACTGATAGGAAGGTATGTTATGTACCTCGATCAACGCATTCTGTTGAACATATTCAGCAAACTGTGGACGAATCGTAGGTAGATTATCTCCTAAAATATGGCGTCTTGTCCGCAGAACATGCGAGCGCAAACACATAATACAGCATTTTTCTGCCATTGCAAACAGTCACAATCCAATTAAATCAATGTCCATATGTTAGCCAGGGTCACAATGATAGATTCATCTAAAACGTTCCAGGGCAATAAATGGTCTACGTGTTTAGTGTATTTTTAGTCAAACACGAGCTATCTATAATCCTAGCCCTATATATAGTGTATAATCTATGATCCTAGCTACTGACTGACAGATAATTATAATTTAATATCAAAATAAAACAGATTAAAAAAACCATTTTCGCGCTGGATTTGAACTTAACTGCCATAGAATGAAATAAAGTACACACCAAGAGGTTTCATATGACATATAATTCATCACTGTTGAACAATGTTGAAAAAGTAGGCCCAAAATGACGCATGGTCCTTTCTTTAATAGATTTTCAACTTTATCGCAAAAGCAAGGTTGAAGGTTGATTGGAAAAATTTGACAGTTTCGGGTAACTTGACCTGCTGGCGTCTGTACCATTCCACAAATCAATTCAACAATTCCTACTGACACAGCTGCTGATCCTCCATTAAATCCATATTTAAAACAAACCTGTTTCCTCTATAAACCATAGTTTTATAAGCTACCATCTATGGCAGTGACCGGTTTATGTATATGAACCGTGACCTATTAAGTAATATGTTATGGATATTTGATATGAATATTGTTTTGGGTCGGTTTGATATTCTGTTTAATTGGCGAGCTCATTTCGGAATGTTAGTCAGCAATTATGTTACCGTTGCATTTACGTTTATTGGTTTTATCAACACGTTGCTAATTAGGTAATTTAGACCTGAATACCACCGCAATATTTAGCTGTTACTTTAACAGTTTTCGAGAACTAACGTTGAATGCTTCTCTCACAACTTTTTATGAACTATAAACTTGGTTTATGATTTCAGTTTTGTTAATACGCACATAAAGTTACTTACTACGAATCGTAAAGTTTAACTTTATAGATCTAGAATTTCAATTATATTTCTCATCTCACTTTTACTATTACTTAAATATACCAAAACCAAAAAGTTTCCAAAAAGGTATGTGAACAAATTAAACAAAAAAAAAAACCTTCAGGTGTGATCAAGGTCAAGAGCAGGGCCATTCAACATTTTTTTTTTAAATCACCCTCTTCTAGGTCATCATTAAACCTTCAATAACCCTACTGATAACTCAATATCAGCTGCAAAAGCAATCAAACACGCACATTACCCCATACAAACGCTAAGGATGCGAGTCATTATTTCGACTACGAGTAGAACTCGGTTCAAGGGGATATCGATTACATCGTTACATCGATCGCGGGCCGCATCGAGTGTTGCAACCTTCCAATCGATTGTTATTATTCAATATTGCTACTGCATGCTGTTTATAGGTTTTATTGTAAGTGATTGTAATATTGTAAGTGTTTGGATTGGTCAATTTTGGTTTCTGTTGTCCGAGTATCATATTGGTTATTTTCTTCTTGGTGATCGTTCAAAGTAACCCACAAATGGTCCAATTAAAATATATTATGTGACTTTTCGCTGTACTATAAAAAGAAAACCCATGCCGTCCATAGACGTAGCCTAAACCATCGAGCCAATTAATGTATTTTGAACTTTATTTCGACAGGCATAAAGTTCTTAATGCAAAGTTGACAATTGACTCGGGTTTAAAATCAATTTTGGTAATAAGAACTTTAACTTTGTTGGATTATAAGTAGTTCGAAATTTAAAAATGGCTCGATGGTTTAAACGGATGATGTAGTTTCTTCTAACCGCAGGGCTTGGCTTTAATAAGCTTGTTTAGTTAAAAAATACAAATTGCTGCTTTTAGAAATATTAGAACGAAAATAAACAATTCCACTCTGGAGCTAAGTGTAATTAATTGACTTAATTTTATCTCTGTGTTATCTTTATCAAGTATTTCGGGGATTACTGTGACAGACAGCTGTGTTTAAATTAAAACCTGTTAAAACTCCACCATCGCGTGACAGTGACATTTGTCAATTCAATAGGAGTAGGTCTTAATATTTCAAAAGT
Organism: Apamea sordens; assembly: GCA_945859715.1. Classification (NCBI taxonomy): domain Eukaryota; kingdom Metazoa; phylum Arthropoda; class Insecta; order Lepidoptera; family Noctuidae; genus Apamea; species Apamea sordens. The sequence goes on along the minus strand of OX243990.1, from coordinate 21,980,166 downwards.
GCATACCTGAAGAGTGACTAGTCTAGATCTTAATACAATACTAACCTGTTTGTATTCGGATCTATATGAGTTGCTACTGACAGATAAGAACCTGTTGACTTAATGCAGTATCAAGTTGCAGCAATTTTAGATTTTTATTTTGCCATCTAATCTCTTGTCCTTGAACACTTTAGGATGAAAGTAAGTAAACATTTACATACGATTTCACGATAATGTGACCATGTGTCAGGACAGTTATATGGCAAAGGTCTTCTTTCTTCTTATTGAAGTTTAGCCAGACCGAGATCAGCATTTACGTTTCCTATCGCGTGCTGTACTTAGACAATGCTTTAAAGTAACAGGTGATCACCTGTTACTTTAAAGCATTTTCTAAGTACAGCACAAGCACAAGTATTGTCAATTATTGAAGTGTTAGTCTTCTTTAGGCGCACTTTGCACTGTTTCTGAGCAGTGAACGAAACTGAACCGTCACGCTCGAGTCGGTGACGCTCTTCATCTTCTTGGCGTGGCAGCGCAGCGGTCACATTGACTACATATTTTGGGACACAGAGGGCAGGATAGGAGGTAGAGCATACTCGCCTCCAGTCGGTCGGTGACGCTGAATCGCGTATACTCGGCTACAGACGTAAGTTTTCACTTCTATCGTGTGGTTATAAACGCAAACCCTCTTTTTTATGTTTCATTACTGGGTGGGATTTTATCAGCCGGGTAAAGGAAGTTTTATTTCGGTTTAAAGACATTTATTTTCTCAAAGGACATACAGTTCACTTGTAAATTATTAACTGAACTAAATTAACAATATGTTGTTTTAATTGCTTAACCTTCATTAATTTCTACACGTGATTATTTCCAACATCATATCAGCCTGAATAACTGACACAATATTCCTCAAATCCTGATCTATAAAAACAGTCACCAAAATATATAATATCTGACTATGTATGTGTACAGACTAATCTAGACTAGACATAAATACCGTTTATTGCCCACAATCAAATAAACGAGAAGTAAAGTTCAGTGAGTATGTTAATTAGTTGACTACCTCATTAGTCTGGCCTTAGCTTGGACACAACGAACGCGATACGAAATATGACGACCCACATCTAAGAGTAGTTGGTATTATTATTGTGTACTACATTATTGGGTAATGGTAAATGAGAACATGTATTGAATGTCTTAGAGCTATCAATTGTATGTTTGCATAACGTATTGACAGATTTATAGTTTTGATGAAAGGGTTTAATTAGAACTAATGTGTTTTTGACGACATGTATGCAACATGCGAGTAATATAAATCGATGTATTAATTATGCAATTGCTCTACATCTCACGTACAAAAATACTAGCACGGATCTCCATGTTTACTCAGTATAGTGTTTTGACAATTTCAAAAAGCTATCAAGTTTACTTTTAAGATGTTTTATGCCTGTGTTTTATACATATGTATGTCTAAGTTTTAACAAAGTGTAAAGAGAAAATGATAGTTATGTTAATAAGTAAGTGAGGAACTGACACGGAGTCTCTGTTTGTATGTCTGTTTTGTGTTTTTCTTTATCAATCGCGGATGTTTTTAATTGCCGACGGCGGAAAATAATACAGCTGCAGTTTCAGGATTTCTTTTCCAATTTCTTGTTACACCTGCGTGACATGTAAGGAAGTAGCTGACACTTGCACGCAATAACAAACGCTGATAAAGAATTCTTTATAGTATTTGTTATTGTAATAATTAGGTACCTATTCTTTGTAGGTACCACTGGAGAGTTAGTTTTTTTCAGTCAGGAATAATAACCAATAGGTACACAGGTCTTGTGAGAATAAAATTCCTAGCAGCTGAGCTGATCACAGGAGCGTTTTATGAGCAGGCATTTCTATTTTCCATGTATTCCAATTATGTCATCTCAAAAACTCGGTTATCTAAGTCTTTCTATTCACACCTACCTAAAAAACAAAGAGCTGCTCCTTTTCAAGTAGAAAGAGGTTCAATGCTTACTGAAAGATTCAGGTAGAGTCTTGTGTTTTTAAAGAATTCAGCACATGTAGAAACCAACTTGTTTACTTGCATGTTGCTATATTCGGGGCAGAGTGACTGAATACATCATACGTGTATTATTGGTATCACAGAGTAGATACTGATTTCTTTTAGTTTAAAATATGTACATATATAAAATATAGGACAAAGGTGTGAATGGTTCCATGTCATATTGTGTCGCAAGCCCATCAAATAACTCCTCCCCAACATATTACACCTTTGTACTTCCTATTGCAACTAAATTTTCAATTATCATATAATGCTGTTCACAAGTTGTCCAACGACTTACATTTGAATATCGTAATCCTTAACTATCGCAAGAAGTTACATAATATCATTTGCTTACCATATACGGGTTAAGCGTTTTCAATTATCTATTAATCATGTTATAATGAGCTCATAAACGTCCACTTCTAAAGTATGTGGTGCTTCTAATAGAGCCACGCAATGAACAGACATTACGGAATTATATGGTTGGTAATAGGATCATCTTACTGGGCCCTAATTCATTACGACCACTCAATGATTCCTTACTTCCAAACCACGTCCATTCCTTAGCTAATCCCGCCAATCTCGAGTTCATTTCGCGCGGTTTCGTTCATTGTGTCATAGAGAATACGCCCCAGATGGTAATACGGTCGGTTATAGTAATATTGTCTTTAACGAATATAAATGATCTTTCTTCTTATTAACATGGGCATTTTTTAACCAATTGGATTGTTGAGTTCGTCAATTTTGGTCCTATACTAAAGTGTGAACTCAACGGGTTACAGTAAATGATAGGTTGATAGGAATGATAGGTTGTACTTACCAACGAACACGCAGACTGGAACAAAATTATTCGTGTAAATCTTCCAAACAAAACTTGACAACATATATTTTTTGTAAGTTGTATGTAGTACTGCGAGACAACACATATTTACAAAATTGATCATTTCTTCAGTTAATTGTGTAGTCACTATCACGATATGAGTAACAACCCCTCCTGAAATATAATCGTATCTTCAATTAGCATACAATGGCTGTCCGCTGTTCTCGCAAGTGGTTGTATCAATCATAGGTGTATGTTCACGCTCAATGTCGACCGGTGCTGGGCTGTAATCGACATTTCAATCTGTGTGACAGTGGATTTGCATATTTACTAAGCCTCTCTATACTTGAGGAGATTGCACATTGGTCTTAGCGAACGCTTCGGATTAGCAGCAGCGTTTTATTTTGATGTTACAGACGTTCCAATTACAACATTTCGCTTTCAGATTTCATTTTCTTTGTTCAGGTTTTGCTAGTATGTACGGTCAAGGAGCGATAATGTTTAGCAATTTTCAAACAAATACCTTTTCCCACATAACGGGCGCATGTTAACTTTTCGAACACTTCTTCTTCCCAGCTAAAAGGACTAGGAAGTGGAGAAAGTCGGTTGTTTGGGGGACTGTCTAATGTAATTTCGACGTTCAAAAAGCGCTGATTCTCAGCCTATATTAGAATAAATGGCTCTTGATCTTTGATCTCTCAATTTCATTAATAAAGTTGGCAAAGTTAGAGTCGGAAAAATAATAAGATAGAAATAAAAAGTTTAGCTATATTAGCCGTAGAACTGATGACCGTTGGGGTAGACGTGTTTTTGAGTGGAGACTGTGAATCGGTAAATGTAAGGTGGGAAGCCCTCAAGCTAGGTAGAGCAACAATCTTCGCAGGATGGCTGGTAGCAGCTGGATGAGAGTTGCCGAAAATCGAGTTGAATGGCGTGCATTAGGAGAGGCCTATGTCCAGCAGTGGACTGCTATACGCTGATGATGATGATGATGAAAAAGTTTATTGCTTTTTATTATTATATATTAATTACATGGACGCGTTTAAGGATGCATCGTATCTTCTGAAACGCTTTTCTCAAAAGAAATAGCTACACGCTCTTTTTCTCCTTTTGCCATCCACTCTTGTACCATTTAAATTAACAGCATATACATGCGTGTTCATTATGTATCTCTTACAAGTATACAATCTCCTAACCACTACTGTACCCTTTCGTTTGGCCTGCACTGTATGTAAATAAAGGCGGTTGCATGTTTAACATGTTTATATATTCATAACTTTGTTTGTTCTTAACGCAAGGTTACAAGTTACTTCTTTGTCCGATATTGGGTTAAACTGAGATTACGCTTATTATCTTAAACACACGATATGTTTCGTTTGATTTGCATTAGTACCTACTTTACTATGCCGTTGTATAAGTTATATAAGTTTTGTGGAAAAATATGTTATGATTATTTCATGCTTCTGCCGCTAAGCTGTGCTGTGTTGTTTCTGTGCTGCTGTGTTCCACAATATAATATTGTCGTTCTGAGGGGCAATTCTCGTAATTTTAAGAACGTTCACAGTCTGATCACAGTCTCAATCTGTCAAAAAATCTCTAAAATCCCTACATTTCTGAATTTTTTTTGACATTGATTGTCGCTGAGGTGAGATTGTGACTACATTTTGAACGTTTTCAAGTAACAGAAGTGGCCTTCTGGTTTTAATCGAATTCGAAAATTAAGATATTTTAAATTCAAATTTCCAAAAGAAAGCTTTGTACGTTATGGCATGATTATATACGTCTACAACCATAAAGTCTCAAGTGCTTATATTTTCACGTTTACCAATATCTTAGCGTGGACTTTAAAAGAGATCGGTAAACGTGGAAATTGAGTTTTAATTGTGAATCTCTCCATTCCTAAATCGATAAAAAACAGAACGATCCTATTATACAGAGTGGCAGAGACAACGACGCGCAACCTGTTACCGTGGATTCAGTACGTGATTCTAGACCGAACGCAGTGAAATTTTTCATCGGTTATCTAAAAATATATAGCTGTTTTAGACATTTTGACCGAAGGGTATTGCAATTTTCTATGAAACAGTTGATTTTTTTTTTGCTGATGATTTATTTCTACGCTAGGGGTTTCGAATCATGTGCTGAATCCATATGGTTACGGTTTGCTCGTCGATGACATTGTCTCTGCCAGTTTTAACATTCAAAGCAATGGCGATTATGAACCCTATAGCAGTTACTTGAACTGATCTATGAAGACGGTCCAACATCTGACATTCATCTGATTATGTCCATTATGTTAACTCTTGTATAATAACTTATACAATTTAGTTAACACCTCTGACCCGGTGACACTGGCCCAGCTTCACTTAGTATTGTTAGACCGGGTCGAGGTGAGGTCGCCAATGTTTTGTTCTAACTGTTATCTGATATCAAGATTAGCTACTATTGTTTTTGTAGCCGTTGAGTAACTTACGCACTGTTATTGAAGATTTCGATCGCTATCCCGAGGATTTATTAAGACTTGAGTTTAGATACGGGCTTTGGAAAACGGCTATTGTCTTTTACGCGTCGTCAAGCTGGTTCGTAAGGTGAAAGGTTTTTTATAAAATGTATCATCAATGATTACAGCATCATTTAAATGTTCAGAAACGTTTAAATAATGTAGATAATTTACAAAATACCAAAGACTACACACTAGTTACTTCTAAATGTAATGAGAGAATGCTCAATGACGGACAATTCTAATACATATATCATTATGCGCACAGCCAAGTTGTGGAACTCTCTACCGACCATCTGTGTCCCCCCTCCCGCATTTAACCCGTCTGCCTTCATAGCAGTGAACAGGCATCTCCTAGGCACGCTTGTTCCATCATAGACCTAATCCATCGAGTTCCATCAGGCGTGATCGAGGTCAAAAGCAGGCTCATTTAACAAAAAATAAATAAAAATAAGGATGACCAATTAGAAAGAGTACGAGAAAATGGAGTTTGTATATCTTGAAAGTTGTATCCACCATGGAAAAATCGAAAGAAAGACTATTATTATTCAGAAACAAAACCAAAGTATTACTCTCCAGTACATTAGTTAACACCCTCATAAGACTTAATTATTATGTATAACATAAATTCTTCAGCTCCACTCCACCTTCAGCAACAATCACACAATGGACAGAACAGCTTTATCCTCTCAATCAGTTCCCATACAACAACGGAGTCATTAAGTCCAGTCTGCCATTGTGGGTGTATGGAAATAGATGCCTGATACGAAATATACCGTGTGTGAGAAATACTTTACACTTACGACCTATTAACGGCTATGGCTGGACATCGGCCGGTCCGGAGGACTTATTTATGTGTATCAAAATTAAATTTTTAATGAATCTGAAACTAAAATCTTAGAGAAGGTACGATTGAGTCGGACTCGCGCACGAAGGGTTCCGTACCATTATCTATAAAAATCACGTCTGTTGTATGGGACCCTTAAATATTTGTTTTATTTTAATTTTATTATTAAAGTAAAAATACTTGCCATTATTGATATCGAGCAAAAATGTTGCCAGTATTGATATCGAGCAAAAAAGGGCAAAAACATCGTGTTTATTGTATGGGAGCCCCCCTTATTTATCTTATTTTGTTTTTGGTATTTGTTGTTAATTGTATCTTTTTTATCTCAACATCATATTACAGGCACTGGTTAATAAATACTTACAAAATCTTAAATTATAAGTAAATTATTAAGCAAAATTCCCTACAAAGAACCGAAAGTTGTTCCGAGTGTTGAGTTTCCGAAAGTTGTCGGGAATATAATAATAATTAGTCCAATTTATTGCCGCGGGACTTCTTAAGTGAGACAGACTCTAGGAAGAATATGCGAGGAACATAAACAATTAATTTGTTCAACCATAGTAATTGTAGAAAATAATATGGAGCAGAGCATAAAAGTGGTCATCATGACGAGTTCCTAAAACGACAGATAATTATAATCAGCCTCCCATGACTATCAATCCTCATGCGAAGGTCTCAGGGGAGGCCTACGTTTAACAGTGGATGCCCATCGGATGTCATGTATGAATCTAAAACACCGGTAACCTCACATCACAACGTTGAATTAACTATTACCATACGCTAGTTAACTGTTACCAAACCATAACCGAAAGGTCGAAGTAACTAGTATATACATATAATTTAACACTTCGGTACATAATAACCGTTCTACGCAAGTACGTACAATGAACAGGCAGTCATACATATACTATAATTTGTTTATTATATTTTAGTGCAACTGCTATTTATCTGTTTTTGCGTTTACTATATAATTTTGGGTGCTACTTTCAGTTTTGAAGGCGATTCTTTTTTGTTTTATTTTTGTCTACCAGTGTTTGAATTTAAATTATGCAATTTTGTTGTGTGTTAGGTGATTGAAAAGTTACTAAATACTTACGCAAAATATTATGATTTTAATATTTATGCCTCCATTGCATGAATCGATGCCACTCTTATCAAAGGGTATCCGTGTTTATTTTATTTTATTCTATTCGGGAAACCTACAGCTAATATAAACAATACGCATTTGAAGGCCATTTACAAGTTCCACTGATAAACACTTGAAACAAATAACACAACAAAAAGGTCGGTACAAAATACCTATAACATAAATTAGGAAACAAAATAACACGATCGATTAATACAAATTAAAAATCATTCAGATGCAAACAATAACTTTTTGTTACCCATGATTGCGGTGATCAGATAGGCAGCTGTTCCATTAAAAAAATACTAGTATTCAGCTGCATCCGGTAAGACTAGAAACCGACCCAACATAGTTGGAGAAAGGCTAGGCAGATGATGATGCTTCTCTACCAGAATGTATTTTTTTGTAAAAAAATATCTTCAAAATGCTTTAGTTTGAGTATGTTACTACATATTTGAAAATTAAAGTGACCTCCAGTATAACCTTGTCAAAACCATAGCACACATGATTTTGCTATTAGCAATGAAAACGACAAAACGTCGGAAATGCAACAGAATGAGTATCGCGTGACCAAACTGTCCGCTTCCGGAGATCACAATAGTGTGGGAAGAATAATGCAATAATAAACAATAATTATGATTATTATTTCCACTGTTTATTGTGACGCTGACAATGTGACAGTAATACCTGCCTGATGGATAGCTGTGATAATTGTTATTACTAGGCAAAAGCGGAACGGATTATTTTTAATTTCATACGTTTTATTGTTGAAAAAGAGAAAGGTACAATAAAAATAATATGCTATAATTTCTTTCCCCACATTGTGTTAATACAATTGTTGTGTGAATGAAAGCTTGATGATTAGAAATTTCAAGATCTGAATTGAAATTAAATGGTTATGAAATGCAATGTTTATTTCTGTAACTAGATCTTTTATGACACTTTCACACGTCAATATTTTTAAAATAGATAGCGCTGGATTTTTCTGGCTGACTGATCCCAGAGAAGAAATTCCGAAATAGCATAACGCAGCGCCACCCCGACTCACTGGGGAATCACCGCAGATAGTTGCGACTCAACGTGAACTATGCGGCACCAGCACCCTAATTGCGTAACACACGATCAATCAGAATCTGAATCATTTTGAAACAAATTGCTAATCCATTGCTTCATAAGTTCGAAAAATTGGTCTGCTCAACACGTAAATAACGGAATTAATGTTGTTGAATTGTCAAAATGAAACCGATTCCGATTGATCGTGTGTTTCGCAATTAGGGTGCGGCACCCTAATTGCGAAACACACGATCAATCGGAATCGGTTTCATTTTGACAATTCAACAACATTAATTCCGTTATTTACGTGTTGAGCAGACCAATTTTTCGAACTTATGAAGCAATGGATTAGCAATTTGTTTCAAAATGATTCAGATTCTGATTGATCGTGTGTTACGCAATTAGGGTGCTGGTGCCGCATAGTTCACGTTGAGTCGCAACTATCTGCGGTGATTCCCCAGTGAGTCGGGGTGGCGCTGCGTTATGCTATTTCGGAATTTCTTCTCTGGGATCAGTCAGCCAGAAAAATCCAGCGCTATCTATTTTAAAAATATTGACGTGTGAAAGTGTCATAAAAGATCTAGTTACAGAAATAAACATTGCATTTCATAACCATTTAATTTCAATTCAGATCTTGAAATTTCTAATCATCAAGCTTTCATTCACACAACAATTGTATTAACACAATGTGGGGAAAGAAATTATAGCATATTATTTTTATTGTACCTTTCTCTTTTTCAACAATAAAACGTATGAAATTAAAAATAATCCGTTCCGCTTTTGCCTAGTAATAACAATTATCACAGCTATCCATCAGGCAGGTATTACTGTCACATTGTCAGCGTCACAATAAACAGTGGAAATAATAATCATAATTATTGTTTATTATTGCATTATTCTTCCCACACTATTGTGATCTCCGGAAGCGGACAGTTTGGTCACGCGATACTCATTCTGTTGCATTTCCGACGTTTTGTCGTTTTCATTGCTAATAGCAAAATCATGTGTGCTATGGTTTTGACAAGGTTATACTGGAGGTCACTTTAATTTTCAAATATGTAGTAACATACTCAAACTAAAGCATTTTGAAGATATTTTTTTACAAAAAAATACATTCTGGTAGAGAAGCATCATCATCTGCCTAGCCTTTCTCCAACTATGTTGGGTCGGTTTCTAGTCTTACCGGATGCAGCTGAATACTAGTATTTTTTTAATGGAACAGCTGCCTATCTGATCACCGCAATCATGGGTAACAAAAAGTTATTGTTTGCATCTGAATGATTTTTAATTTGTATTAATCGATCGTGTTATTTTGTTTCCTAATTTATGTTATAGGTATTTTGTACCGACCTTTTTGTTGTGTTATTTGTTTCAAGTGTTTATCAGTGGAACTTGTAAATGGCCTTCAAATGCGTATTGTTTATATTAGCTGTAGGTTTCCCGAATAGAATAAAATAAAATAAACACGGATACCCTTTGATAAGAGTGGCATCGATTCATGCAATGGAGGCATAAATATTAAAATCATAATATTTTGCGTAAGTATTTAGTAACTTTTCAATCACCTAACACACAACAAAATTGCATAATTTAAATTCAAACACTGGTAGACAAAAATAAAACAAAAAAGAATCGCCTTCAAAACTGAAAGTAGCACCCAAAATTATATAGTAAACGCAAAAACAGATAAATAGCAGTTGCACTAAAATATAATAAACAAATTATAGTATATGTATGACTGCCTGTTCATTGTACGTACTTGCGTAGAACGGTTATTATGTACCGAAGTGTTAAATTATATGTATATACTAGTTACTTCGACCTTTCGGTTATGGTTTGGTAACAGTTAACTAGCGTATGGTAATAGTTAATTCAACGTTGTGATGTGAGGTTACCGGTGTTTTAGATTCATACATGACATCCGATGGGCATCCACTGTTAAACGTAGGCCTCCCCTGAGACCTTCGCATGAGGATTGATAGTCATGGGAGGCTGATTATAATTATCTGTCGTTTTAGGAACTCGTCATGATGACCACTTTTATGCTCTGCTCCATATTATTTTCTACAATTACTATGGTTGAACAAATTAATTGTTTATGTTCCTCGCATATTCTTCCTAGAGTCTGTCTCACTTAAGAAGTCCCGCGGCAATAAATTGGACTAATTATTATTATATTCCCGACAACTTTCGGAAACTCAACACTCGGAACAACTTTCGGTTCTTTGTAGGGAATTTTGCTTAATAATTTACTTATAATTTAAGATTTTGTAAGTATTTATTAACCAGTGCCTGTAATATGATGTTGAGATAAAAAAGATACAATTAACAACAAATACCAAAAACAAAATAAGATAAATAAGGGGGGCTCCCATACAATAAACACGATGTTTTTGCCCTTTTTTGCTCGATATCAATACTGGCAACATTTTTGCTCGATATCAATAATGGCAAGTATTTTTACTTTAATAATAAAATTAAAATAAAACAAATATTTAAGGGTCCCATACAACAGACGTGATTTTTATAGATAATGGTACGGAACCCTTCGTGCGCGAGTCCGACTCAATCGTACCTTCTCTAAGATTTTAGTTTCAGATTCATTAAAAATTTAATTTTGATACACATAAATAAGTCCTCCGGACCGGCCGATGTCCAGCCATAGCCGTTAATAGGTCGTAAGTGTAAAGTATTTCTCACACACGGTATATTTCGTATCAGGCATCTATTTCCATACACCCACAATGGCAGACTGGACTTAATGACTCCGTTGTTGTATGGGAACTGATTGAGAGGATAAAGCTGTTCTGTCCATTGTGTGATTGTTGCTGAAGGTGGAGTGGAGCTGAAGAATTTATGTTATACATAATAATTAAGTCTTATGAGGGTGTTAACTAATGTACTGGAGAGTAATACTTTGGTTTTGTTTCTGAATAATAATAGTCTTTCTTTCGATTTTTCCATGGTGGATACAACTTTCAAGATATACAAACTCCATTTTCTCGTACTCTTTCTAATTGGTCATCCTTATTTTTATTTATTTTTTGTTAAATGAGCCTGCTTTTGACCTCGATCACGCCTGATGGAACTCGATGGATTAGGTCTATGATGGAACAAGCGTGCCTAGGAGATGCCTGTTCACTGCTATGAAGGCAGACGGGTTAAATGCGGGAGGGGGGACACAGATGGTCGGTAGAGAGTTCCACAACTTGGCTGTGCGCATAATGATATATGTATTAGAATTGTCCGTCATTGAGCATTCTCTCATTACATTTAGAAGTAACTAGTGTGTAGTCTTTGGTATTTTGTAAATTATCTACATTATTTAAACGTTTCTGAACATTTAAATGATGCTGTAATCATTGATGATACATTTTATAAAAAACCTTTCACCTTACGAACCAGCTTGACGACGCGTAAAAGACAATAGCCGTTTTCCAAAGCCCGTATCTAAACTCAAGTCTTAATAAATCCTCGGGATAGCGATCGAAATCTTCAATAACAGTGCGTAAGTTACTCAACGGCTACAAAAACAATAGTAGCTAATCTTGATATCAGATAACAGTTAGAACAAAACATTGGCGACCTCACCTCGACCCGGTCTAACAATACTAAGTGAAGCTGGGCCAGTGTCACCGGGTCAGAGGTGTTAACTAAATTGTATAAGTTATTATACAAGAGTTAACATAATGGACATAATCAGATGAATGTCAGATGTTGGACCGTCTTCATAGATCAGTTCAAGTAACTGCTATAGGGTTCATAATCGCCATTGCTTTGAATGTTAAAACTGGCAGAGACAATGTCATCGACGAGCAAACCGTAACCATATGGATTCAGCACATGATTCGAAACCCCTAGCGTAGAAATAAATCATCAGCAAAAAAAAAATCAACTGTTTCATAGAAAATTGCAATACCCTTCGGTCAAAATGTCTAAAACAGCTATATATTTTTAGATAACCGATGAAAAATTTCACTGCGTTCGGTCTAGAATCACGTACTGAATCCACGGTAACAGGTTGCGCGTCGTTGTCTCTGCCACTCTGTATAATAGGATCGTTCTGTTTTTTATCGATTTAGGAATGGAGAGATTCACAATTAAAACTCAATTTCCACGTTTACCGATCTCTTTTAAAGTCCACGCTAAGATATTGGTAAACGTGAAAATATAAGCACTTGAGACTTTATGGTTGTAGACGTATATAATCATGCCATAACGTACAAAGCTTTCTTTTGGAAATTTGAATTTAAAATATCTTAATTTTCGAATTCGATTAAAACCAGAAGGCCACTTCTGTTACTTGAAAACGTTCAAAATGTAGTCACAATCTCACCTCAGCGACAATCAATGTCAAAAAAAATTCAGAAATGTAGGGATTTTAGAGATTTTTTGACAGATTGAGACTGTGATCAGACTGTGAACGTTCTTAAAATTACGAGAATTGCCCCTCAGAACGACAATATTATATTGTGGAACACAGCAGCACAGAAACAACACAGCACAGCTTAGCGGCAGAAGCATGAAATAATCATAACATATTTTTCCACAAAACTTATATAACTTATACAACGGCATAGTAAAGTAGGTACTAATGCAAATCAAACGAAACATATCGTGTGTTTAAGATAATAAGCGTAATCTCAGTTTAACCCAATATCGGACAAAGAAGTAACTTGTAACCTTGCGTTAAGAACAAACAAAGTTATGAATATATAAACATGTTAAACATGCAACCGCCTTTATTTACATACAGTGCAGGCCAAACGAAAGGGTACAGTAGTGGTTAGGAGATTGTATACTTGTAAGAGATACATAATGAACACGCATGTATATGCTGTTAATTTAAATGGTACAAGAGTGGATGGCAAAAGGAGAAAAAGAGCGTGTAGCTATTTCTTTTGAGAAAAGCGTTTCAGAAGATACGATGCATCCTTAAACGCGTCCATGTAATTAATATATAATAATAAAAAGCAATAAACTTTTTCATCATCATCATCATCAGCGTATAGCAGTCCACTGCTGGACATAGGCCTCTCCTAATGCACGCCATTCAACTCGATTTTCGGCAACTCTCATCCAGCTGCTACCAGCCATCCTGCGAAGATTGTTGCTCTACCTAGCTTGAGGGCTTCCCACCTTACATTTACCGATTCACAGTCTCCACTCAAAAACACGTCTACCCCAACGGTCATCAGTTCTACGGCTAATATAGCTAAACTTTTTATTTCTATCTTATTATTTTTCCGACTCTAACTTTGCCAACTTTATTAATGAAATTGAGAGATCAAAGATCAAGAGCCATTTATTCTAATATAGGCTGAGAATCAGCGCTTTTTGAACGTCGAAATTACATTAGACAGTCCCCCAAACAACCGACTTTCTCCACTTCCTAGTCCTTTTAGCTGGGAAGAAGAAGTGTTCGAAAAGTTAACATGCGCCCGTTATGTGGGAAAAGGTATTTGTTTGAAAATTGCTAAACATTATCGCTCCTTGACCGTACATACTAGCAAAACCTGAACAAAGAATTTGAAGGCCATTTACAAGTTCCACTGATAAACACTTGAAACAAATAACACAACAAAAAGGTCGGTACAAAATACCTATAACATAAATTAGGAAACAAAATAACACGATCGATTAATACAAATTAAAAATCATTCAGATGCAAACAATAACTTTTTGTTACCCATGATTGCGGTGATCAGATAGGCAGCTGTTCCATTAAAAAAATACTAGTATTCAGCTGCATCCGGTAAGACTAGAAACCGACCCAACATAGTTGGAGAAAGGCTAGGCAGATGATGATGCTTCTCTACCAGAATGTATTTTTTTGTAAAAAAATATCTTCAAAATGCTTTAGTTTGAGTATGTTACTACATATTTGAAAATTAAAGTGACCTCCAGTATAACCTTGTCAAAACCATAGCACACATGATTTTGCTATTAGCAATGAAAACGACAAAACGTCGGAAATGCAACAGAATGAGTATCGCGTGACCAAACTGTCCGCTTCCGGAGATCACAATAGTGTGGGAAGAATAATGCAATAATAAACAATAATTATGATTATTATTTCCACTGTTTATTGTGACGCTGACAATGTGACAGTAATACCTGCCTGATGGATAGCTGTGATAATTGTTATTACTAGGCAAAAGCGGAACGGATTATTTTTAATTTCATACGTTTTATTGTTGAAAAAGAGAAAGGTACAATAAAAATAATATGCTATAATTTCTTTCCCCACATTGTGTTAATACAATTGTTGTGTGAATGAAAGCTTGATGATTAGAAATTTCAAGATCTGAATTGAAATTAAATGGTTATGAAATGCAATGTTTATTTCTGTAACTAGATCTTTTATGACACTTTCACACGTCAATATTTTTAAAATAGATAGCGCTGGATTTTTCTGGCTGACTGATCCCAGAGAAGAAATTCCGAAATAGCATAACGCAGCGCCACCCCGACTCACTGGGGAATCACCGCAGATAGTTGCGACTCAACGTGAACTATGCGGCACCAGCACCCTAATTGCGTAACACACGATCAATCAGAATCTGAATCATTTTGAAACAAATTGCTAATCCATTGCTTCATAAGTTCGAAAAATTGGTCTGCTCAACACGTAAATAACGGAATTAATGTTGTTGAATTGTCAAAATGAAACCGATTCCGATTGATCGTGTGTTTCGCAATTAGGGTGCGGCACCCTAATTGCGGTTAGCACTCCCTTTCGCTCCACCCAGAGCGAGAGGGGTCATTTGATGATTTCCCATCCTCAAAAAAAAAAGCCAATAAAAAAGTACTCAAAACCACCAAACAGTTATAAAGTCATGTATTCAATCTAGTAAAGTAGTGTAGTAGTATAGTACTCTCATTTACAGTAAATTTTATTCACAAGATAACACTAAAAAAACAAAATAATATCCTAAATTAACTAAAACTATTTACAAACTAAAAATAGCGTCGAAAAATTCATGCACATCGCTGTCGACTGGTAATGTACCCAAGACACTGGCGGCATTGCCACGTTGTATGGCAATGCTTAGCCTCTGGCCAAGGTAAAAGCCAGCCCTTGGATCATGGGAAGTGTCAACTAGTCTTTTCGAGATTTCCTTAAAAAGACCATGCGCACTCGGACCCCACGGCCCGAGGGTTTCAACCCCAAACGGCTCGAAAATATAATTATTAATAAGGTTATTATATTTACGCCGCTTGAGGTTTTCTGCAGCCGCAGCAGCAGCACCAGCGCAGCACTCCAACCCTGGAAGATGGGATGGCGCAAGAGTATCGACACAAGTTGCATCCCATACTAAAGGCCTACCCACCTTCCATGGAAATAAAGACATGAAATGCCATAGCGCTGTAAATATATAACCGCTGTCAACAACTCTTTTAATAACCACAATACCATATAATTTGCAACAACAACAAAGGCAGCTGACGTTGTATTAAAATTGCCACAACCTTGGCATGGCGTGACAATTATCATGACCATCACTGTATAACGATAACTTAGTACACTGGAAGTAAGTGACTACACACGCTATGTGAC